>JBBPDB010000036.1:737179-769240 GCA_037974465.1 Brachypetersius altus | reverse complement strand
CAGACGCTTTTATCCAAAGCGACTTCCAATCCCTAACTACAGGGGACAGTCTCCCTGGAGCAACTTGGGGTTAAGGGACTTGCTCAGGAACCGATTGGGGGTGTGCTGACGGTAGGATTCGAACCCATGACCTCTTGGTCTAGAGGCAAGTATCCTACCCACTATGCCACCACCACCACTTAACTACGCACTTCACCACCTCATAACTTATAGGACTTATTCAAAGATCTGCCACTAACATCTTGATGCAGATACCACAGCACACCTGCCAAACTTGTTCTAGCAGAACAAGTGGGGCCTTCACAATATTAAATATACATACATACATATATATATATATATATAGTCAATACTGTACATACCATGAACATTTTGGTACACAATTCTGATTTAATGTGCTCAGAGAGTACACTAACAGTACAAATGTAGAGATCAATGGTTTAACACAATTTTGATGTTTATCATGGTATGACAGTATTTATGAAGTCCCACCCATGAAACAAGTGACTGCCTACTGTGATAGGGTAGTTCTCCACCTCAAAATGACTGACATAACACTGTGGTCAATCACCACCTTTGAAATAATTTTTCACTTCCTTGTATATTATGTACTGAGCACTGACTTTGAGTGTGAGACTGAAGCTTCATACATAAAACACATAATATATTATTTAATGGTATTTATTAATAATATTTCTTTTTCTTTTATATTTTATTATTCTATGAATGCACAGAAGGAAGGGCATTAGCTTGATAGCTTGACCACTTGCTAGTGATCCCCACCATCACCCAACCAAGTTGTTAGTTTCTTTTTGCCTATTGCTGCTATAGACACTTGCTAACTCCTGTGCAAGATGGATCCACTCACCAATTTTTGGGGAGATAAGGTAGAATTAATTTATGAGGTGAGAAAGAGGTTAGATATGTTTTCGTGGGATTTAGAAATATTGTTAACTATGTACTGTTGAAATAAACATTACTATTACGTGTTTGTAAGATATTAACAATAAAATACTTTTTATATTTTGTAGTGATTTAACACTAACTATGAGGAGATTGAGGGAACAGCAGGAGAGAGAAGATACATCAAAATGTGAGGCAGCACAAGCAGAACATGGAGGTGAAGTACTTATTACAAGAAAATCAAGCTTCCCAGGGGCGAGTTTGTTTCATGGCATGCGCCGGTGATGAAGGGTGGTTTGTTTCACCAAAAATATTGACCAGGAGCCGCCACTGCATTGAAGCCTGAATGTCTGTCAATACAGGTCCACTATTTTAAAATTACACAGCGGAGATGACCATCTAAATTTAAGCCACACTGTCAAAATTACTCAAACACTCCACAGGAAGAAACAGTATAAAAACAATCCCACTTACACATAATTCCAGAGCCATAGTTTTAAACTCACTTTGCACTTACGCCTAAGCAGTGAAAGTTATTCATTTAACCTGTCTTCCTCTAATAGAGAGAAAAAAAAAATCAATTTTCTTCCACCCTTGGCAATCATTCCGTTTTCAATTAAAGTGGAGAGCTATTCATTTCAGGCTATGAAAGGATCTGACACCTCTATAGGCGGAGCTGATTGTGAGGGCAACGGCTGTGTCATTGGACGTCGATATTATGTCTGCAAAGCCCTGCTCAGGCCGAGAGATCCACCGCTGACATTTGTGAAAGTGAATACATTTAAATAGCCGTTTGTAGTGCAGCCGTTTATTTTACTGCCATTGTTATTCTCGCATTTTGCATTAACATAGATATTGCATTTATAATTACAACAAGGAGTCACACGGCTCAAGTTAAACTCTATGGCCGGGTTTACTGTACAGCCACCACTTTCTAGAACAGGTCATCACATCAAACATCTCCGAATGACTTTGATTATGTTTTAACGATTGAATTATGGAAACATTATGAAAAATTGATGGGATTCCCCTTTAAAGATGAGGGTGCCCGTCACTAGTATCCCACAGTCCTTCATCTTCTAAATATTCCATCTCATTACTCATACATTACTCCCAGCACAGCGGCCAGGCACTGCAATTTACTCGGCCGCTCTCGGTACCAATTAAGTTCCGCATGTCTGCGGCAGCTGAATGAAGCTGAAGCTGCAGGGAAGACAGAAAACACTAGCAAGGAACTGTACAGGACACTTGGTTCAAACAGGCAGCAGGGCACCAAGGTCACCGATAACACGCCATTAATTCAAGACCATGTTACTACGTTCCACATGCTGTAAATACAGTCGTCACCAGTTGACATTTCTCTAATCACCTCTATATACCCTGCCGTGCTTTGCATCCTATATTTAAAGGGCTTGTATAACTGAAAAGTGAGCATTACTTGTTTTAAATACGTTGTAGAGCTTTTTAAAGTTTAAGTCTACCATCCACTCCATGGAATCCAAGCAGCAAAAGAAGGGAACTTTAATTTCATCATAGCTGTGATGTCACAAGCTCAAATAATTACCGATCCAGCGGTCTGGGCAGTCGGTAGCAGAGTTATTGGGGTAAAATATATGTTGAAAATAATTCAATAATGTACTGTTCCTTTCTGTCAGGAAGCAAATGGATCATAACAAAGTCAAAAGGAGCGGCTGAAAATTACTTTTGGCCACACCTGAGGCCCCAAACATCTGGCCTGTAGTGTGTGTGAAAGTGTGTGTGTGTGTGTGTGTGTGTGTGTGTGTGTGTGTCTGTGTGATATAAAGAAAGAAAGTAAAGAACAAAGTTACATAAAAAAACACATAGATAAGTACAACAAAAAAGTAGGATGGGTTCTTTAACTTCTTACCAAGCTTTACTGCACTTGGACGCCTGACACTATCATCAGGTATTCAGAGCACAAAGGCTTGAGTGTAAGGTAAATTATTCAGAATGGCCCGCTGGATGCTGCCAGCCAAATCGTGAACTGATGAAGGCCCGAGTGAGGGCTCCTTCAGGGGAAAGGTTTAAACACAGCTTCACATCAAAGTAAATAAATACATCACCATCCACCTTCCGAAATGAACACAAGTAAATGCATGAATATTAAATTTCAGCCTTTTTTACAGCTTAAATTACCCAGGAACACACACACACACAGCATTCAGTCAGTGCCCTGCAGAGAGCGAGCTAACACCGCCTGGTGTGGATGATGGCGACTCAAATCCGAGGCCTGTCCCATATGAGTCTGCTTCTACAAAGGGCAAAGCAAATCCCCTCAGTGTGAGCGAAGCACCTGTTTCTCCCTGACAGTGACCTCTCTCTGAACCACAACAGAACCAGCTGCTTCCTTCCCCTCCCTGCCCCGAAGAGACCGTCTAATCTCCAGCTACTTTGACTATCAGAGATTGTAATGGATGACTTCTAACGTGCAAAAAGTAGAGCAGCAACTTTCAATGACATGAATGAACGTGCTGAACCTGCTTTTGAACACTCTGGTTTTGGAGAAGTACTCATTTATATTTAGCTTAACACCTTTGCCTGTAGCTTTTAATAGGCCCTCTGAAATGTTGAACCATTATTTTCAACCTTAGGAACCAGGAATTTAAATCCTGGAATGACAGCTGTAGAAACATTTTACTACTTACTGTACATTATAGCCCCAGGAACCACATGAGTGCACCGCACAATGTTGTTAAATTACTAAAAGCAGGTTGTGTAGCTGGCAGAATTCATTCAGACTCAAGCCGCTTTTATTGTGGCCTCAGGCTTGCCTTGAACTCAAACTTGTCTCAGACTCAGAATGAGCACAGTCATTAGTCGTCTGGTGACCAATCATATGCCTGTCTAAACTCATTTGCATGCTCTGTGTTCTACATGTCTCCAGCATCAGATGGGCATTAAAAACAGATCAGTCAAAGAGAATTGGTTTTGTCTGTTTAATGTGTTTTTTGGACTCAGTTTTGACTTGAAATCTTTGGAGTCGGTCTTAACTTGGACTCAAACCTCTTTGGACTCAGCCTTGACTTGGATTTTAGTCAGGTTAAATTTATTATACTGAACTGTTCTCATGCTGCGTTCTGCTGGTAGCCTGTAACAAGCTGTTAGGCTTCACCTGTTTACTCCTAATTTTTTTCATGGAGAACATGTTACATGAACATATTTATGGCTGACCAAATAAATACAAATGACTGCACTCATCTGTCCTTTCCTGAATCGATTAATATTCATTTCTCACCCAAGTCAGAATTGTAGACATCATTCTAGGGGTTAAAACTTTGTGCCTTTAAAGATACAATCCAGTGAAAAAGAGTTGAGCCTTAACTTTTTCATTATGTTTTGCTTTGATTCATATAGTTGGTTTAAAAAACTATTTTATGCTTGGCAATTGGTCTTATCTTTGGCATACTGCACTGATTAAATGAAAGAAATGTTGAAAAGTGCCAAAATATACAAGCTGCCTAGATAAAGGGGTTCCAACCACACAGCATTCAGCACCACCAGTATACTGATCACCACCTGATCTGGAATCATCTGCACCTGTTTCTTCACTGGTTTAGGACTTAAGTTAGACGTGCTTTCAGAGACTGGCCTGAAGATGAGAGTCTTTGAAAGTCCGTCAGGAAGCCTGGAGAACTGTTCCTCAAGACTCCATTAAAGATACAAGAATGTCTGGCTACTTGGAAGCAAAATATAAAGAAATGAAGGGTAGCACAAGACTAGTGCACAGTATTGTAGTAAACATAAGGAGAACAAAAGGGAAGTGAGGGTAAAGCAGTTGTTAAATTGGGATGCGACCTCTTAGAACCCAAAACTGAGACCTACGCTAAGCCACTTATTTAGTGAATGATGTCTGAATCCAACATGAGCAGTCAGGTCCCAGGAGGTTTAAACAACTATTTCATGCTGTGAAAGGCCTTGATGATTCAAGTGGTTCCAACAGAGAAAAAAAACCCCTCGTTTTACATCCTCTAATTTACATACCACTTCTGAAACAGGGACTATTTTAAGTTCTTCAAATGATTTGAAACCTTGGTGGAAAAAACCCCCATCTCATCACACATCATATCATGACTGGGAATCAAACCCAGTGATCACTTACATCTTCACCCCTGAGTAATCTTTCCCTGCAGACTGAAGCCTGCTGTGCTTTCTTCTCCATAGATCACTGCAATTAATCCATTAATCCATTCCTTCTAACACAGTTCTTATAAGTGCTTTTTATAAGGTTACAGACAGTAACAGCGCTGGGAGGCAACAAACTGTGTAGACAGAGCAGAGAGGTAGATGGACAAGAGGAGACACAGCAACTGTATGGGCAGCTGGTAGCCTAGTGGTTAGGGCATTCGCCCTGCGATCAGAAAGTCCAGGCACAGCTGAGGTACACTGAGCAAGGTACCGTCCCCACGCACTGCTCCCCGGGCGCTGTGTTCCTGGCTGCCCCCTGCTTCACTTGGTGAATGGGTTAAATGCAGAGGTTGAATTTCGTGCTGTTCACACTGTGTGCTGTGGTGTGTTCACGTATGACAGAATGCTCACTTCACTGTAAGATACTTACCTGGTATAAGTCCATCTATCAATACAGCTCAACTTAAAGGAGCTTGAGAATGCAGTAAAGGCAAAAAGTTATCACTTAAATATGCATTGCATAATCTATTATTTAAGAATGCAGTTCAGTATGTGCATACATCTAAAATATGCAAAACAGGTCAAATAAAATAATAATACGAACACTATAGGGATTAAAAGGGTGTTTGCTTCATTTAGGCTTGAAATTACTTAAGTTTAAGGCAATTACTGCCTAGGAAGTCCACTTCTATGCAGCTGGTCCACTTTTGTGGAGTTAAAAGGATGCTGAAGGATTTTATTCTGTGAGTTGGAGACATTCAAAAACAAACGCCCCAGTCTACTCGATCCGTTTTTTCCAGGGGAATCCTATCTTTCTACATGGTACATTGAACCCCAGCAGAGATCACATCATATAGGCTCTTCTTCAGACAGCTGGAGCCCACTGTGTATTCATTATACTTTGAGCCTCCAGTCTTCTCCATCAGTGGGTGGTTCCATTTTAACATAGTGACTTCAGACTGGGACTTTCTTTCAGGTCATACAGTGGAAGATGAGCCTTGTTTTCTCGCATATCGATGTTTTACGTCCTTTCGACACCTCCGCGTCCTTTGAAGCCTCTGAGACAGAGACATTGCGACTCTCAGGTAAGCTGCACTAAGTACAGCATGCGCTAAAAAAAACCACAGATGGCTATCATGGGAATAATTGTGGAAGAAATTGTGTGTGTGTGTGTATACGTGGCTCTCCAAAGTGTGGACACGAATTCGCCCACGCCAACATTATTGGCAATTTGTGAGATGCCCGAGCACATTCTTGTATTTTTCCAATTTCAATTCTCGAGTGAAAGCCGCATAATTCACATTACATGAATCTCTGCCATTTTCCCCTTGACAAAAGCCTCCCATTCATTTGATAGTCCATGAATCAGACACAATATTCCGCTCCCCTTGTCGTACGCCGTGTTTTCAGATAAGGCCCTGGCTGCAGAGAGCCTGTGCGATTGCGGGTTTTGTGCTGCAGCAGAATGAGCACCGACTATGACATTATCCACATCTATTGGCTTTTAAAAGGGGGAGAAATGCCGCCGAATCAGGTGGCTTTCTAACTAGCACACAGAGAGCACAGTCAAGCATGAAGTGGAGGAGGGCTGTAATTGAAAGGTGGATAAGGGGAGCGTGGGCCTGCCCGACGCTTTGCTGGGGAAATCAAAGACAAGGCCTCTGAGTAATTCTGGGCCTGAGATGAGGTGTCAAGAGGGGACGCGATATCCATGAAAACAAATCTGCCCTAGTCAGAGACAATAGCTCAGGCTGGAGCCAAAAAGGATGCTAATGAAAACAGATTGGATGACACAGTGGATTTGCACCTGGGGAAGGAAGTGACAGGCCAGACTGAGAGCCGTCCAAAACACTGCTGGAGCAAAAAGTTCACTCACAACAAATGCTTTTTACTTTCTGACTGGAGCTGACTGGATCTATTGACAGGAATCTTCTTACTAATCTTCTTTCTGTGCTGTTTTCACAGCTATGGGTTTTGGTAGTAATTTGTCTTATTAGAGAGCTGGATTTAGAATCTAGATTAAATTCACCTGAGTTTCAATCACATGACCCTAATTATTGGAGATGAATACCTCAGACCTTTGCATTCAGGTTTGCAAAGTGTTGCTGTGGACCATCCCTGCATAGTAGGTGTGTTTTGTATCTTGTTACCTGACTAGCCTGATTTGTATTACCTTTATTGTATTTCTCAACTGTCTCACCCCTTTTGTTTTATTTTGAACCTGACATGTGTACTTAGAATTCACCGGGGTGCTAAAACTTACATATTTCTGTGTGTGCCTGTGGGGTCTCCTGATTTAGCCATATCAGGTGTATGGCTGCCCCTGAAGAGAGTTCTGTGATTAAGCTTTGCTAGGAGCCGCGCATGATTGCTGGGCCCTCTCACCGGCTGGGCACCTCTTGACAGATTGATGGTCCTGCCCATCAGCAAGCCCATGGTCCCCTCGGTGGCAGGCTCACCTTTGGGTGGAGTGTCTAACTTGTTTCTGATGCTGGGACGGTCTCCCTGGCATGGAAAATCTGTGGTTTCTGTATCTTTGTTCTAGTCTGTTTGAAATCTAACATATTTGAACTTTGTCTGTAAAAATGGTCGTCCTTCTGTTCCCTGTCCTGTCTTTCCTATGCTGCTTGAGCCAGTGCTCCGTATCCCTTTTGCTACCCCTTTTCCCTGTATTCTGTAACAAATCTGGCTTCACAGCTCCTAAATATGCATCCCATTCTCCACCCCCACGTCCCATGTGACAGGATTTATGAAAATATTTTGCCATAAGATTTGTTAGGGTTATGACCCTTTAACAGTTAAAGGACCATCATGTAATACCAAGGTTCTAAACCAATTTAAAGGTTATTTCTACAGCTTTTACATTATGTGGAGGTTCTTTGAACTTAAAAAGGGTTCTTCTCTCTAACATACTTAATTTACAAAATTAGTTCCCCTGAACTACCATTCATTGCAAATTCTTCGGTGCTGCAAAGTTTGCCACTGTGCAAAGAAATGTTTCTGGCCATTATTTTTAGTAGTGTGGCTATGACACCCCACATCCAGACCTACAACTGGAGTTGACTGGACCACCAGTACTGGGGAAACACTCGGTTTGCCTGACAGAAAGACCTTGATGAGCATGAGCAAAGACATAAATAATTTTTTGGAAGCTTCAATTTGTCCAGCAATGTTGGGGTACAGCTTCATGGGACAAATGCCAGTTTCACCAATGCATCAAACCCGAGCATTGTTTACTGCCACACAGGGTTCCTCAAGCACTTTTACAGACTTTATGTTCCTGAGAGAACCTCCAAAATATATGCAAATAATTTGCATTGGGTAAGTGGGGTTAGTTAGCACATGGGCTAGCAAGATCTGAAGGGACGACCTCACGCTCTGTGTGGTCCTGAGACCAGAGTGCTACTAGTTGTGCACCAGACTGGCGAGCACAAGAGACTGATCAGAACAATGCGGCTTTTTCATGGTGCAAACTTAGTAAAAAAGCGAACAAGAAGGTCTTCATAAATTGTTTCTTCAGATCCGTGTATGTTGACTATGAGCTACAACATGCCTACCAATGTTGCGTTACCAAAAATCTAAGACTAATACCTGGGTATAACTAGTGTGATGTGTTCAAATAAACATGTTCTCGTTGTTAATTCATATGTTTGTGAAAGGTGCATTGTGTGATGTTAGTGGGGTTGTGGGTGATTGAGTGAAGGAGTTTTACACACTATATGTATTTAAAAAAACATTTTGCAACCTGAGTATGAAGATTGTACATGAACATGGACACATGTAGCCTCCCAGAGACATCTAATAGCCTGGATTTTCAATGATTTTTCAATGTGCTCTACTCAGTGTGTGGTGTAAGCACATGCTAAATCCGCATTACTGATAAGATACAAGTGGAGCTGCCTCTTTCCTTTAGAGCTTGGCAATAAACCCTCCAGATGTGATCAATCAGGAAAAGAGTTAACACATACAGAGTTATGACTCGGAGTCAGTGGATGTACGGCCCTGCCCTTGAAATATCCAAGGGGAAAAATCGATAATAAGAAGTCTAAACAAGAAAATAAAAAGATCAACTGCACAACTCCACGTCTTCTTGCTCCCTCACTCCCTCTGGTCAGATCAAAGGGTGTTTTTTTGGTTTTTTGTTTTAAAGAGCCTACTAATATCACAAATTTGTGGGTCGAGCAAAACATGGAAGCAGAGCTACAGCCCGGAATAAAAGAGATCATTCACGCAAATAAAACTGTGAGAACCATTTTATCCATTGTCATACTTCACTTTAAGCGAGTCCTCCATTAAAACGTTCTGCTGCGAAATTGCCCAGAGCAGGCAGCGGGCAGTATTAATATTTCGAATTAAAAACGAAAAGAATCGTTGCAGGTGGCACCCAGGAGCACTTTATTGCACAGAAGGGGATGATAACATCATTTCGGCTGGCCTTTCGGCTCCAAATTTCTTCTAGAGCAACACCCATAACGTTATAGACTGCCAGCTGGTGATAGATTACACAGAATCTAATGAATGTTATTAGATTCCTAAAGAAAATATGGAATCCTAACTAGGCACTTCTCATTCTTCAATTACGTTTCAGATTACTTCTACATGTGTTTACAGAGAGACGGACATCATTTAGAAGTTTTGTCCCAGTTCTGTCCCTACGTCGTTTGTAGTTTGCTTCAGAATAGCTGCTTAGGGAAATCACCATATGGCTGCAGAGCGGGAGAACTTCTCCAGCACACTCCGCCATGCAACAGATTGTCTGGTGTGTGAAGTAGTGGCCATAGACACACCAGATTGTCTGGTTCAGTATGTCAAACAGTGACAAGACAGTAGGAAATGGAACCAATGTGCTTTTCCCCAGGGGAATCTAACAAATTACACTCTTCTTGTAACCCCAGAAATTGTATGCCATGTGGCGACAGTGGGATCAGACGACACACGCCAGCTAGAGGGCATCTATAACCACTTCATTATACAAACAATGCTCCTAGAGGTTTTAGGTCTGGTCATTTGAGAGTGAAATGGAAATACTCTATGTGTACTCAACATAACTTTTACATTACTGTGCAAGTACTGCCTGAGGCATCTGTAAAAATATTTATTAACTGTTCAGATGATGAGGTTTTTTTACATTAATATTCCTAAACATTCTAAATGAAACCAAATTGAATAAAATGGAATAATAGCATTATACAGTAAATAGTGATTTCATGTTCAGCACATCAAGGTGTTCCTTGTGGAAGTCCAGTATTACTTCTAGAAACCTGGTTTGACTCCATCGGTCCTTCATTAAATCAAATTTCGGAGCTGCTAATGGAATTTCATGAATTCAAACATAGGCTGGAGGCATCAAGGAAAATGCCTTTAAACAATTTGCACAGGTGCCTGAGACTTTTGCACAGCACTATACATATATGGTATTTCTAAAATTCAAGGAAGGAAAATTCACATGATCAACAAAGTATAAACTGACCTCAAACTCAACATTTCACAAACACTGGTGTACAGAAAATGCTGCAGTGGGCTGTATGCCGGATGGCCTCTGTGTTTCAATCACACACACACACACACACACACACACATATACATGCACACACACATGCACACATGCACACGAAGTAGAGTATGAGATATATTATTATAGTTTGCGTGTTCAGTCTGATTTTGCCAAAAAAAAAGCCACATTTTTGTCATTTGTTGACATTAAAAACTGATACAGAATGTGGCTGAAATGTAAATGTAATAATGAAATAATTATATATTATATATAATGTGTGTGTTTTAATGATGAAGACATGAAGGCAGGTGCAAGTTATTTTCAAATAAAGTCCATGTTTATGTCCATCTCATTAAAAAAGTGGACATGTATCCTGTTAAACAAAAGGAAAACTGAAAAAAGACAAACTGACACAAACTGACTATTTCTGACAAGAAGCTCTGGAGAAGCCATGAAGACACCGAAACCTGGAGCAAACATATACAACAACAAAGAACAGCAAACGACAAGGCTGAACAATGGGGTCCACATACACAGATCACAGCAAGGAACAGGTGGACGACCAAAGAGAGAGGAAACAAACCATGTGAGGGGCAGGTGAGACAGAAGGACAGAGCAGGGAAACACAGAAGCACATTTGTTGAGACACAAGAGAAGGTAAACAAGAAGGCAAAATGGAGAAAATAACAATGCAGGGCCTTCCGAACACTGTATAAATACATTTAACATATTACCAGGAAAAATTACATAACATTGTCCAATTTATTAGAAACAACTGTCCTATACGTTCATTCACTGCTCATTTTATCAGTTCCACTATACAGGGATACAATTTCAGATTGGAGTCCATCTGTTGCTGCATAATTTATCAGTCCCCTACTACCCCATTCATCATTAGTCAGTTTCTGACCACAGGGCATCTGTTGATCAGAATTTTTGTCTGGAGGTCCAGTGGACCGGTAGATGAGTGGACCTATAAAGATCACTTGATCTGACATGATTCTCAGTTGGTAGTGGCATGAGAGAGAGTGTGGTGCAGGAGTATCACATGCAGCAAGGTTGTTGTTTTTCAGTTTGAACTGGTCCCCACCTGACGATATCCAGCCAAGATTAGCTCTGTGGTGTGAAACTGACCACTGATGAAAATGGGATAGACTGTACACCACCGACTGGCAGGTAAAGCAACACTGTCCAAAAAGAGCTACACTGTATAGGTTGATTTTTTAAACCAAGGTACATAGTTTTAATAATAATGTTTTTAAAGAGTGCCTGTCTCAAATTTGCCTCACCAAGTGACACAGAAGTGATAGACCCCAGTTTCTGGGGGTCCCTGGGACCACTGATGGGCTGCAAAGGCTTTGGATTGGGTCGCGAATCTAAAATCAAGACAGGCCATTGGTCCACAACTGGTTTATTTGCATCTAATGTGGCCAAGTGGGCCTTGACAACATGCTGTGATAGATAAGTGGATCTTAATGTTATGAACCACTGTGATAGACAAAACAGAAATTATAAGGACACAGATTACAGTAGCGGGAGTGAAAAGATACGGCTTTTGAAAGAAGCAAGAGAGGAAGCATTACGCATATTCTAAGGGAGGGTGTTTTGGAGTCACAACGCAAGATCTACCATCCGTTGAAGATAAGCAAAATTTGAGAATTGGCCCCAAATTCTGTAGGCGGCATTACTATTTAAATAAAACTGACTTGACTTGACTTTTAACACGTGAAAGTGGTATACAGGGTATACATGTACATGTACATTTTCATGAACTAATGTTTAAAATAAAAAGTCGGAACAGGATGTATGGTGTCCACATGGCTTAAATGATAACTGCTATGGGGTGTGAAACAATTATGATCCCTAACCTGAAGACCCAACCCAATCAGGAGAGGACCCTTGCCCCAATAACAGTGTAGGCTTTTATTCCTAGGGTTTAAAAGGAAGTTTTCAGTGGAATAATAAATAAGCATGTTTCTATGTATGTTGAGTAATTAGGATTATTATTTGGTCATCAAACTGTATTATTCAGCAACTATTATAAGTTAAGCAGTATAAAATGTCTGGACAGACTTTTAGGTGTTTAAAGGCATCAGCGTGTATCAGGGAGCTGTAACCTCAGCACAAACTTTCCACTGTTTTGCTAAACAAGAAACTGTGTCGCAAGGCTTCATGCAATTCTCAAGACGGACCACACAAATTCCAACCTGGATTTTCCTACTTTTGTTTACTGTCGTCGGCCCACGAGGGCCCAGAGCCCGTACCTCCTTAATAAAAATAACACCACGTCCCACTGGAGGAACCCTGGCTCTTTTGTACCTCAGTTACTGGAGCATAAAGTAATTAATTGTATCATTAACATCTGCCTTGTAATTACGAAGCGTTGCAGAGTAGTTTGGTGGCTGGGTCTCCAACGGTCCCTTATCACTGAGAAGGTACAGCTGGGAGAGGATGAGGAGGGGGGGGGGTATACATATTGGTGGCATCCTAGCAGGGCCCACAGCGGCTCAGTTCTGATCAAGTTATCATGGTCGCAGCAGGAGGCGCAGCATTAGGATGTGTTATTAGTTTCCCAGCTGAACTGAACTTAGTCCTCATATATAGAGCAACAGCTCCCTGGTGTACCGTCCCTTTGTCCTAAAATTATCTCCATGTCTGCTGGTGTGCCGCGCCTGAACAGCTTAGAGCTTGAAGGTGCTGTTTATTTTGCTTATACCATTGATTTGCTGTGTTTTTATTTTTTCTTCTTGTTCCTATTGTCGTACCTGAGCTGAAAGAATAAAATAACAGCATGACCTCCGTGACTCTGCTGTGTATTTGCTTGCCCAGGGAATTAATTAGTTCCTGTTATCTGGACCCGCTGCGAAGACGCACTGGCAGGGAGTCCGTAGACGCAGGAGCCTAAAGACAAGTAAGGTTCAAAACGGGTGTTGCCACACGCAGTGACATTGATCAAAAACTCAGCTTGACACCATAAACATGTACTTTTCTGTATCTCTCATGCACACACACACATAAACACCCTATCTCAAACTTGCGCTGCATACAGAATGATGCTGCATTATTCTAAGTAGCGAGATGCATGACCGTTCTCCTTTCATGCATTTTGGTCATTTCGATTGCAGGTTACCTGTCGAGGCAGGTGCCAGTTTTCCAGCCTGATCAGTTTGATCTGTGCTTTATTTATTTATTCATAGCTAGCAGTCACTTTTAAGCTGGAAGAGCAGGGCTTGGGGGAAAAAAATAAGTCTGTACCACATCTTATTCTAATCTGCAGCAGTGCCGACTCTGCCAGATGCTATCATCTCTACATAACTCATCCTGTCATCTCATACGAATTCTCACCGCCTGCACACGCAGCACTGGAGCTGAGCTTCACTTTGCCCTTAAAAGGCACAATGTGGGGGGAAAAAGAGCAGAGTGCTTATCTAGTCCTGCGTCAAAAGCATTCGTTGAAATAAGTGGAAATGAACCCGATGGCCTCCATCGGCAGCTGAAAAGATCCCCGCAATTAAGTCGAGCCCAGCTTGGGCCGAGGCAGCAAATTATATTAGCTGCGTGTTACTCTTGTTTAGACAAGCGTCATAAACTGGCTGCCAGTCTGCGAGCAGTTTGCTCTGACAGTTATTAAACCAGGTGCACGGTGTCTCGCTTGTTTTCCAATTGATGGCAGTAGCATTGCAACAGGCAGGAAACGGCTGTTTCTGACAGTTAGCAGAGGTTTGTGCAGGAACTACAGCCTACACGACTCAAGTGATCTCTCATTTTTCAGCATCAGTCCCCCCATTCCCATCCTCCTCCTGCCCCTGTCAGTCCCTGTAGTAAAGCTCTTCCTCCTCTCTCCCTGCTGTGCTCTAATGACATTGATTTCTTGTATGCAGAAGTGTCTCAAACCTCCTCCGTCCTTCTACAGCGCCTCCAAACCCGAGACTGTCTGGTTCTCCTCCGAGTGAGGTTGCATGCAGATAAAATGGAAGGAGCTGAGCTCTTTTGTGAGTGACCTGACCGCACATCACTTTCTCTTCTCTACCCACTCATCCACCAGCGAGAAGACCCTGGCGCTTTTTTGCACCCTGGAATCAATACCTGTGTCTGGCTCACACACACACATTGTGCCTTGAACCCCTTTGTAACCCGCCACCTATTTTCCTCCCATTTGAAACCAGGGAAGGTGTCATGGCCTACTTTGAGAAGTTTGCCAGAAGTGCTATTCATATCTTGAGTTTGACTTGAAAATCATGGTTTGTTTTTGCATTATAGCAGTCCTGCATTTTCATGGTATAATAAGGGTAGATGATGATAATAATAATAATAATAATAATAATAATAATAATAATAATAATAATAATACCAACAACAACAACAACAACAACAACAACAACAACAATAATCAATAATAATAATAATAATAATCAACAACAACAACAACAACAACAATTATAATAATAATAATAATAATAATTAATAATACGGTTGTTTTTTTTCTACAGATTTTATTTGGATTTTACTTTATTTTATTTTATTGGAGAAATCCTTGTTGGCGAGCACAGCAATGATGTTTCTTGCAGTCGGTCACCAGATTTGCATACATCTCGTGAAGGATTTTGGGCCAATACTCCTTACAGAAACTCTCTAAATCCTTTAGGTTTTTCTTGGCTGCTGCTTGGCAATTCAAAGCTTCAGCTCCTCCACAGATTTTCTATAGGATTGAGGCTTGAAGACTGGCCAGGCCACTCCAGGACCTTAATGTACTTCTTCTTTAGCCATTACTTTGCTTCTTTGGTAGTATGTTTTGGGTCATTGTCATGCTGGAAGACCCACAACCGATCTTCAGTGTTCTGGCTGAGGGAAGGAGGTTCTCGTCCAAGATTTTACAGTACATGGCTCCATCAACTAGCTCCTCAATGCGGTGAAATCATCCTGTACCCTTAGAAGAAAATCATCACCAAGCATAATGTTTCCACCTCCATGCTTGACTGGGAGATGGTGTTCTTCGGGTAATACTCAGCATTTCTCTTCCTCCTAACCTGGCAGGTCGAGTTGATGCCAAAGAGTTCGATTTTGGTCTCATCTGGCCACAGCACTTTCTCCCAAGCCTTCTCTGAATCATGTACTGTAGTTGTTTACTGGCAATCTTAAGACTGGCTGTACTTGTGGCTTCATGAGGATGGAGACCTTGCGGGCACTGTAAGATTTCAATCCATTATGATGTAGTGTGTTACCAATGGTGTTCTTAGTGACTGTGGTCCCAACTGCCTTCAGATCATTAACAAGCTCCTCCCGTGTAGTTCTGGGCTGATCCCTCACCCCTTGAGACAACCCCTTTTACAGCTCTTTGGTCTTGCCCATGGTGGTGGAGAGGTTGGAATGGAAGAAATGATAAATGATTCTGTAGACCGGTGTGCTTTATACACATAACGGCTTAAGATCAGGAGTATCTGTAATTGGTAGAATGATTGTAATTCGTGTGCAACATAGGCACACCACCAATCTGTGGGACCCAGACGTACAAATCAGTCCATTTATAACTTTTATGTAACATGTGTTTTCTTGATTTGTGGTTGATATGGTCTCTCTCCATAAAAATGAAACTACCTCATAAAGTCAGCAAACTTACAAATTCAGCAGGGGATCAATTAATTGTATTGTTTTTAAGAAAAGTATTAGGAAAACAAGCTGTAAAATGCTATCGCGGCCAGTCCTAGTACTTTTCTAAATATGACTACAGTGTTACAAATGTTACTGCAGTTTCATGACATCAAAATCAAGCATACTGCTTTTGAGGTATTTGCTGCATTTAATGCAGATATTTAAATTACGAATCTACATGCTGAACCTAACAGCTGTGCAAAAGTCTGTAGCTTCTGGGACCCTATGAAACTTTGGTTAAAAACAGCTTCCTTTTTTAATGGGTGGTGTCTTCCTTCCCTTATGTGACACATATAGGCAGGATGGAAAGGCTGTCAGCAGGTTAGGAAACCACATTAGTCTAAAAAAAAACCTTGAAAAAAACTGTGTACCAGACACAGGACATTATTTTTGACACTTTACTGACCTTTATACCAACTTAAAATATAAATATAATGTAAAATGCCTCAGGAGTTTTGATCCAAAAACATCAGTTACATAAACAGAACATGTCCGTTGTCAATAATGTCTGAATTGTATTTTCAAAAGGTTCCAGAGCGTACAACTTCAAAATTTTACTGCAAAAAGCTGACGAGCAACCACAGAACTACATCTCAGTAAGTTTATGTTCAATCTGAGGTTTGATATGCTGCTAATGCTGTCTGTTAGCAGTGATCCATTCATTATTTTTTTATAACTTTTTTTACAACTACATGGCTCTGCAGCTCTTTCCTTGTCTTGATATTAACAGTCATATGTATTTTTTCTGTTTTGCTTCCATTTTTCTTTTTTATTTATTGCCTATAGTGGTGGCCTACAGTCTCCTGTGCAGAAAAGGGTACCATCCCCAGCTTCTCAGAGCAGCCTTACTGGGTCAGGTATGTGTACGTGTGAATCCCTCAATGTAGAAATTGTGAAATGTAGCTTTATAATACCTTATGTTAACTTATAATGCCTAAAATAATGCCTCATAATTTTATGTCGTAGAATTTGTTGCATTTTTTTATATAATTTCATATCACAGAATTTGTCTTACATTTATGTTATTCTAGCTCTCATTGAACTTGGAGCCATATACAGTAATCCCCCACTTTTCCAGGGGTTACCTTCCAAGAGCACTCTCATATAGTGAAAAACCTCAAAACTTAGTTGAATGCATTACCCTTAAAGAAAGTTAAATAAATAATCTGAATCAGAAAACATTATTGCTTAAAAAATGTTAGCATTAGCCAACACTCTGGAGGAGGGTGACTGGCAACAACAAAACACACAGTCTATACTACGTTCAATAACTACCCCCAACACTCAAAAAAAACACATAAACAAATGCTAAACGGCCACTCACTCCTACTGCAAAGGCTCATGAGAGCCAGTCCTATGGGGACGGCTCGTCACAGTACTGTAATTCATGCACATGCATTTTCTTTGGTATGCGCTGTCGTTTACAATGGCATGAGCAGTTAAATACAGTAATAAATTAATTTAATTTACGGGAATAAAAATACAGGGCTTTAACAAGAACAATGCAAAAAATGAGAACACTCAAGACCCTCCAAAAGGGAAATTCTGGACAGTCATCAGTCAGCACCAAGGAAAAATAAATAATGCATTGGCTACTTTCAAACCTCTTGCAGGATTTATGTTAGGACAGGTGCTTAGCAACACAGCACGAGAACGAGGGGGCATGTCGGACGAGGCCCGGACGTCACAAAAGCAAAAAATGCGGACTGTAAACTGTATAGTACGTACACGGGTTTACCTTTACTTTTATTTAAAGCATAATGTATTAAATTGAGTTT
This sequence comes from Brachypetersius altus, assembly GCA_037974465.1. Taxonomy (NCBI): domain Eukaryota; kingdom Metazoa; phylum Chordata; class Actinopteri; order Characiformes; family Alestidae; genus Brachypetersius; species Brachypetersius altus. The sequence continues at coordinate 751,270 of JBBPDB010000036.1, read as the reverse complement.
AAAATGAAATTAAAGTGTTTTGGGAGCACATTTGGGGCATATTTAGGGTTTAGACTATAAAAGTAGTCATTTATAAGCATTTTTTTTTACCACATCACAAATTTGCGGGTGCCAAATTACAGAGGAGACACATTCTCACATAAATAAGATGTTAACAATCATAGATTCTCCTAATGTCTTACAGGTTACTATCAGCCAGAAAGTTCTCACTCTAGTCACAACTATCCGTTCAAGCACTTTCCAGATGCATGTTCAGGAACGTCGTTACAGTATCAGGTATGTTTAGGGTGTTCTACTGTTTCTTTCAACTTGCCATTGCTTAAATTTTAGTAGGATTCTAGCTTTACATTTGTTTCTCGTATGTGTGTTGTTCATCTATAGTGAATAAACATGTTTGGCATGGTCTACATTGATGTTTATGTCTAAAAATCATTTCTTGAATGTGTTCTAAAACAAATATACTGGTTTAGTTGTGTTAAAATTCAGCTTTGACAAATGTCAAATAGCACTTCACAGTGTGTTTTTATTAATTTTCTTATTTAAACAAAATAAATCATAAGAACTTTCACCAAATATTGGTGTCCATTGAATATTCGGTTAAATTATTATGAAGATTTTGTTAGATAATTGAAATAGTTGGAAGACATATATTAACAAAGTTTATGTATAAAATTATTTTTTATACACCTCTTCCACCGGTTAGTTTCATGGTGCTAATACGTTTTAAGCATGTATAGAATATTCAGCATAAGGAACTTTTAAAGGACTGTTGGAAAGCATCCCTCAAAGAGCTGCTCAAGAGAATGCCAAGAGTGTTCAAAGTTACTTCAAAGCACAGGATGGGCTTTAGTAAGGAATAAAAAATATTTTTGTTTAGTTTAATATGTCATTCTATATGTGTTTGTAAGTACAATATTGTTTGTATAGCAGCTTTTCAGTGTGCGGTATCCCTGTAGCACACTGTAGGTTTACTGATGGGATGAAACAGAGCTCACACATGCACACACTATCAGGGCCATTCATAGGCCCGGAATCCTGTCTGCACAACCATTGCTGTAGTTGTAAAATGCAGTTTAACATTTCCGTGGTATAATAAATTATTTTTATGTATTATTTTTTAATTTTGTTTGGAATTTTGAAGCAAGTGTGGTCAACAGTATAAAACAATAGTGACCTGCATTTTACACAGGCACCCTCCCAGAAAAAAAATATGCAAAAGCATAGGGTTAAAGAATCTTAAAAACTATTAAACATTTTGAAGGGAACCTTTATTCAGTATCTTTCACCACTATACAGGATTAACACTGTTTATATTTCCTCTAAGGAGTTTCATCTGAGCTCCAGGCAAAACTCTGTCCTCAGTCCATTTGTAAAACCTACAGAGGACTCTACCTCCAGTGATGAAATAGGGAGCAGCGATGATGATGAAAAAAGCAGGTGAGTCTATTTCATCATCATCTCTTTTCTTCTTTTCTGCAAAAGTTTTTATCAAATTGTGCAATGGGCCACGTGCTGCAGGCGTCTCCGTGTTTAAAAAATAATTCCTTCTGATTTTTTAAAAAATTGAAAAGGTGCGAAAGTTTGAGCACCTCTGGGTAATTGGCGTTTGTATGAAAAGAATAGAAGTGAAAAGAACATACGTTTGGAATATGTTTGTAAGCTTTAATGCGCGATTTTAATGTATTTGCTGAATTCCATACATTAAAAAAAATAATACGTGGTTGACGAAGGGTCTTTTCAATTTTTCAATTTTTCAATTTTTTATGTATTCCACCAAGCTTTTGCTCATCAGGTACGGACAGTTGCTGAGCATAATTAATGATGTGAACCTTGGTCACACACCCAAAAATGATCTCATTTAAGCAGCTGAAGATGATTTAAGACTCTTAGATATCAAGAGACATTTTTTTACAGTTATGTTGTATATAACAATTTTAATGTGAAATAGCATAGCATAGTTCAATATTTAACCAAATAGACACAGATGAATAATAACAGTTTTTGTCAAAATCTCCTTGTGGTAAATGCTTGATAATGTTAACATATTGCACTGTTTGAATCATTTATCATTCATTATTTATTTATTTACACACAGATCATCGCTGGGTAATAAAAACAGCAAAATTGTCAGCAATCGTAGCCCACAGGTAATGTATTCATCTTTAAAACGTACACACACCTAGACATGGATTGAAAATATGTTGCTGCTCCATAAAGCTTCTGAATAGTATGTTATGACAGTATCCACTAATGAAGTCTGGCAACAGGCCACCAATCACTTAGGCCATTGGGAATTGTATTTTTAACCACGTACTTGTTGGATAAATATTAGTTTAGTATTCGTCAGTGTAACAAAGGCAAGACTATAACTAATTTGATATGTGTTATGTTACCATGAAAATCAGGACGAATATAGAGCTATATTGGAAAAAAGAAGAGCATGATATAATCATTAACAACTCATCATTCCGTTTAAAACAAATGTGATGTGACTGTTCTATTAATGTTCTCTTTAGTAACTCTGTAGAAACATTAACATATGTATCTGGTTTCCTTGAGGGCTTAACATTACAGGTAGAATTTGTCCAAATACAGGATCAAAGGGTATCTCCAAGACCTTCATAGTGTGGGAGTGTGGGTGATGCTGAGGTGTCCTGCAGGAGGGCTAGTGTGAGGCAATTGGATCAGTTCATCTCTGTTGGCTAGTGTAGTGTAGTGTAGGTCATCTCACATTCAATGGCCTTGTCGACGTTTCTCACGATGGGTGATAGAGAGTGGGTTGAAGGGAATATCAGGTTTGCTGGACAATATTTCTTACCCATACACACATTGGGGCATTGGCTGCCACCCCTGAGCTGAATCAATGCACAGGCTGTGTTGTCATTCCAAGTCAGGGTTCATAATCCTCCTTTTGTTTTCAGTAGGGAGATGAGGAGTGCAGCCATTGAGCTGAAACCACAGATAAATATATAGTTATAAATCTATAGTTTTCAAATCTCAAAAAAGTTTACCACTTTGGACACTGGCCAGGAACAGACAGTTACTATCTTGCTGTCATCCATTTTAAACCCATTCAATGCTAAAGTTATACCCAAGGAATGAAACTGTGGTCACATGAAACAAATCTTTTTGCAGTGTTGACCTTTTCATTTCCTTAGAACCTGGAGTTTCTGCTGTGTGTTCTGAATATCATCACTGTATGTAATTCATCTTCCAAGCCTGTCTTTTAGGACATCATTGATAAAAGATCGGAAGACTAATGGCACGAAGAATAGTCGATGCGGAAAAATCAGATATTGGCCTGCGGCTGTTGGTCTGCTATTCATATCCCTTTCTACACAAGTAAATTTGGTGAAATACCTCGCTCAAGAATTGGAATATAATATCTAATCCGTCTGGTCCGATACCACAGAAGAGCTACTATAGCACAAACTCCTGAAAAAGTAAATGCTAGCTATGATAGAAAGGTGTCAGAACACACAGAGCATCACAGATTGTTGTTCATGGGGCAGCAAAGCTGCAGATCAGTCAGAGTGCCCATGCTGACCCATGTCCACCTCCAATGGTGCCTACAATGAACTTGTCAGTATAGGAACTGGACAATGGAGCACTGGTCTGATGAACTGTGCTTTCTTTTACATCATGTGGACAAATATGTGTGTGTGCATCACTTTACTGGTCTTGCTTTTGGAAGAAGACAAGCTAACAAAGGCAGTGTGATTCAGTGTTGCACTAGGAAACCCTGGATCCTGGCATTCATATAGATGTTACTTTGACACAAATTGCAGGCATAAACATTCTTGCTTACCGAGTACTTCTTTATTGCTCCATATTCCCTAGCATTGACCTATTTCAGCAGGATCTTGCACTGTGCCAGACAGAAAAAAATGTTCATTTTGGATTTGTGAAATGTCACAAAGAGGTTCAAAGTCCTGTTTTTGCTATTTTGTTGTGAAGTGTTGTGTGTAGCTTGGTGAGGGAAAACGGTGATTGGGAAAAACATTATTTTAAGTCTAAACAACAAAAATGGAAAACTTTAAAGGATCTGAAAACATACTGTATGCACTGAACACTAGAGGGCATCCTCTGCATCTTAAAGTCTTGAATGGACAGTCCGCGTACCACATTTTGGGTTTGAAGTGAATATAAATCTTATGTAAACTTATTTTTGGAGATAGATTATTTTGTTCCAACACTGTGTTACCTTTTCTTTCACAGATTGTGTCACACTCCAAGGCGGAGGCTTGCAGCAGGAATGTTGGATTAAAATCGAATGACAACTACCTTCTCCCTGACATCTTGCAGAAGAACCACGAACCCCAAGGCCTGGTTCTGAATGATCTCATCTGCCCTCAGTCTCCTACTGCATGGAGCCCCAGCTCTGAGGTATGGCATCCACACTATTCAGAAGCTGATTAGCATAAGATTTAGTTCACATAGAGTAAAAAATTGGGATGCTCTTATTTCAGTTTTTTAATCTGCAGTTTTTTTGTTGAATTACTTCGTTTTGTTGAGTATTTTCAGGGCGCTTACAATATATAAAGGGCTTTGTTCCAAAATGCAGTAATTGAGGAGTTTTATTTTTTTATCCTATACACAGCCGGGTGCAGTGAGGGAGGCAGCTGTGATTTTCTAAGCCTTTTGAACCACTTCATGATTACTTCAATACTTCCAGGGATGATGGTATTGACTTGTAAGCACATTGGTGGAGAGATACTGATGTCTGTGAGAACATCTGCCAGCTGGTCTCCACATGCTCTGAGCACTTGACCAGAAATGTTGTCTGGTCTAGCAGCCTTTGGAGGCTTGACTCTAAGCAGAGTTTACCTCATATCAACCGGGGAAGGGTGGCCCTCACTGCCCTGTTGTTTTGTGCCCCAGACTATAAATTATTCAGCACATCTGGAAGGGAGGCCTCACCATCACAGATAGGTGACGATGCCTTGTAGATGGTGATGACCTAGATGCCATTCCACCTGTGCCATGCATCCCATTGTCCTGGAAGTGGTCGTGATTTTCTGAGTATGTGTGTACTTCGCTGCTCTGATAGCCTAGAACAGGTTTGGCCTTGCTGTATTCTGGGCAGCCTTGTCACCTGATCTGAAGGTGGTGTTTTGGTTTCTTAGCAGTAACCCATGGCTCCTGGTTGGGGCATGTGCCGATGGTCTTAGAGGCAGTGATGTCACTGAAGCACTTTCTGATGTAGCAGCAGTGAGCAGTATTTGGAGACTAGCACAGTGTTATTTGTTTTTGTAAAAGACTGCCCGGTCTAATAATTGTTAATTAATGTACAAAGTGGCTGGTTGTGACCTCTACCATGCATTTGAAAAGATGTCAATATAAATTGAGTTTATTTTTATATGATCAATACCATGAGAAAACCTCACTTTGCTGTGTTCTACTCATCTAGGTGTAAAAGTAAAAAGCAGTAAATACATTACTGCTTTGTGAAGATTAGAAAGAAACGTGGATAAATACAGTTGTCTAGCAGCCATATTATGACCAATTTTGTAAAAAAAAAAAAAAAAAATTGTGATTTTCTATTACATGAGCAGTATGTGAAAAGTCATCTTAAGTTCTTCTGATTTATGTGTTGATCTTTGATCTTTGTGTTTTCAGAAACCAAGTAAGCCAGATGCCAGTGCGAAGAGCATTTCATCATCTACCTCCTCATTTACACCTTTCATAGATCCACGCTTGCTACAAATCTCTCCACCTCAAAGCCCACAGAGTAATAGTCCAAGTAAGGCATAATTAAAATGATGTATACATTTCAATATATTTTACAGTATAATTCATCATTTAGTGCAGTTTATGGATACAAATTCAAGAGTTTGTAAAACAAACATTAAATCTAAATAAAACAAACATTAAATCTGAAATCACAGTTTACATCCAAGTTTGTGGGTTTTTTTTCTTTTTATTCTTCAAATTGTCTGAAGAATATTACTTGGTGTGAAAAGACCATACAATGATTAAACGATAGTGTAACAGCATGAAAATGGTTCTGATGTCATTATCATAGTGAAATTCTGATTGTTGTGCAGTTGAGTAGAAATGTTGTGAGACGAGATGAAATCAGTGGGGGAAAAGTTGTCTGGTCCGTCCTCCTGACATTATTTTTAAGCAGACTGTATTTGAGGTTGAAGATGGTTGTGCATAAAGACTAGAGTAGCAGTTGTTATACTTGCACGCACAAGCAAATGTTGACAAACAGTGAAGGCATCTGTTTTTCTCTCTCTCTGTCTCCCCATCTCTTCACCTTGTAAATGGAAACCACAGACAATGTAAAATCTGAGCTGTACAAGAGGCAGAACCACAGGAAAGGCTCAATTGTCAATGTGAACCCTTCAAACATCCGTCCTCAAAGTGACACACCCGAGATCCGCAAATACAAGAAAAAGTTCAATGCTGAGGTCCTGTGTGCTGGTCTGTGGGGTAAGCCCCACATCTTCTTTATTTGGGATGAGGTATCAAATATTACTTGCTGTATGCATGGTCTATCTATAAAGTAGTGCTTTATAGATCAGTATGTCTGTATATGATCAGTATATCACATATCTCTTTTCACAAACAGATCATTATCTGTTTCTTTCTGTTTCCAGGTGTGAATCTCCTGGTCGGTACAGAGAACGGTCTGTGGTTGCTAGACCGCAGTGGTCAGGGTAAAGTCTACTCACTCATCACCCGAAGACGCTTCCAACAGATGGATGTACTGGAAGGCCTCAATGTGCTCATAACTATCTCGGGTATTCACACCAGGCACACTATACACTCTCTTTGACTCGACAGAGGATGCACTGTTTGACATTGTGTTTGAGAGAACAGCATTAAAACACAATAATTACATTAAAGATTGTCTTGAAGAGGGTTTGATTTGAGAGGATTTTGAGCCAATCCAGGTATATGAATCAATGCCTGGCTATTGTTAGCCCACTCCGTGATCCATTCTTTCTTTGTGCTCTTACACCACTGTCATAGAGATGCTGTAAAAATTCTAAGCATTGCCCTATCATCAGGAAGGTCGAAGATAAGCATCAGGACTCCTTTTGGTTTTGGCACCTATGTAAGGGATTGATTTTCTCCTGACCGTTAGAACTGCTGAGTCTCTCACAGATGGCAACTATAGACCCACCAAGCCCTACTATAGATGTCACTAAGCACTTTCATGTCGTAAACTTAACTAATACAAACTTCACCAATAACTCTTATGTGTCCTTTCTGTGTGATTTCATAGGGGGGAGTACTAACTTAATCTCTGGTAGAATCTTAGTTTTCTAGCAGCTCTTTTAAGTCTAGTGTGAGGGACGTGTTTTCTTTGTGGACTACAAAACACCTGTGAGACAATGCTGGGCTTTCTTGAAGATGGAACAAGTGTTAAGGGACCATGTGAGGATCTTTGCATTGTGAATACCAAAGCACAGGATGCTCTGTTCTTTACTGAGGATCCATTGACTTTCATTCGAGGGTGATCAGCAAACTTGATGATGTGGTTTGAAGTGTGTATTGCTGCACAGTTATTGGTCAGCAGTGTGAACAGCAGAGGGAGACACTGTGCTCTGTGTGGTGGTGCTGGAGAAGCGGAGGGGGGGTGTTCAAAAGACAGGGGTACTTCTTCACAATGAGAGGGGTTTAGAAGTTTACTGTGTTTGAGTTTGCTTACTTTTTGGGTTGTTAAGGTTTTTATCCCTTTCCGGCATCCTTACCCATGACGTCCCAGACTCTTTCCATATGCACTTTAAAGGGGCCTCAGCCCTCAGCTCTCTCTCCCATTCATAATAGGGGTCGCTTGACCTCAAAAATCTATTTTTAAACGATCAATACTTGGCCCATGATTGTCTGATCGATTACCTGTGTAGAAGTGCAACACACCGGATATTAATTGGAACCATGCTCATGAGAAACAGCTTCAAAAAATGGGTGGAATAAAAAAATAATAAAACTTAAGAAGAACAATAGTATGCTGCAGTTACGTTAATAATAATAATAATAATAACAATAATAATAATGAGTTTATGCTCCATCTCTTAACCCCCTTCACTCCACCCATTTTTAGTCTCTTGACATGTGGCTTTAGTGTGATTCTATCCCCCCCTCATGTTTGAGTGGTTTACATGTTGCACTGATGACATTCTGGCTTCAAACCATGCAGTAGTTTTTTGGGGTTTTTTTTAAACATACAGTTTTTTTGGCAATACTACTCCTCGAATAGTGTCCAAAAATGTCTTATTTAATTGGTCTTTCAAAGCGTAAATGGCGAAGGAAAGCCCCAAACACCCCTGTGCACAACACGTTCCTCCCCACAACACGCATGACCCCCTCCAACATGCCCCCCAAAACATTTTTTGTTTCCACAAACTATTTTTGGCCATTAAACTAGTGTTTTGGGTGCCTCTCTCTGTGTGAAAGAGACTTCTTGGATAGGGTTCAAAAAATACTCATTTAATTTGTCACTGAAAGTAAATATGGAAAGGGTGAGAGACACAGACAGAGATTTGAGGGGTGAGTAGTGTTTGCAGGTTAAAATCAGGCAAAAGGGCAATAGTTGGTTTATTCTGATCTTTGGTACTCTTCTCTTTGGTACCACTCTCACTGAGGAAAAGTATTGGTACCCTTGTTTATTTGATCCATGTTGTACATTGCCTGTAAAATCCTAGCAGTCACTGCAGTTACCATAGCAACCTGCTAGGAACAACCACAGTTACTATAGCAACTGCACAATCACACTTGCAATCTGGTTGTAAACCCCAATCTGCATGTAGAAGGTAAGCGGTGAATGTAGATACAAGAATTACATAATGAAAAGGCTTGTTGGTGTATATTACTGGGTTAAGGGCAGCATTTAAACAGGATTTTGTATAATAGTCACGTTATATTTAGACTCATAACTTTCACTGTGTTGACTGGTTTGTATGACATGTAATAAGGTGTATCAAGTCGTCAAGTGAGTGTAATTAACTGAAATCTGCTGCCACAGTTGATCAGATTGCATTTCTGTGGCACCCCATGCTAGTGCTGATTACTTTGTTTGGCATGTTTTTATTTATTTTTTTGTTACAAAACCGTACCTATCCAGGCAAATGCACCAGCTCAGAACTGAATGGCCAAAGGATTATGTTTATATTATTAATAACTGGAGCTTTACACAAGAAATTAAACATACTGTGTTATCCTAATGCAAATAATGATACAACTAGTATAATTTGACAAGATATTTTGTCAATTTTTGTCATATTCTTATACTTTTGTCTTATTCTATTAAATTGACAGGTAAAAAGAACAAGCTGAGGTTATACTACCTCTCATGGCTGAGGAATAAGATCTTGCGCAATGACCCTGATGTGGAGAAGAGACAGGGCTGGACATCAATTGGAGACATGGAGGGATGTGTACACTACAAAGTGGGTGAGTCTACGCTCAGCTGTTGGAAATATTTTTACCCTTTTACTTTTATCCTCTATGTGGTGATGAGAAAATTATATATTGTACTACTTTTTATGGCCACATATATTGATATGAAAGTACACCTTTTCCCATATTCAGTGACTTTTCTTAAATTGAACTTTCTCAAAGCTTTGCAAGTCTTCAAACAACCAATCTGCTTTACCTTACCAACACCAAACCATTCTCTTCATTTTTTACAGTAGGTTCTCAAATAGATTCAATGTATTTTAAACACTTGCCCACAATTTCATTCGCTAAGCAACTTTGCCAGCAAAAGTGTGGAAATTTATGCAGCCACTATCATGGTGCTAGTATATAACAACAAATGGTAGAATCAGCATTGTTAGATTCACATATGTACATATGAACAGTCTAGAATATGCCTGCATTGATTGTGCCATTGTGCATAGTTCTGCCTTTGTGGTGTACAGGATGAAGTCTGGATAGTGTAATCATTATTATATTCAAACAGTTATAAGTTAATTTATTAAAAATGTTTTAAATATACCTTTTGGTAAGTGTTTTATTCTATTTCTATATTGTTTATTCTTTCAAACCATTTACTCAAGTTTGGCATAATACAACCATTTTGAATATTATATTGTGTCCGTTTGGTATATATTGTTAGGCTATCATGATTGTAATTTAAGATATCAAAGCAAGGCTATATGCATACTGGGTGCTTTTGTATTGCAGACTTAAAAAGCAGCTCAAAACCACAGAACCACTGAAATTTGTTGGCACCGACTTCTACCTTGCATCCCAGCTAACTATCTAGTTTATATTTAAATAAAGAGTCTTATTTAGAACTCAGAATTTAGGAGAAATATAGTTTAATATTTTTTCAACATATTTTTCTTTCATGAATCTTGTTTGTTCGCATTAACGCATTGGCTATCAGGTTGTCAGGGTTCCCTGTCCCCAGTGAGTGAGGGAGGCGCAGACGCAGATTTCCATTTTCATTCAACTTTATTAGCTTTATTAACTTTATTAAAGATAAATCCAAACTCAGGAGACAGGACTGATGTAAACTCTAAACAGAAAATCAGTACACCCTAAATACACATGGAATACACAAACCAATAGAAACCAAACATCACTTTCCACAGAAACACCAGTCAGCTGTAACTTAATTACACAAAACCAAAAACCGATGTACAGAAACACTTCAATTTAAAAGTCCATCATACAAGGCGGAACCCCGGAGCGCCAGAGGGGCCTCAGGCTCACCCAAGGGCGGACGCGGAGAAGATGGAAACGTGCGGTGAGCGAACCGGCATGTGAATCGCCTCACAATGAGCGTGGGTGAAGGAGCCCTGGAAGAAGTTTCGAACCTCTTGGGCAGAGGACAAGTGGACACACACATCCTCCTCACCCACCACTGTGGTGTCCCAATACTTTTGCTAGTGACCTTCTGAGTTGCATATCTCAGCGGGGAATTTAAATTAAAAGAGGAGAATATAGGTTTACCGTTACATTTTCTTTATGGGTAATGCATTGAACTTTTAAAAGTGTCCTGGGAGCAGATTTAGGGTTTACACCACAAAAATAGGGAATCTTAGGCATTTTTTTACCACACCGTGTTTTTTCACTATACACACGTGCTCTTGAAACTTAACCCCTGTGAAAAGCGGGGGATTACCGTATACAGATCCTCCATACCATGGGCACTGATGCACCCCTGTACCATCACAGATGCTGGTGTTTGCACATTTCTTTGATAACAGTCTTTGGCATGTAGAATCCTACATCTGCTTTTTCCAAAAACAAGCAAAAAAGTGGGCTCATCTGACAACAGAATGCATTTCCATGGTCTTTTGCCCATCTCAGATGAGCTCAGATCTAGAGAACTCTCTGATGTTTCTGCACAAAATGATGTGTGACTTCCTCCTTGCATAGCACAGTTTCAGGGAGCATTTCTTGATGCAGTAGAGGATTGTGTTCAGCAACAATGATTTCCCAAAGTACACCCAAGACCATGTGACCATGTCTGTCACAGTAGCAAGATGATTTCTAATGCAATTCCACCTAAGGTCTCTAAGGTCACACGCTTTCAGCAGCCGTTTCCACCCTTGGTCTATCCGCAATCAGATTTCTCCTGACTCCCTGAATCTTTTCACAGTGTAATTAACTGTAGAATTTGAAGGATGCTCCTTTAATACCCAATCTTGATTGGGGAACCTTCCATAAAGTTACTTGTATAACGTTTTTGGAGTGTACTGCATGCATCAGTTTCTAAATGTTTACCAAATAGAAAACACTGAAATTCTTTTATTTGTCATATTGCCTGTTAAATAATGGTTCAAGTGAAAAACCAAAATACAGACTTTACTTTTTATTGCATTTTGAGAAAGCATCTCAACTTGGAAATGGGATTTGTAGAAAAGTACATTATCAATACATGTTCTTCCCTGTGTTTTTTCCTTCAGCAAATTATATGCTGTCCTTTAAATATTTGTTCTTTATTTGTTTATTTTTATTATTTTAACTGCTGGTGTGCAAATGATGGCCAAAGTAAGATTCATAGATAGTGGCATCTGTTTCTGTTTCTGTTATTTCAGTTCGATATGAAAAGATAAAATTCCTCATAATTGCTTTGAAGAATGCTGTTGAAGTCTATGCCTGGGCTCCTAAGCCATATCACAAGTTTATGGCTTTCAAAGTAAGTGCCACATTTTGTTAAACTAGTAAAAAAAAATGTGTAGAAATACAGTAACTTGATTTATTGCATGTTGATTTATGCTCATTGACAAATGCCTGAGCATATCTAATAACACATACACAATAGCTGCATTGGAAGCTGTAGTGCATTTTATATACTACCAATAGAAAATACATGAGCCCATACAAGTACCATACTATTACCTCATTAATAGGTCCATAGTACCCATACTTAGGAAGTGCCCAGTGTACTGGCAAATAACAATACACAAAACATGCAGCCAATGCTGTTTAGATGCCATTAAACCAGCTGGTGGCCTGGTGGTACTGTCGCCACACACTGCTCCCTGGGCCATGTGTTCCTGGTTGCCCGCTGCTTCACTTGGTGAATGGGTTAAATGCAGAGGAAGAATTCTGTGCTGTTCATATTGTGTGCACACTGTGTAGAGGTTAATTAAAATAGAGGTTAGGTTAATTTTTTTTACCTAAAAATGACTTTCTGTCACATCATGCTCGGGTAGCGAAGTGCAAACGCAGATTCCCAACAAACACATATAGACCCATGACCCATGGACCAACACACAAACATAAAAAAAACTTTAAATACATACAAGATAAGGCTGGGCGATTTGGCCTAAAATCAAAATCTCGATTAATTGAACATTTTTACTTGATTACAATTAATGAACGATTATTTATTTTTTTGCCCTCATAGTTCACTGACAAGTTTTGTACGGTAAATATGCTCATATATTACAAGTGAGAGATTTTTGAATGAAGGGTGCATTACTTATAAATAATTGAAGGAAACACACACTATCTACTATCTATATTTTTAAAGGGAAACTAATCAAAATAATCGTCCTGGAAAAATTTGATCGATTATAGGTTCTGAATGTCGACTTTTTGATTAATCGTCTAGCCCTAATACAAGACAAAGACAAGAACCAATGAACAAGCACAATCAAACCTATACAATACAGCAGCAACTATATACAAGACGTAAAGCACAATGAACCCACATCTTTAAAAATGAAAGTCCAAAACATACAAATGACACATTGTGTGCTGATATGTATTTATAATAGTTTTAATACTCCCCTCCACATCTGGATACTGCTGTAATTATTAGAAATACAGAATCATTAAACATGACCATGTCTGTTAGGGTTAGGGTTCCCTTTTTATTAAATGTATGCACAGTCAATTTAATGAGGAACACTGTTATTATAGTAGTATGTTAGTAATACCAATAATAAAGTGATAAACATTTAAATTAAGGTCCCTCCCCAGGTAAAACTAGTCCAGCCTAGTTACAGCTTAAAAGCGTTTGTCTCAATAAGGAAGTCACCTTGAAGAGTGTCCCAGTTTAGCACTGTCCTGAGAGACTTGTTCCAGTTTTGACTTACTCATCCATTTATTTTAGCTCTTTCCACAGCACCGAGATACGTGTCTTCTTACCACAAGTGTGATGCAGTAGCTCTGCCTGTTATGTGGAGAATGTATTGCTTTTTACTTTTATTTGTGCTGACCAAATCCCTTCAAGCAGCCAATAAAATTACCAAGCAGGATATGGAAGTGCACTTTCGGGACGTTCAGGAAGTTTATATTTTTATGCTCTTTTCGGCTGAATTATCTATTTTTTTCCACTGATAACTTGGCACATGTATATTATTAACAAAGTGCACTGTGTAGATCAGTACTTCACATGTAGAGTCTTAGATGCTAAAAGATGAGATAAACCTTTATTTGTCCCGCAAGTGGGAAATTTGCATTGTTATGACAGAAAGTAGACAGAACAAAGGTAAGAGCAGCAAAACAATAGAATAAAAGTTCTACAACACAACAGTATAGAATAAAAAGGACACAATATAAATGTGTGTATGCTAAATATATATAATGTATATATAAACCTATGTAATTGTATGTATGTACACACTTAAAATATGTATGTATATATGCACATAGTGGAAATATATATGTATG
>JBBPDB010000036.1:718978-732846 GCA_037974465.1 Brachypetersius altus | reverse complement strand
GTTCCAACACCCCCCCCCCCCCCCCCCGCCCCCCCAGGCTGTTGTGATGAAAGGCTTCAGCAACTGTATCAAGGGATATGTGCATGACATGAAAGGTAATGTTTGAACAGTAACTGCTTTCAGTTGCTATATTCAAGATTTGCTGGTTAGCTTGTTGGCTAGCTAATAAACCGTAACTGGGTGGTACAGTTTTATGAGGTGATGCTTGATAATGTTGGCTTATCGATCCACACCAGACTGTTTCCAGACTTCATCCAACAGAGGAGGAAGGCACTCACTGAGAGAGTATTTTAGTTCAATGTGGAAATCATGTATCATGACTGTGGTTAATCTTTTTAGTTTGTAAAGTGGTGCTACTTGACCAGAAATAACATTGTCTGAAGCTGATGTCAGGCTGTAACCATCAGTCAAAAAGCTAGTGTTCAGTGTGTCACTAGACTGCATTAAAGGCTTAGGTGCTACTATTTACTGCTTCTTGAATGTGCCTTATTAGTCTGCAGGTGAAAGGGTCCCTTTAGCAGACATTCCCTGGCAACACAATTTGTACCTGTGTAGCTGGCTTGGGACACTGCAATCATGTGATGGAACTGCTAAACATACGTGACCACTACATATCATGGGTATACATCTGCCCCCATAGCTGCAACTAAAACATCGCTGCGTGAGGCCTGGCACGTTTCATCCCAATAGCAGTTGGGCTGTGACAGCACCAAAATCAAACCACCAATGACCATTGCATCACTAGAGGGAAATGGCGCTCTGCTGTGAACAGCGTCTCCGGTTTGTAATGCACAGCGCCGCTTCCATTACCTGCAGAGGCTCTTCGCAGAAACCTGGCAACAGTTGGCAGTAAGATCAAGATTACCAGAAGCCTGTTGGAAGCAGCTGGCTGATCTGGTCTCCACAGACCTTGGGGACCTTCCACAAATTCTGTATTTAATTGCCTCAAACTCCACTGTCCATTTCCACTTCAGCCCTGTGTCTTTAGCACTGGCCAAGAAAAATGTAAGCATACCACTATGGTGGCCTGGTTGTCACATAGCCTGACACAGAACACCTGGAAATCAATAGGACAAAGCAATAGCAAGACCTGGTACAAGCTATATGACTGCACCTGGGACTGTAATAAAAGCAACTTTTTTTCACACATATAATGGATGGCAATAAAAGCCAACTTGACTTGTTGTCTTCATCATCATCATCATTCAAGAAGATCTGCCCCACGGTGAGAGAGACTCTTACAGCAAACAGGAAAGAGAAACTGTACACGCAAACCAAAGCAATGAAGAGAGAACTAGAAACTAGTTGCCGCTTCTGAGTACAAGGATATCACTGGAAATGAAGTCTTCCCCTGCAGATTTGTGATTAACCCCCATGGCCCACACCTGGCTGCCTCGCCTGACAGGAAAGTGCATGACTTTATTCCAGCACTAACCTACAGACTCCTGGTAATCAAATGTCCAGACAAGCACATTTCCAAAGACTTGGCTACTTGTACTGCAGAACTGATGGTGCCTTTGCACTGAAGACCATCCATGAATACTACTTCCAGGTGGTTGGACAGATCTGTATCACTGGCATGACATTGTGAGATTTCCCTTTTAGGTGCACATAGGATTATCACCTAAAGTGAAGAATGGGAGAACATGTCTAAATGTGTATATAAACATGCCTGCCCTGAGTAGCAAAGGTATATACATCTATTAAATAAAAGACATGAGTTCATGCTGATGTTTTTGACAGGTTCCATTCACTGAAATGCAGCTGGCTCAAATACATGTAAAATGACTAGTGAGTGTAATTCCTTTTGCCTCATGGAGTAGATTTAGTGTAAATCAATCTTGACTAGTTTTAAGTAGTGCCCTGTTTAGAACAAAGGAAGTTACTTAACAATCTGCAGTTGCTTAACAGAGCCTACTAATATCATGAGTAAGAGTTATATTACTGCAGACTGAAGTTACTTAACAGTCTGCAGTTGCTTAACAGAGCCTACTAATATCATGAGTAAGTGTTATATTGGCAGTATGCATGCAAATGTGTATTGCTTGTGTCTGTCTGCTTGGGGCTATTAAGTGTGGAAGACATTTTTCAGAAAAAGTCTTATTCAGCCATGACCCCATTGCCTTCCTCAAGTAAAGATCTTATCTATCTGTCAGATATGGACCCAGGATACAGATCACTAACAAATGTAACTTTTACTGATGGAAAAATGATGGAAAATTAGACCATTAAAGGTGGTTGTGAGTTTATTTCAGAGTTTAGAACTTTTCTGTACAGTCTAACAACACTTGAAAGTAGGAAAGCATTTTGGAGACCAGGATGTTGAGGTTCATCTATAGTTTCACTTAATGGCAAAATTGAAAGCCCTAATATGAAATGTAGGACATTTCATCAGCTTGCCTTAGCTGCTGACCCCACCCTACTATGTTTCCTACAGTAAGCTAAATGGCTGCAAACACTGCAAAACATGATGTTCTTACCGTCACACTAGAATCAGGAAAGGAGGAATTGCATGTGTTAAACTATACCATTCATTCTTTTTGATCATTGATGGGCTTTTGGCCTTTCTCACTTTGCTCCTCAAGTGACAGTGGGAGTTCAGCATAACCTCGGGTGTGGTGCGACCACCTCTTTACTGGAGGTGTAAGGGAAATAAAATATTAAGGAACATTACAGTTTTCAATTTCCAATGCTTTTGTAACATTTAACTTACTTAGGACAGGCCAGGATCAGTCACATTATAAAGCAGCCAAATTCTAAACATCTGAGCATCTAAACAGTGTTCGAGTACAAGCAGAGATACTAATCACTCAAACTTATAGGAATCTGATGATAGTGATAAGGCACTTTTCATGGAACACAGAGTAGGGAATGCATTTCTTTGCTCAGTGATACAGTTGTGAATTCCAACGAACTTAGGTAAGTGACATCACCCTGCAAGGCATTCCCTTCACCGCTGGCACTGGTTGAAAACACATAAAAAACCTTGTCATTCCTCTGACAACAGCCCTTCCAGCAGCCTCACCGTACTATCAGTCCAGGTGAAGCAAGATGGCACAGAACCCTTCTTCAACTTTCACAAGCCAACCAGGGTCTTTAAAAACACCTCCATGAAGTGATCTGGACATGCTTTTATTTCTACATTGATGTGTAATGTGTAAATATGAAATTGATGTAATACTTTTATAGTTATGTACTTAGCTTAGCAATGGTTATCTTAAAAAGGTAAGAGTGCCATCTTGTTTTTATTCTATTTTAAGGCCACAGGAGGATGTTAGCTAGCCAGGCTACTCTAAATAGCTGTGAAATGCTTAATATTACAATGTAATTGGCTTCTTGAACACTAAAGGAGAAGGAGAAATTTTGGCCTAATCAAGCCAAATCTAGATATCTGGCTTGGTTAACTAGCTCCATGCTAACATCCTGCTATATAGCTTGCTTGTTAGTCTAGGGAGCTAATGATAGCACGATTTGCATTGCCACATACTAACAGGACCTGACCAGGACCCCTTCGTATTTTGGAAATCCATTCATCATAAAACACCCAAATGTTGGCAAATTCCTTTGCAAAGAGCTGCATTTGGGAATCTTGGGTGGTATGCAGTTGTTCAAGTTTACTTTCATCTTCATTTTGGGATAAAATGGTGAGGCAGGTGCCAATTATATGCTGAAATCAGACGCAGTGAAGTTAGAGGAGCACACAGACTGCATATGTTATTATGGTATATCAACAGAACTGCCTGAAAGAGATAACTGGTATAAGATTACAGCTCAGGAAAAGACAGCTGAGGGAAGAACAAGCAGGAACACACTGAGTTTGTGGGTTGGAGTATGCAACTACTGCAATAATTACATTATACAGCACTGGTCTACAGAAATGAAGACACTGAGAGTTTCAAAACAAGGTAATTAGAAGAAAAAGATTTTCACTACTGGTGTACCATGATACAGTACTCAATACGTTTTGTGGTTGAAATTGGTTTGGCCCCCCTCTTTCTTTTGTACACTGCCTCAGTTACTCTCTCCACAAGCCCCTCTGCAAGGATGGAGCTTCAAAGAACGAGAACACGAGATCATTAAAATAATTTTCCTCTTGAATGGCGAAGCTCATGCTTCCTGCTTCCTGCCTTTTTTGACGATCTTGTCTTGAGTTTAATGATGTAGGTTTTCTCAACGACGCTGTGGTGCCACGCGCCTTTTGCACTGAAAAGGACCAAGCAGGATGCACATCATTTAGTGCCACTGAATCCAAACAAATGTGTAAATACAATCTTTATAAACTTGAGTCATTATGCTCAGATGTCCCAATTACCGCTTCCCCTTACAGGCATTAAAGGTGTATTATGTACAGAGAAATGATCTAAACAAGATAAACAATGGTGGACTGGTCACACAAACAGTCAGCCTTGCTCTGCCATCTGTCAAATCAACAAACACTTTCAAAAAGGTCTCCAAAAGTGCTGTTTAGCTTTTAGAACTTCATCACTTTCAAAACTGCAGATTGATTGTTTACAGATCTTTAAGAAAAGGTACATCATATTTCATATTAAAATGTTTCTGGCATCGGAAACATATTCATCATCTTATGTAATAATGTTTAGTAAGATGGCTTTTTTGCAATAAATCATCACTGTCAACAAAACCTTCTCCAAAAACGAACTTTACATGAGAAGGAAAACATGTTATCGACTTTAAATGGAAGTCAATGGAATGAGCTAATTCATGGCTTTGGACCATTTTAGTGGTGAAATGATAACCTTTTGAGGCTACTGTCATTTTGTTAAATATGTAGGAAACAAAAGAAAAGCAATAACAAAAAAAAAAACCGGAAGATTGGCAGGATTCCTCAACAAAACAAACAAAATCCATTGAGAGTCTGTGGAGGACACTTATCTCTGGGCAGTATGTGGCTCTGGAGAGGCGGCTACAGTTGAGTACCATCTGTTAGCTATCCAGGTCTCTAATAGGTATATTTATGGTACCAACCAGATGGTACAGGATGGCTGTTTTTAAACATTTTGTGTGATCAACAGTAACAGGCAAATTTGTTTTGTTATTTGTTTGTCTGATACACCTTCTAATGTTAATGGACAGAAAAGTCCACGTTACCAGACACGTTCAGACTGACATGTGCTACTCGAATTTCTTGTCACATATTCTTGAACGTTCCTACAGCTGCGCCTTGCTTAGCCACCTGATACCCAGGGAAACAGTGACGTCACACCTGCAGA
Organism: Brachypetersius altus; assembly: GCA_037974465.1. Classification (NCBI taxonomy): domain Eukaryota; kingdom Metazoa; phylum Chordata; class Actinopteri; order Characiformes; family Alestidae; genus Brachypetersius; species Brachypetersius altus. The sequence goes on along the minus strand of JBBPDB010000036.1, from coordinate 727,615 downwards.
AGTATGTTTTGAGCTGTGTGTATACAATCATTCAGGCAAAGGGCAGCATGATGTGAAATTTTTATAACATGGAGCAGGGCTTCGGCTGTGCTTGGGGCGACAAAGTGGGAACTGTCGGAAGCAAGAGAGTTTAAGTCAGCACTGATTTAGTCTAACTGCATCCATTTGTGGCCCGGGTGATTGATCATTAAATGTGAACCAGATAAAAGCTGTAACACAGGCTGAAACACAGAGGGCATTGCTTCCTTCATTATCTTACTCTTGCAGTGGCGCAGCCCAGTCTATTAATCAACGGCAAAGCCACCAGTGCTGTTCTGCAGGGCAGCCCCCTCTCTTAATGTGGGTAATAACCTACACACCAAGCGCTTGGCTCCAGCTTAGCTATTTTTGACTTTCTACTGTAGCTGGCCTGCAAGCGTGGCTCCAAAAGCTGCTGGCTTATTGTTATGCAACCCCGAACATGTGAGGACAGCAAGGGCGAATTTTAAGCAGTTTTGCCTCTGAGAGCATGTATGGGGTTTCCAAAGGTCTAATGCTTTTTTTAGTCGACACCTAGGGATCCGTCTAGGCTTCGTTCAACTGATCCGGGGGTGCGGGGAGGAGGGCATGTGTTCAGGTGAGCCCAAAGTGGGCCGAGAGCATACGTGGTGGGAGGTTTGGAGGTTTGGGCTGGCAATGTTGCAGGAAAGGTAAAGGTCACTCCGGCTCGTGTGATAAATAAAGCAACACCTGGCGCTGGGAGCTTCTCCGGGCACAGCGCCAGTCAGAGAACACAAACAGAAAATCTGCTCAGCAAAGGATAGCAGGACCCGAAATGTGAATTGAATTCTCAGGACACATCTTTGACAAGAGATATGAGACCAACGTGATCTGAGCACCTCAGAAAGGAAAGGGGATTGTCTTGTAGGTATGAGGTAATAAGCTCACAAACAATGAACCTGCACACAGAGACACTACAGCTGCCTGATTTGCACTACAAAGAGCAGAATATTCTAATGAAGCAGTCAACACGGCTGTTACACTGGTTTGTTTCGCAGTAGAAGACAAAACAGTAGAGGCTAGGCTGAGCAACTTGTCAGCTCCAATAACTGGTTTTGGGCTTAGAAAATGACATTGATTTCTCTCTTGGTTTTTATTGTTATTGTTGATATTATTGTTATTATTGTTATTATTATTACTAATATAATCACAATCTTTTGCTTGTGACCAAAAGAACAAGACACAAATACAAGCACTAGAGTTTCCTCCATTAGGTGGCTAGTTAGACCTGAGCAGAAGCGCAGATATTCAGGAGGAGACGTTCGATTCAATTTCAATTAATTTCATTTTTATTCATAACAGGCGAGTAAAACGTTCCTAAAGCTGGAGGAAGACTCAAAAGGGAAACCTATCCTTCTCTGGGAGCTGGAAAGAGACAGAGAGATAAGTGGCTGAAAATGAACAAAAGAGTGAATTTGTTATTATTACAATTGCATCATTTAAACAGGCCATTAGTCATTTTCACCATCGTAATTGGATCAATAGAAATGACCCACATTTACATGAAAATCGTTAAATTAACATTCAAATAAACACCAGGTGCCCTGTATATTGTGTATTTCTGACAAATTGACCCACACAAATGGCCATTTCAGTAGGCAAGACATACAGTACATGCAATACATAATAGACCTAAGGACTAAGTGCTGTGAAGATCTTAGAGGGTCTTGATATCCACTACAAAGAGATCCATATTCTAAAAAAGCAGCTCAACTTTATACCACAAATTCTGTACAGTTTACAGCAAGTTACTGCAATCGCAGTGATGTGCTGTAAGACATAATACAGTGCATGCATTTAGCTGACCCTGACCTGTGGGGGCTTCACTCTACAGATACTGTAGCCCACTTATGTGTTCACCGACTCCATCTCCTGTATATAGACCATCAGAGCCATACTGACAAACTTTGTTCATATTTCATTTCTTTATTATCTTTAATGCATTGAACGTTCCTATATATAATAAAGAGCCCTGCTGCTGTGCTGGATAGACTACCACTCTTCCAAGTTCTCCCAGTTTCTGTGTTTTTCTCTTTGCAGCAATAGACTTCACACAACTTAATTACACATTTGAACTGTAAGATAAACTACTTGATAAAACACAGTAATATTGGGTTTACAGTAAAGCAACATCACTCTTGCTGTGCTGTTTATGCACCTAATTAGCTGCTAATGGACATATTCCTTATTCCTTTCATTTGGGTGACTTAATTTAGTTTATAATATTTACAAGATACGCTAAGCCTACCTGTGCTTACATAAGGTTAGGTATCTTTTATCCTTGCTAAAAGTAGAGTGTAGGGTGTGGGGGATATTTAAGGCAATCATTTTCCAACTCATCACCTCAACTAATTACCTCATGTGAGGCTTAAGAGAGCTGAAGTGGCCTCTCAGTGGTCCATTAAACTTAATGTTGTTTTTGTACTTACAGCTAGAAGAGGTCTTGTGAAGACCAAAGGCACCTGGAATAAAACCGCACAACTGCCTCGCAGTCACAGTAACTCAGATAGATATGGTGCAACTTGGTTCTTGGCTATTTTGTTCTGCTTGATTTACTTTCGTTTCTCAGTTCCAGCCCAATTGTTTTCATTGTGTTTAATGGATCTTAAACTCATCTATTGTGAGTGCTTGTCCATGTCCCTCCTGTGTTGTCAGTGTAGGGGCATGTCCATGATTCTATCACTGTATAAAGGAAGCTCAATACTGCATTTGTTGTTGGATGTGCTAAGTCAATTAAATATAAAAGGATTGAGGAATTTAAGGCCTACCATGTGGATAAAGTAGAAAGTCATGGTACTTTTGTATAGTGCTGGATGTTTACCAAAGGCTTGTAAATGGAATGCAATAGAAAGCCCTAGTATTCAGAGATCACAAATTTGATCCCCAGTGGTGCTGCAGTCATCCATGGTCGAGAGTCCAAGAGAGCACAATTGGCTTTGCTCTCTGGGTGGGGAGGACCACCTAAGAAACTAGCACAGGCATCTGTAAGCTGCCATAACAGAATTGGCAATCAGTATTCTCCTCTTTGCATTCCAATGACACTGGGTTAGCAACATTTTGAAAAGATACAGTGGAGCTTCACATGACTTAGAGGTAGCACATGTTCCCAGTGATGTTTTATTGTGTGAGTCCTAACTTGTGTTTAGAATTAGCGATGACTAAAATGGGCAGAAAATTGGATCAAATCCCCCAAAAAATGACCTAAAATTGGTGAACAAGGCAACATAAAATGTAGGATTATGTACAGGTATGAGCCTAGAATTGCTATACAGATAAACAAAAATAGATATAAGATGTCACTGTGGTACAGAAACATCATCTTTTTGTATAAATACAGAGGACAGTAACAAGGCACACAATAACAGCTGAAAGGTCCTTACAGGTTTAAATTACGTTTTTTTAATACTTAGCTGCTTTTTCTTCATACAAATACCCCTTACAGTTACTTACATGTAAGACCAGAGCTGCATAATTGTCATGTTGAGTTAGGGTTGGGTACACTTGCAGGAGACAGGCTTGGAATTAGATAACTTTTAATGAAGAAAACACAGTCACTCTGATTAAACATAAACAAAAACCAGGAAGGGGGATTCTGTTACAGAACCAACTCTTCTCAAGCCCACTGTCATACAGGGGCCAGTACCATGTGCCCCACGCTTCGTGGAGTCTTCTTACTGCTGCGGCTCAATGTTGTCAGGCCTGCAGACACACACAGGAAAAGAGTCATAGGTACAGACCCCCGGATCCAGGAGCTGGGGCACTCTCAATGCTTCTGAGAGGGGAGAAGGGTACCACCCGTACGATCCTTCCAGAGTCTTCTCTCTCTCTTCCCCTTTTGATGTGCATGGAAATAAAAGCAGCCATCTTGTTTTCTAATCGTTTCCCAGCACAAAACTCACAGTAATGAATTGGGTGACCATGCAACATGGCAAACCATGATGTCATCTCTTCGTGCCCAGAGCCGTGTACCACCTAGTGCTCGGGCGACGGGTTTCATTGGGGGCATGACTGACACAGGCGTGACAATAATTCATTACATAGCTTCCATAATACATTATATAAAGAATAAGAATACATTTTACACTTCAAACATTTTTTTCAAAGGTATTACACACAATGCAATATTTCTACTACATACGTAATCACAACATGATCACATGATCTACTCACCTACATAATTAATCTGCACTTTTTCACAAAACATATTTGCTTCTTTCCACCAGCTTTAAGTGAGAAACAATTTGAAGAGATCTTTTGAGGCTTCTGTGTCATGAGGCACCTCAGAGTGTTTAACATGTGTGTGTAACCTTGGCTTGTGTCTTTGCCTTCTACTCCATGTGAATGTGAGAAATAAAGACTTTATGGCTTCAGTGACTGACTTTTACCAGCCATGCATTTCCTCCCACTCTGGACTGACTGCTGGACTCTATCAGACTCTTGCCTGCTGCGATAAACAGCAGAATCAGTGAGCTAACGAAAAGTGCAGGTGTAATTGTGGAACACAGTTTGTCCATATCTTGTAAAATCTTTGTCACTCACCCAGATCCTTAAGGTATAATTTGCTGCTCGCAGGCTCAGAGCCAAGTGTGGTTCTGCAACAGCAATACAAGTTCACAAAATTATAGATATAGGCATATTAAACACAGGTCTGGGATTCCATTCCATTCTATTCTATTCTATTAAAACCATCTCGAATTCACCAGTGGCTGAATACAAGTGTAATTGCCATTCATGGTGAATACTCACATTATTAGTTTAATCAGAATATATGCATTACTTATAGCAATTCAATAGCATTAGTTTCATTGTGTGAACACATAGGATACACAGTTTCCCATTTTCGTCACCACTTTCCAGTGACTGCAGGTTCCACCCAATTAGTGTATGTATCATATATGTCATATATACAGTCAGTGGTTCCAGGGAGTCCAGGGAGTGAAGGCTGTCAAGAGGAACTGCGGCTTTCCGCTTTAGGCTGCTGCTCATTAATTTATCCATTGGTCACCCATGAGTGCTGTCCAATGTAATCTGTTGTAAGTACTGAGGGTATCACTTTAAAAACTGTAACTGAAAGAGAGGTATCACACATATGAGATCAACAAACAGTGGATGAGCAGCTGAGCAGCACAACAGATCAAAACTTAGGAACAGATCAAAACAGTAACCCCTTGTTTTTCGTGGGGGTTACGTTCCAAGAGCACTTGTGTATAGTGAAAAAACACAGTGTTGTGTTTTGGTAAAAAAAAATGTCATAATGTAAACCCAAAAATGCCCCTAGAACACTTAATTTCATTTTAAACTCATTTAATTTAGTTTAATTAATTACCCTTAAATATATATATCATGTATGCTGTGCCACTGTCTAATAAAACAAGCCAGGAAATCCCAACCCCTAGAATTTCCTAGAACGTTTCATCAAATAAGCATGGGTGCATAGCATTAGCCACACTCACTTTACTTTAATGACCTGATGCACACTGACATACAGTTTTGATCATAGTAGCAATCAAAATTGACCATCTATAATGGATTGATCATAATGGAGAAAATGAGAGACATCTGGAAGGGACAACAGAATGTAGTCCACATGCACTCTTAATATGGTATAAACAGTGAACTCATTGTCTGAAACAGTAACTAAAAAAAGCAATCAAGTCACTCTGCTGTAGGCGGAATGATTCATAGTCATTATGCAGAATGATCCTGCATCATACGGCACACCTGGACATACCAGCTGACTGATCGTTTTCTTCAAGTTAAATGGATTTACTTCACTACTGTGCTGATTGGCTTCCGGCCTGATGACGGAGTGTCGGCTCTCCAGTTCTTACTGCTTCGTCATTTTACATTTTTGGTGAACAAGACGCTCCCGAGCTTTTGTCATTGCTCACCTTCAGGCCCGTACTCATCCCTGTGATCCGCTGACAGATGACACCCCATAGCAATTTGTCACCAAAAAATGGATACGCCTCCATTTGCACCCATACATAAAGTGCTCAATTATAAAAATGATGCTCCTGCAGAAAAAGTAGCCATAGTTCGCAGGCTGAAGACTGAGTGTGTGTCAGCTTGGTGGAGGCAGGTCATTTCCCCTCTGTGCAGGAGGCCCTCCAGAGCACAGTGAGAGCTCTGTGGATGGCAGCTATGGATGATGCTGCCAGTCTCTGCTGCTGTGGCTGAATCCTGCTGACTCAGCATGTCTCTCTCAGCCACACGCCCGCCTTCTGCCTCCACAACTTTTTGTGCATTTCTCTTGCACAATTTTATGGGGTTATTTTGGACTATATGAATTCTTCCTCCAGCCTATTCGTCTGGGAACGGAAATCATTTTGTCTGACTCCAAGATCGGCAGGTCAATGCAACCTTTTTTTATTGTATTGACACAGAAATCTAGGCTAAAATAGTGTGTACAAATGTGTCTGAAAGGAAAATGTTTGCCAATAGAAAAGAAATGAAGTGCGCATAGCCAAGATATGCATTGATAAACTATGAAATTAAGGCCTGACATTGTGTAGACACGCCATGTGCTGCTGAAACTGCCTGACCCATCGAGGCATGGATCTCACAAGATCTCTAAAGGTGCTGGGATTCTACACCAGCAGTATCCTGTTAGTTGAGAGGTGGGGCCACTTGAAGCTGGTCACCACCTTGAACTCCTTGTTATGATCCTTAAACCCTGAAGAACATTAGCTGAGGCAGGACACATCATCCTCCTGAAAGAGGACACTGCCGTTAGGGACCATCATTGCCATGAAGGGGTGTCCTTGGTCTGTAGCAGTGTTTAAGTAGGTGGGTCTTGTCGAGGTAACGTCCACATCAAGGTGTCGCATTGTATCCCATTGTATAGAGTTACATTGCCTCGGCCTCCTCGCCTTCTTTCTATAGTGCATCCCAGTGACATGTCTTCCCCAGATAAGTGCTACACATACACTATCCATCCATCCATCCATCCATCTAGAGGTCGGCATGGGTACTCTGACGGGTCTTCAGCTACACAGCCCAATGCACAGCAACATGTGATGCACTGTGTGTGCTGACACCTTTCTATGAGAGTCAGCATTAACTTTTTTTGCATTAGCTGTTGTCACGGGGTTAGAATGATCGGTCTGTAAACTGGGCCCGCTTTGTAGCGTGAGGGAAGAACTCAGACGTGACGGGACACGAGAGAGTAGGTTACTCACGCCTTTTGTCTCAGAACGCTCCAAGGAGGAGTAAGAGTTCACACCAGATGAACTCGCGTTCTGAACACACACAGATACAGTATATAAACCACTCTTACGAGTAGTGAAGTACTCACGGTACCGGAGACAAGGCTTGGATGAAGGTAGAGACTTGGAGTGACACGCGGGCATGAAGTCAGCAACTTCAATGGCTGTGTGAAGACCATGAACCTACTTCCTGTTTATATACTGTTTGTGATGTCATCTCCTTGACCTCGTGACATCACGTGACCTGGTGCATGTGACAACATCAGCACAGGCTCATTTCTCCATGAATGGTCCCTCCAACAGCCTTACAGCCGTTCTTTCCCTCGGTCTTACTGTCCTTTTCCACATATTCCTTTTCAGATCTCAGGTGTTTTCAGGTAGAGGTCAGTGCTGGATCTCCTAAAACACTAAGGTTCTCTAATATACAGTCATGGCTGACACACCTGCTGCACTTGGCATAGCTACATTTGTTTGTGTGGCTCCAGGTGCTAGGTAATGTTTATTTAACAATAATAAATAGGACGTTTATTATTATTATTTAAAGCGCTGGGAGCACGAGCCTTGCCGTTTCTGATCCTGATGTGGTTTTCTGGTTTTTGTTTCTGGTTTGTTTTTCTCGTTTTTTTTGGTTCTCTGTATATTCGAGTCAGGGTTTTTTGTTTCATTGTTGTTGTTTCGTCTCTGTCTGTTTATTTTCCTAATCTGTATTGTTCCTGGTTTTCTAGTGTTCGTGTCTGGTTTCTGTATTTTGTTTTGTTTATATTAAACCTCTTTTTCCTTTATTATATTGCTGTTGCGTCCTCCCCTTCCCCTACCTCACGCACGTCATGACAGTTAATAATGAAACTGAGATGCAAAGAACACAACTGTGTTCACAACTGTGTTAGCTGGGTCTGCACCACTCTCTCAGGTCTCAGACGTGTGAAAACAGACACCTCTGCCACAGGGGCTCCAGCAGCTGCACGCTTCAGATAAACGACTGCATTTCTGTGAAAAGCTCGTGACACGGAAAGCCGGTTTTCTCTGTATATTTGTGAACGCTCTGGGCTCTGATCCACTTTTCCAGTCCTGTTTTTGTGCAATATATTTTTATATTGTTCTCTGTGTCTCTGTGTCTCTGTAGTCACTACATAAACAATGTTCTCCGAGATCAATGTGTTTACTTCACCCGAGTGCCCCAGAGGCTGAGAAATGAATATGTTGATGAGAAAAGTTCTGAAACTGCTGAGAAAACAAAACCCCCTCCTCCACACACACACACATACACACACATACACATACACACACTGAGGGCAGTTGGGTGGCCTAGTGGGTAAGGCATCCGCCCTGCGACCAGAAAGTCCGGGTTCGATTCCCAAGACCGCTAGGCACCACTGAGGTACCCTGAGCA
>JBBPDB010000036.1:692756-704140 GCA_037974465.1 Brachypetersius altus | reverse complement strand
TATATATATGTATATATAGACCCGTGAAGACTATAGAGGATATGTATATATATTTGAATCTCCTTGTTGGTGCAAAAATACAATTAATTTTATGCCATCATCTTTAGATTAACTGTGTAGATTAGCTGTGAACAAATGTTTTACTGTGACAGGCTGCAAAGAGCCTAAAGATACAAGGAGCCTAGATTAAGGGGTTCCAACCACTCGGAATTCAGCACCACCAGTATGCTGATCACCGCCTGATCATCTGGAATCATCTGCACCTGTTTCTTCACTGATTTAGGCATATTTGACTTCAGTTATCATTTACTGTCATCAATAATAATGTGGGGATGCTGATAGCCTATTGATTAGGGAAATACACTTGTGATCAGAAGCTTGTGGGTTTGAATCCCAGGACTGCCACCACTGAGGTACACTTGAGTGACATCCCCACACACTGCTCCGCAGGTGCCTCTTACTGGTGGCAGCCCACTGCTTCACTTGGTGATTTGGTAAAATGCAGAACAAGAATTTCATACTGCTCACACTTTGCACTGTGCAGTGATGAGTTCACGTATGTCTGTAAGGAGGTACTTTACTCAAACCCTCAACCTTGGGGACATTTTACTTTAGTTTCAAAGCACTATTATGAGCTTGGCTCCGCTGGTGCTGTTGTGTTTTTACCATAATTATTAACATTATCAATGCTTTTATTTTAGCTGCACCGTCCACTTATAGTTTTATTTCAGGTCACCAAACTCTTGTTTAGGAAATAGTTTTTGTTCTTTCTTTCGTTTATTTATTTATTTTTATACTGACCGCTAGAGGGCGCCTCGACGGCTCGCCTCGTTAAAGCGCTCCAACTCCAGCTGCGCCTCCATCCTTCATCCGGAGCGAGAGGAGGAGGAGAGCGGAGGAGCCGGAGAGGACTCTGATGCGCTCTGCCTGCGTTTCGCTTCCATCTGGAATCGTGAGGGAAAAAAATAATTAAAAAAAAACAAAGAAAAGAAAAAATAGTGGATGCTTTCAGCAGCGCAGGAGAGGCTCCTGCGTCTTTTTTATTTTTCGCTAGGATGCTGTCTATTCCGCGGGTTTGTTCAACTTGTTCTGGATGACTTTCTCCTTGCAAAACCAAAGCCCCTTTATTTACCACCCACCCACGTACCCACTTTGCCACACCATCCACCCAAACCACGGAGGACGTGGAAGTAACTTGGCGTAGCCTGGACTTCCAGTGTGTGAATGTGTGTGCAAGTGTCTTATGAGTGTATATGAGTGAATGTGTGTGTGTGTGTGTGTGTGTGTGTGTGAGGCGCGCGACATGCTGCTTGGTGAGAGCCGGGGAGGAGGAGGAGGCACCGGCGCACGCGACGCGGGTCCCGAGGAGACGGCGCGGCTCGAGGAGTGAAGGATTCGGCGTGTGTGTGTGAGTGCGTGTGTGTGTGTGTGCATGCGCGTGCGTGCATGCGTGTGAGTGCGTGTGGAGGGCAGCGCGGATGCAGGACGGTGGACCGTGGACGGACCTAAGACGAGCGGACAGTCGTGGACAGTGATGGGTGAGTTTTGGAAAAATTCCAGAGTGGCGCTGCGGTTGATTGGGATCAATACTTAATCGGTACGAATCACTGCACTGCACTACTGAGTTGCACGTTATTCGGGCTAAGGTTGATTATCGGAAGCTTCAGTGATTCTCACTCATTATTAACGGTCTGAAGTATGTCGGGGCATATTGATCACATTATAAATTATAGATTATAGGTTTCATGTTCAGGTTTTCCTGGCCTCGCCCCTGCTGCGTTTATCCCATATCCACAATGACCTCTGGTTTTATTAGCAGTATTATTAAAATCAGTATCAATAGCTGCAACAGTGCATGCCTGTGGAATGCAGCTAAACCCCCCCACTGTGCTTGTGCTCTTCTCGTCCCGTGCTTGTGCATGCTATTTTGTATATTCTGCTACTGCGTCCAACTTTCTTTCCTTCTTTCTTTTCATTCTTTAAAAAAAACACGCTGAGGGCTGAATAAGAAAACGCGCTCCACGAGTTCATACCAGTCTTGGCGCACGCGCAGCCCGCGTCCATTCTTTATGGAGATCTTTCAGCTCCTGCAGAGCCACACCGGGGTTTGGGAAGGGGGGGGGGGGGGTTGTTGTTGTTGTGTGTGTGTGTGTGTGTGTGTGTGTGTGGTTGGGGATGGGAGTGTTGGGTGATCGTTGGTCAGCGCGGACAGGCCGACAGACCGAAGGTTCCTCTCTTCAGCAGTGCACGCGCTGACTTTTTAGCGTGCGCTTTCCTGCTCCATCCCAAACCGATCCGACCGCCCCCGCCCCCCTACCCCGCTTCCCCCCTCCCCTCCGTCTTTTTCTTAGTTTAATGGCGCGCGGGCGGGCGTACGTGCGTGCGTGTGTGTGCGCGCGCCTATGCGTGCGTGTGGGTGGATGGCTGTCTGAGCGCGCGCGCACGCACACGATGAAGACCTCAACATCTTTTAAACGCCACGTTTTATTTTTGTTCAGCTCTCAGCGTGGTTTTCACTAGCCTTTTGGAGCAACAGGGCGCGAGGAAGGGGTCTGGGAGGGTGGAATGGGGGCTGGTGAGGGGGACAACAGGACCACAGGGTCAGCACGGGGGTCGTTCGAAGCTGCGGCATAATCCGTTTGAAAACCCTCCTGTGATTTACTGCGCATTAACGTGCCACAAATTCAATAAGTCGGTTTTATTAATATTTTCCATAATTAAATGGACCCACCCATAGCCAGATCTATTATTTGATAATGCCCTGGAGTTCGCCTCCGTGATTACGGATGCTCCTGCAGTGGTCTTGGCCATGTATGTGTCATAAAACAGCCCTGAAAGACAGTCATTTCTACCCAATGATAAAGTGTGCAGATGAGGAGTGCATCCCATTTGTGTGCATGGGGGTGGGGTGGTGGTTGTGGTGGTCAGGGGGCAACCAGGTAACTATAGTAGGGAGGTAGTTCAAAGTTACTTTGTCATCAGCATTTGTGTACATGTATATAGCGCAATAAGATGTTTCTCCATGTACAACATATAGAAATACTCATTGCAGCAGAAACAATGCAAATAACACAATAAATAGAGAATACAGTAATGTAAAAGTAATATCATATAACAGTGTAGTGTGAACGGTATGTAAATCCTAAGTTAGTGAGGTAAGGGCTGGGGGGTGGGTATGGGAGCATGAGACACTTGGATCTGTGTTGGACACCTTATATTGATATTAATTTCTTAACCTCACCAGTTAGCTTCCATCTGTAGACAGCCCTGACGTTTATTCATCCCTGTCTTATTCATAAAGCAGCTCATCCAAGGTAACCAGATCCTTCACCCACTGAAACATGACATATTCATTATTCATAACAGTATTTACATTTATTCTTAAGCGCAGTACATCTGCCGTTGCATATTACACTGCATCGCTATAGATCATCCAACAAGATATAAGACAAAAACAAATCTGAGTGAACACAAAAAGCATTTATTTTTCAAAAGATGCTTTGTTGAAGGACAACACCAGTTGGCCCTGCGTGAACTATGTAATAGTTACACATTTTTTTAATAATTGGATTTAAATAATCAATTTAACTGGACACACCCAGGATTGGTTACTGACAGGTCTGTTGTGGTGTAGACTAAAATGTCTTAACAAGCAGCGTGCTATGCTGCGATCAAAGGAAATTCTGGAAGAGACATTCGAGTAATTGGAATATATCAATATGGAACGGGTTACAACACTAAGGCTCTGGTACTGTCATGTTGCACAGTAAGAGTCGTTATGTCCAAATGCAGGAAACCTGGTTCTGAGTGGAACAGCCTCAACAGCTCACAAAAGAACATGTAAGGAATTGCTAAGGCCCTAAAAACAGTGCCGCTCATGAGGAACGTGGAGGATGAAGTTCTAAGTAGATCTTTTTGGAAGGCAGGGGTCCTGTAATATCTGGTGTACATTTTACACAGCATTTGTCAGTAAGAACATCAAACAAGGTGGTGGTTTTGTTTGGGGGTGGGGCTTTGGGGGTTTGCGCATGTGCAAAGTCTCGGTCATAGCCGGGGGGTGGATCCGCATGTAATTTATTCAAAAATTCAGCAGAAGATGAGACTGTCTGGATTGTCCAAACATTCAGGAGGAGCAAGAGATTCTTTGGTTATCTGTCCATGATGTGAAATTCCTGTGCAATTACAGAAGAGTGCATCCACTTCTAAGTGGCTCAAAAGAAATTATGGTTTTGGAGTGGCCAAGTCATGCGGCAGGACGTTAAATTAGTAGTTCATGCTTGAAAAGCATCTAATGCGGCTACATTTAAGCAATTCTGAAAAGATGAGTAAGGCTTAATTTGTCCGCAGTGTTTGCTAAAAGGGTCGCAGTCAGTTTGTATAAGATAAGATAAATCTTTTTTTTTTTGCTTTGTCACAGCAGAAAGTGGACAGTACAAAGTCAAGAGCTGTAAAAATCAATAGGATAGAATAAAATACAATAAAATAAGACCACAATACAGTATAAAATGTTCAAATGTGCAGAAATCTTGTAAAATACATACATGTAAACTACATATATGTAACTAATGATGTGAACACACACACACACGCACACACCACACACACAAACCTATCTGGTTGGAGGGGCAATTACCTTATCACATGGGTCTGGCATAATAAACGTTTACCTTCAATTAAAGAAATGATCATTTCAACACCCGTCTTCCATAACGTTTCTGATGATGACCTGAAACTATTTAGTGTGAAATCAGAAAAGGGAAATACTCTTTCACAGGTAGTCTTATGTAATCTTATGGGTGGTGTGAAATGACTTGAGGGCATCAACGTATTTGTAAACAAGCAAACTTTTTTTGTGCTTTGAAAACTATTTTTGTGTGGACAATATAATTTGACATTATTTTCACTGGAACCCATAAGATCTTGGTTACGTGACTGAACAAGCAGTCTATACAATAACATTAACAACTGCAGTGTTTTGGAATGCTTCTAGGCCATTCTCAATGACCAAAGAGGAAATGTGCCATTATAGAGTTGCTGTTCGCAGTTGAACCACAACCCTGTGAGACAAATACATCGTAAGGCAAGGCGATTTTTGCTTATTTCCCGTAATGACTGTTCGCACTGGTTTTCTCTATACACCACATTTGCCCTGTCATTAGATTAAATAGTGGCATACATTCACTAATCATCAGTTTGAAATCTGCACACACTGTGAACACCTTCAATGAGTGACAGGGAGCCACATATGGAAATACTGAAAATGAAAGTGTATTGCAGATGTGTGATTTTTTTTTATTTTTAATTTTGGGCCAGTATATGAGCTAGTATTTTCAGTGCTACTCTTACTGCTTGATATGGCTTAGACAGCCACAGTGGTTGTACCATTATGTACACATTACTGTCTGTTGGTGTATGAAGATTTATAACTGGCACACAATGCACTTACAGTATATTTGCCCTCCATGCCAGTTATAAATCTTCATACACCAACATGAAATGGTGCAATGGCACTGCAATGTGGTGTTCCATCACTTGACGGTGTCATCATTTTGGACCTACCCACATTATCTATTATTTGACATAATGGACAGATAACATTTGAGACCTGCATTAATGGTTATTCCTAGATAATAATGTCTAGCTTTGCGTAATTAAATTGGCCAGGACCAGGAGCCGACCTTTGAGTCATTTATATCTCTATGAAGCAGATAGATCTATTGCCAGTCATAAAAAAAATCAGTGTGTGATGCTCGGGCCGCAATCCACATACAAACATGTAGACTTTGGGATTAGAAAGGCATGTTTTATTATGGTTTAATTGCTCAGATCAAACCTTATCTAATATGCGACCATGACCTATAGTCCTCCGTGTACAGAGTGGCAGCATGGCAACTGAAGGGGAAGGCAAATGTAACTGATTCGGTTGGCTGACACTCATTTAGATTGTAATTGTGGTCTAATAGGATGGCTCCGGCGTGTCTCGAAGGACGGCTCCCTTCATGCTGCAGTGGGCTCATGTCCAGCCGTATTGTATGACTGGCTTGCTCTGATAGCATGTTTGCCATTGCCAAGGATGAAAAACGAATACAACAAACCATGACAGGATTGATTCAAGCAATCAGCATTGTTAATTGGGTCCCGTGTGGCACCCAAATGAGTGTAATGCTTCAAGGGCCGCGCAATGTTATAGATTCATTTTTATGGGCATTGGCTAATCGCTGCTTTGGAATTAACAGAGATTTCTGTGTTTTAGACGGAGTTGAAGACTTAATTTGTTCTTTCTTTTTCTTACTTTATTTCAGGCTCTGCCATGCGACGGCGATGGTTTGTGGTGCCACTGCTGGTGCAGGCATGGCTCTCTGTAAATTTCTGCTATGGGGAAAAGCCTTGCCCGCGGAGCTGTCGTTGTGATGGCAAGATTGTGTACTGCGAGTCCAGCGCATTCCGCGATGTGCCCAAAAACCTCTCCGGTGGGTGTCAGGGCCTGTCCCTACGCTACAACAGCCTGGCCAGCTTACGGGCCGGCCAGTTTGTTGGCCTCAACCAACTCATTTGGCTCTATCTGGACCACAACTACATTGCAAATGTGGACGCTCGGGCCTTTCAAGGAATAAGAAGGCTTAAGGAACTGATCCTCAGCTCAAACAAGATCACACTCCTGCATAATACAACTTTCCATCTGGTACCAAATCTGAGGAACCTGGACCTGTCCTACAACAAACTTCAAGCTCTACAGCCAGGCCAGTTCCAAGGCCTGCGCAAACTTCTCAGCTTGCACATGCGTTCCAACTCCTTAAAGAACCTGCCATCTCGTCTTTTCCAGGACTGCCGCAATCTCGAATTTCTTGACCTTGGGTATAACCGTCTGCGCAGCATCACACGTAATGCGATGTCAGGGCTGCTGAAGCTGACCGAGCTGCATCTTGAGCATAATCAGTTCTCCAAGATCAACTTTTCCAACTTCCCCAGGCTTTATAACCTGCGTGCCCTATACCTGCAGTGGAACCGCATCCGCACCATGAGTGAGGGACTCACATGGACCTGGACATCTCTTCAGAAGTTGGACCTTTCAGGAAATGACCTACAGGAGGTTGAACCAGAGGTATATCAGTGTATGCCAAACTTGCAGACACTTAACCTGGATTCCAACAAACTGGTCAATGTCTCTCAGGAGGCGGTGTCCGCATGGACATCCCTAACCATGATCAGTCTGGCTGGAAACATGTGGGACTGTGGGCCTGCCATCTGCCCCTTGGTGAACTGGCTGATAAACTTCCGTGGAAACAAGGAGACTCCCATGATTTGTGCCTTGCCCAAAGAAGTTCAAGGTGAGAAGGTCATGGATGCTGTAGAGGCAAGTGGAGTGTGCAGAGTGGTTCATGTTACACCCTCAGTCACTAGCTCTCCATATACCCTTTCTGGCACCCCTGCTCTGAATACAGCCCTTCCGTTTGTCCCCACACTTCAGTCTGGTGGCAGCAGAAAGAGCCACGGCACATCCTTTCAACATCCCACTCCTTCAAGGCCCCCTCAGTCTGATGTTTCACCACCTGAGCAAGACTTTGAGCCAGTGTCCTTCCATAAGATTGTGGCAGGAAGTGTTGCCCTGTTTTTATCAGTTGCAATGATCCTCCTGGTGATTTATGTGTCATGGAAGCGCTATCCAAGCAGCGTCAAGCAGCTGCAGGAAAACTCGTCATCTGCCCGCAAACGTCGGAAAAAGTCTAGGGAGACTGAACGCACACTCAGCACACCCTTGCAGGAGTACTATGTGGACTACAAACCTTCAAGCTCTGAGGCCACAGACGTTTTGGTCAATGGAACAGGGCCATGCACCTACACCATCTCCGGTTCCAGAGAATGTGAGGTATGAGTCTATTCTTCTACACTTCAGTAGCAAATAAGCAACAAAGAGGTTAGAATAAATTGCTTGGAGAAAAATGGTACGGTGCATCTGTCTTTGCCTTGTTGTTGATTCCATGTTCTTGAATTTGTAAACGTGGGATGTGGCACTTTTAAGTTTCCTTGGCTCAGGCGGCAACCTCTGGCAAAATGTGTGCATTTTGATTTAGACATGCTAAAGAATGGGATTTGTTCTACTTGGCTCAGTTCTTTTGTACAGGAAATACAGGCTGTCACACATACAAATATAATCATATGTTCTGAGTTCTCTATGTGCACAGCATATGTATAAATGAGTCCTGAAATAATTGGTGCAAAAATAACACATTGCAATTTTTTTTAGCCTCCCCAAAAAGTTCCTGGCAGTGCAATGCTTCCAGTATGTTAGATGGATTCCATTGATAACAGAAAACCACTCTTGCCAAGAGATCCAGTGCATTGTAGTTGTCATTTTGGACAGCAGAGTACTATAGCAATCCTGCTGTATGCTTCAACAAGGCCAAATAAAGGATGCAGACAGCACTTTATTCACAGTGCTGATATTTATAAGGAATTAAAGTTAATAGGAACAGGTAGCATTAGACTAATTAAATTAGCAGATCCTGCTAGCTTTTGTTCTGTGGTTGCTGCAGTGGTGTTTTGTAGGGAAGCATTCCTTTAGGAAGCTATAAAAGAACCAGGGTTTCTATACACTTAGTGACATGACAGATTAATACATGTTAATAATTGATCTATCTGAGAACACCAACATACTCCTCAGCAGAAGTAAGATTATGCATGTATGTTATTAACTGCTGTAATGAATAACTCATGTACACATTTTAGCTTGGGGCTAAGAACCTGCGTGTGCATCCACCTTAAGGTGGATCCTTGCGTTGGTCGACAAACAGGCATGCAGGAGGACTTCAGATACTTACCATTACTGGGAGAACATCTCTCTTATCCCGCTAATCCTGTCTGCAGTACAGCACTGTTGGGTCTCCCGGCCCGTTTGATCCGTGCTTAATGAGGGTGTTAGATTGTCAATGTAGTGATCACATTATCTGCAAAGCAAGAAAGGACTGTTCTTTCCTCTCTTTTTTTCTCCCTAAGCAGGGAGATTGTCAATGGCACCCCTCTGCCCTCTCCCGATGACTCCTTTTAGCTCTTGCTCATTGTTTCACCCTAAAGCACCTAAAGCCCTTTCAAATCCTGATCCTGGATTCTTGTCTTTGGATAAATGAGCTTCCGATTTTTAAATTCTACACTCTGTTATATCGATCAGAAATTTGGGCCTAAAACTAGAACTGAATGTGCTATTGGATAGTGTGCAGTATTTGGTAGTGCAGAACTATATCCTTCAGCCTCATCAGTTAGTATGTATTAATCAACGTTTGCTTACTTCAGTGCCCAGCATGCATTATGCAAATGCATTGTCCAACCATTGGGAATGCCTGTGGTGCCAACCAATCCTGATTGCTTGCCTAGCCACTGATGTACAGCCCATTAAATATAACCAAGCAAACATTACTGTAACCCCAACCTCAGTTGTCAAACTAAATCTAACAGCAATTAATTTTTAACCCTTTCCGCCAAAGAAGAGCATGCAAACTAAGGTAAGGTGTATAAATAGTGATCTTACTTATCCTACTCATTGTTCTTCTCATCTCAAAAATACAATCTTAAGATGAATATATGGACTATTTAAAACAGTGACCACAGTTACAAAGCTGCTCAAACAGATTAACAGGCAGTGATCCACTCAGTGTCGCTGGTTATGTTCATGGTGGTGGAACATTTTGGAATTCATGCGTTCCTGAGTCTGCAGAAGGCCATGACCCCTCTCTCTTTAAAGCCTGTCAGTTCCAGGCACACACTGGTGGCATGGCCGTGCCATGACAGAGTCACTTGGACCAGAGGCACATGAGAGTTGGGCATCAGTGGTGAGATAGACCCAGAGAGACAGGCTGAGACATGACAGACATGATGACAGACAGGCAAACAGGTGAGAGAAATGGACTTGGCAGAGAGAGGAAGACGGTCAAGGCTGTGGAGAACGCACAGGCACACAGGCATGTCGTCTAGACAGCAGAGGCTGACCTTTCCTCACACACTCCTGTCCTGTCCGGTCTGATTCTGTTTTTTTCTCTTCTTCTCTTTTAAACATATCAGAAGTGCATTTTAGGCTGCAGAATGACATGTTTTTCTTTGTGACTGATTCGTCAACTCAACAAAGGATAAGAGATGATGTGGAAACTCATTTATCAGTTCCCACTCTGGTCTTATGTCTTGTCTTTGATATGTTTCAAGAAACATCTCAGTGTTGCAAAAAGAGCATGGCATCAAAGGCTCTGTCCTGTGCTTATGGGCTTGTTGCACCAGTCTAGCATACTGGATCAGCATCTAAGCTCATAAAATGGATCAGATTTTGTCTGGACAAGTCTGGGATACTGGATCGGTTTCCACACCAAAACTAAGCTTTTACAATGAATGATTTACCACCCTGACAAATCCAGAACACTAGATCAGTATTCACACCAAAAGCAAACAAAATGGTTCAGATATTACCTAGACAAGTCCAGCACACATTATTTGCTAGACAATTAGAAAAAATGTCCATGTAATAGTGAACAATTCAGAAATAAAGGGAGGAACTGACATCTGTCCCAAATGAGATATACTTCACTTATTCTGCACTTTCATGACCTGCTGGACCTACCCGTCCATATTGGACACCACTGGTCAAGTGTTTTAATGTGTAACATGTAAAGGGGCATTTAGCTTACACTCTTTTGCATAGAGTGCACACCTTTGCACATTTTAATACACAACTACTATTTCCTAAATGTCACAAATTTGGAGATAAATCCTAAAATGGGACCGGTGTAAAAATGATGGTACTTCATATGTAACGAATGTCTGTTAAATAAAGATAAATGGTCTAATCAAACGGAATTTGATTTCCTAAACATAATATGTTAAAACCAAGAACGAACCGACTACAATAACAATGTTATTTTAAAAATGTGTGATCCCTAAGGATACTGAAATGGCAACAAAAAGGACAAAAATCAATATTCTATATTTGTAATTGTAGAGCAAGGAGCATTTGAAGCCTGTAAAATGCAGTTTAGCCAGGCTTACCCATATTCTGTTAACCACAGCGTTTTCACATGAGCATACATTTTCAACCCAATAGGTAAAGACCTGCATCACATGCTACAACAAAATGCACTCATGCACTTATGTGTCCTCACTTCAGAAGTCTCCATTCTGTTTTCGTGCATTCATAAACTGATGTTTATATATGAGTAAGTGTTGTGAGGTATGAAATGCTTTCTGTAGAAAAAAAAGTCAGAATTGTTCAAAGAGGTGGTGAATGGAAACACATGTCTGAAAACTTTATTTTCTCTAAAATCTCCCTCATAACTACAGGGGACAGTCTCCCTGGAGGAACTTGGGGTTAAGGGTCTTGCTCAGGGACCCAGTGGTGGTGCTGGAGG
>JBBPDB010000036.1:676119-691246 GCA_037974465.1 Brachypetersius altus | reverse complement strand
CCCAGTGGTGGTGCTGGAGGTAGGATTCGAACCTGTGACCTCTTGGTCCGTAGGCAAGTATCCTACCCACTGAGCTACCGCCACCCACAAAGGAAAACATGAAATTGTAAATGTACTGCCTGATGCCTGAAAAGCTGTTTTACCAAAGTTCTGAAAAGACCTATTGTTTATATCCATCCATGTAGGAATTAAATGCCTGAATGAAACAACATTCTTTCTTTCGGATTTAATAACATTTTACATTTGAAATTGCATGTCGAATAAAGAGAATCAGTTTAGATGGTTTTGGATAGTAGATAATTTGGCCATCATTGCATTTCAGACATCTGCACATCTGCTGATTATTATCATAATTCTAAAAAAAGCGGTAAACTTGTCAAGAATGGAGCAGCCTACATAAAACCACTTTGAATGACAGTACAATTGAATTTTACAGAATTCTCATTCTCGATTTATTCTGGATCTTAGGATATTAGTGGTATTGGCCAATATTCTGAGATCAGAAATCAAGTGCTTCCCTCCTATCAGAAAATAAAAGCTAACGTTTTGTCTTCTCACGATAACAAATGAAAGCCGGCATGTCAGCAGCTTCAATTAATTGCTCGCCACATTAGCACTGTAGCACAGGAGTGCCCCCTCAAAGATGGCAGCAAGATGACATTAGTCTTGCAGAGCCCACTCTTTCATTACAAGCGGGCCTCGAGCAGAGAGTGACCCTCCCCTTCATGTTCCGGTGATATTTCCAGTCTGTAATTGTGAATTGTTTACTTCGCTCTCTCCCCTCCGTCTCCCTCGCCGCTGCGTCAGACATAATGTGGTTTGGCTGCTCTCCCGTGCAGCAAAGCTCACGTCACCCCCCACCACCACCTCCCTACCTCCCCACACCACCCCCCATGATTGATGAGTTCTATTCTCTCTCGAGCGATTTGGTATTCGGCACGCACACCTGACTTACAGGGGCTTTTCACATCATGCTAACGAGCTAGATTCAAACATACAGTTCGGATTGCTTTTGTCTCGGAAAACCCGTGTTCTCCTGATGCCTTTCTACATCTTCCTGCCGCCTGATCATGAGTGACAAGAAACTGCGGATAAAAAGTGTTTAGAGAGGGTGCGAGAGAGTGAGAGAGAAAGAGTAAGAGAGAGCGCTTCCACTGCCCTAACCTTGAGTGGGGGTTCCCGGTAAAACTGACATGTACTATTTGAACATGCTTTTGTTGTAAAATGTAATGCCTCTATACAATACCTCCTTTGAGTTTACAAATGGTGAAGTGATAAAAGGGCTCTAACTGACAGAACTGACGATGGCCGTGGTCAGGATTTATTGCTAGCGAGGTTCTTTTGGGACCAGTGTTCTGTTGTTATTTAACTGCCACTGTAACATGCACAGCTTCATCTCTGGAGCAGTCAGAGCTGTCACATCTCAATCCAGATGCTTTGTACTAGCATCATCTATACTATAGACATTTTCATTGATGTAAACGTGTATAAGCAGTGTCTCCCAAGCTGTAAAGAGCCCCATGAGTGTGTCATGTTTTGGTAGCACTTTATTTTAAGCAACACATTTGGAGTGAGGTAATGTAAAGTCTTGTTATTTGTTCAGTAAAGACACTTCTAAATGGTCTATCCAGTCCATATTAGGCCTCATTCATTATGACCTGTGCTGTTGGAGGTTCCTTATTGGTTGTTGAGAATATATCTCAGATTTTTTTTGTTCCATTTTATTACTCTGGGAAATTACAGCATATGTTGTTTGGCAGCTGGTAAGGCACTCTTTTTGGATTCCAAATCACCATGAAATGATCCTTTGGCTATACTGGATGCAAACTGAATTATTAAAACTAAACTCTAATTATTAAATTACTTGATTAACCTCCATCTTAGAATACAGGACACACAACAGACCCTGAGGTATCCACTAATGACTTCATATGCAAAGCTTAATGCTCGATAATTAAACCATGGAGAAGAGTCTAATTTG
Source organism: Brachypetersius altus (assembly GCA_037974465.1). Classification (NCBI taxonomy): domain Eukaryota; kingdom Metazoa; phylum Chordata; class Actinopteri; order Characiformes; family Alestidae; genus Brachypetersius; species Brachypetersius altus. Next base: position 689,265 of record JBBPDB010000036.1, on the reverse strand, counting down.
GAAATAATATATATATATATATATATATTATATATATATGTATACATGCAGTACTGTATATTTTTTTTATATATATGAAGATATGACTTTGTCTCAAAATAATAAAGGAATAAGGATAAAGGACATAATACATGCACCATTCTTTTAATTATTATTGATATAAGAAGATATTCTGTTGTTCACAAAATGTTTTATTTTAATATATTTATTTCTGTTTGTATAAATATATAGCATAATTATCTTAAAACATTTTACTACAATAATGTTGTCCTTTTGAATCACAATACAACAATCTTGTCCTTTTTCGAGTTGAGAAATATGAATATGGCATGTAACATGCCTTTCCATCCACTTCCATTTAAAGTACATTCCAGCAGTTTTAGGTGGGCATGTGCATTATCGCATTATTAGTCATAATGCCTTTTCAAGTGTTCTCTTATTGACAGTGAAAAACACACAGGCCTGCAGCAGTATAGTAGACGCTGCTTCACATAATCGTAGTGCTGGTTGTTTTTTGGTTGGGGGGAAAGTGTGTGTGGAGTCATTGAATTCAAAGCTCAGTGTTTTTTTGGAGGCATTTCTGGGCTTCATTCAATATTAATTCTGGTAGGTTGTGAGCAATTAGGCCACCGCCATCACTTTCTAAGCGTACTGTACATTATAGCTGTGTTGCATTTGCATTAAAAGCTCAACCCGTCACTCCCTGATGCGTGCAGATTTTAAACCACTCTAATTGCTTTGTGAAGGAAAAAAATGAGAACTTTGTTCCATTTTAACAGAGAGCGAAAAAAAAGCACACAATGAGGACATTAATCACCATTAGACTCACCAAATTTTAGTTAACAAATTGGTGTTTTTGTACCTTTGACCTCTGTAAATAATGAAAATGGACTAATCCTCTCAGCAGCCGAAAGTGATTGTTGAAGATTAATACGTGCGCCGCCAATCTGGTTATCGGGCTAGGAATGAGTTCAGAAATTAAAAAAACAAGGGAAGTGGAGTGAAAGGTAAAGTGTGGGCAAAGACGAGATTAAGGACAGTTTTTGTTGTGCTTGCTGACCGCGAAAGAGAATTGTGACCTGAGGATAATTTTGGAAAGCTCTTAAACTGTGTCAAATGTTTTAGTCTGACCGAAAAAACACGTGTTGTGGAAAAATCATGGGGTCAATCTTTGTTGAGAGAAAACACCACGGCACATTTAGCACTGGAATATTAAGGCTGGAATAATTTCCTTACCCCTTCACTTGCATTAAAATTACTGCACTGAAGAAAGAAGGCAGGTGTGACGGGGACAAGTGTGCTAAAGCGAAGCTGGGTGTTTTAGCAGGGGAGAGCCGAGGAGTGTGACGAATGCCATGGAGAAATGAGGGCGAGCGATGGAATGAGTGAGAAGGCGTCGTGTAAACCAAGAAGCACAGGCCATTTGATTTAGTGCCAATCACAGGATTTAATGTCTGTGCGGCGCGTCATAATTTATTAAGATTATCATAAACTTGGGCCTTGCCGAACGCCACAAGGGCAGTGCAGACTCACCCCTCAGAGTGAGTTACTGCCAATGAGCTGTGGCATGAGGCAAGGCAGGGAGGCAGTTCACGCTTTCTTGCTTTCTTTCACCTCTTTGCCTGTGTTTCCCTCCACCAACTTATATAAATATTTGCGGAAATTGCACATATCCTCCTCATGTTTTTTTTTTTTTTTATGCATTTTATGCTACGTTTTTAAGAAAAATAATGTAATTATCTTGAAACAAATAATGTAAATTCAGCTACATTTTATATAAAATATAACTGTATACATTGTAGGGTATTGTCGAGAGAACACAGTGCTCTTGGAATGTTATACATTTGTGTGTTTGTATATGTTTTTATATGTTTGAGGAACAGTTCTCCAAGCGTCATGACGAACTTTCAAAATCTCTCCTTTACAGTTCACTCCCTAAACCCGACTTACGTATGAATGATTCAAGCAGAACAAAGCATGTCAAACTTAAGTCCTGAACCAGTAAAGAAACAGGGGCTGATGATTCCAGATGTTCAGGCGGTGATCAGTATACTGGTGGTGCTGAATACTGAGTGGTCGGATCATCTTTATCTAGGCACCTTGTATCTTTAGGCACTTTGTAGCCTAAAACATTTGTTCCAATTTCTTTAGTTTAATCTGTTTAATACGACAGTATGAAAGGCAGAAAACGTTAGTTTTGCAGCAACAAGGTGATTCAAAGCAAAATATGGAATGTCCATGCTTTTCTGCATAAATGCAACTAATGCTTCTGTATCCCAAACCTGACCTTCACCCCAGAAGAAAAATGGACATTGGAAACTCAGCAAACTTCCAGAAGTTTTGGAAGATGCACACATTTTTCATATGAATGGTGCAGATTTTGTTGGTGGGTCTGTGTGAGTATTTTGAGGTAAACTCTATTACAGGTCACAGCAGCAGATAGTTATTATTCAGCCAGTCTATATAATAATCTCTCAGAGCCAATCAGAACAAAGATAACATCTGCTAAAAAATTTTAAGCAGGTTTTCATTTTCACTGGGTTTCATTAAATCCTAACTGATTTTGATGTAAACTGCTTTTAAACTGCTTTTTCCTAATTATCTTCTTTATTCAGCCACATCCAATTACACTCACTAAGTAGAACTTTCCCAATCATGCGATATAACCAACACTGGGATGGTGGAGTCAAGCATATGTTTCCTCATGTGAAACTCCAACAAAACTGCTACTAAGGTAACGTTACTGAACTCAACATGCTTGAAGGAGAATGTTAAATACCAATGTCAGCTAACAAACGCGTGCACGAGAAAGCATCACCATTGATGGTTGGGGCATCTCTGAGGTCCAAATTCTCAAACTCACGAATTCCCAATGGTTTCACTTCTCTGGAGCCCCTCAAAACACATTTTAAACCACATATAGGTCAAAGAGGTGCATGTAGAGGCTTGTAATGTATTGAAGTCCCCAAATAAAGTATCATCAACATTTAAATCTCATGTATAGTTTTGCAAATGGGTTTGGATAATAAAGAAGTCCCTGATTTCATTCAGTACCATTACAAAGAAATGTCTTTGTTTATCTACAGTTTCTCCACAGGATACCATTTCACAGCAAACCATGGTAATTGGCTTTGTATGCAAGTAAATTACTGAACTATTTTTGATATTTCGAATGATCCCAGAAACAATTGCCTTTTAACTTCAATAGCGGAAAGATTAGCTTTGACCTCTTTGACTTTTTTTCTAATGAAAGCTCCATATTTAATTCAGAGTGGGGTAGTGTTTTCCCTAATAGCGAGTAGCTAAGTGTTCCTGTGACGTGCAAACGTTCTTGCTTTCTATCATTCTGGGGGTGGATGATGGAAGAAGTGCCACAATATGCTAAACAGACACATGAACAGCTTGGCAGGGCCTGACCTTCTGATAAATATTCACTTTCTCCCACACAGCATTGTTTTATATCTCTTTGTGTTATCAGTTGGCAGCTCTGCCACAAACCAGCGCTTTCCTGTGTCCACTTTTTAGCCTGTTCCTGTTCCGCAGTAAACAATGGGGTCAGTGTCTGTTCAGTTGATAACAGAAACAAGAAACACCAATGCTAATGCCAAATGCTAAATGAAAACATCCCAGCAATAGCTGATCTTCTTCAAGGGTCTCTTGCTTTAGCTCTATGATATGCATCCATCGTATCTGAGAAACCATAGTAGTAGACTGAAGCAGCTATTCAGTTCATGAATTTAACAATAGATGTATTAAGTACGCACACACACACACACCCAAAAACACACACACACACACACACACTCACACACACACACGCACACATACACAAAACCAAGCATGCCCACTTCTGATGAATATTAATTCCTAACATTCTCAACCATTGTGGATCAGAAATGGGTCTCCCAGTGTTCTGCACTCAGTGGAGAAAAAGGCAAGCACTGTTGAGGGTCTTCAACTTCAAAGTGGTTCATCACGTTTGATCATACAAACCAAGGTGATCTGAGGGTATCTGGAGGGTGTGGGCGTGCATTTGTGTGTACTTGGGAGTTTTTTGAGCCTTTGGGCATCCAAGCGTGTTTCTCCCAGGTGGTGTATTCATTACAACCTTATGAACATCAGAAGTTATGTGAAGTAGTCTCTAATTGGATTATACTTGGAAGGGAAGAATAAAGGAATGAAAGGCTCCTTCAAATTTGTGATTTAAAAAAGAAAAGAATGATCAAACTTCCATGGCACCCTGGGAAAAAAAAAAAGTGACCAAATACTGTGTTTAAATCTCCTGGCAGAGTATGCTTGACCTTTTTTTCAATTGCCCATCGCCTTCCAAAGTACTTTCAGAAGCACTACAGTTCTGAGTAAGACTGGCAAACAGATTTTTGCCAGTCTGGCAAATCTATTACTGGCTCATAAATGAACTCTTTTCATGCTAATGTTCTGCAATCAGCACGGTGAACATTTTCTGTAGTGGAGGAGGCATAATGATTGTGCTCATAATGGCTGTTTGAACTTTCAGAGGACCTTCTGGTTGTTATTTTACCCCCATTACCTTTTGTTTAGCTGTTGTGGAGCTAGCTTGGTTTGGACTTTTTCTACACAAAAGACAAGTAAATTTAAATTCAACAAAGCAGGAGAAGAGGTGCTGTAGAAAGTGGACCTTGGTGATAAATTGATTATGATAATTGCCTAAATTAAATTTGTTTCTGGTAAAGTGATGCACATTTGAGGTATTTTCAATAAACAAAGGGCATTGTTCTGCTCTTCCAGTTCTGACAGCACACTAGGTGGCAATATGCACTTTTACTTGCTAAAACAGGAAGAAGAAGTCTAGCCTAACACTAAAAGCAGCACAAACCAGGAGGGTTAGTCAGCTAGCTGTTCTCAGGGTTTAAAAGTTTTGAGACTTAAAAGACTGTAAAATTGATTATAGCTTTTCAGAAGATTAAGAAAATTAAACCTCAGGAAAGGAATATAATAATAAATAATAAATATGTTGGGCTGTATCATTCGGGTAGAAAGAGACTGGATATACGTTGATAGGGAAAGAGAATAGTGATTGTGGAAGTTGAAGGCCAGTAATAAGAGTATGTTAGTGGGGAAGGAGAGTGATAATAGATGAAAGCAGGACTCGACTAGAAAGGGTTTGTTAGTGGTAACATAAATTGTAATGTTGGAAAATGGAATTCTAGTTGGAAATATTTGTTATTGGAGATGAAGAAAGGCAATGGTGAAAATGGAGCTTAAGCAGAAAGGATTTGTTAGTGGAAGATGAAAATGAACGATTGAGCTCTAGTAAAAAGTTTGTAAACAAAGATCGAAAATAGCAGTGTTATAAGATTGAGCTCTAGAAGGATGGTTTATTAGAGAGGAAAGAGAATAGTGCATATTAAGAGTATTACGTTTTAAGAGGAAGAGTTGATATTATTGACGGAGACTGGTGACAGTGGAAGATGGAATTCTAGGAGAAAGGGTTAGTGAGAATGGAGAATTGTAGTAATGGATAATAGAGCTCTACATAGAAGTATTTGTTAGCGAGGATGGACAATTGGACAATCAGAAGGGTTTCACAGTGAAAATGAAGTAGCAGCAGTAGTGGAAGATAAAGCTGCAGTTTACAGGGTTAGTCAGTGGGGATTCAGGATGGTGATCATGAAGGCATATATTGAAGTAAAAAGATTTTTTATAGGGATATAGAATGGTGATCCAAAGTAGAGCTCAAGTTGGAAGAGTTTGTTATTAAGGATGGGAAATAGTAATAAAGGAAAATTCAGCTCTAGAAGGAAGAGCTTGTTAGTGAGAATGGAAAATGGTGTTGGTAGATGGAGGTTTAGGAGAAAGGTTTACATAATGTGAATGGGAAAGATTGGGAAAGAAGAGTGGAGCTCTAGAATGAAGTATTTGTTACAGAGGATGGAGAGTGATGGACACTAGAGCTCTGGTAGGGAAGGGGTTTCACAGTGGGAGTGGAAAGGTGGAAAGATGGTGGAAAGATAGAGATGCAGTAAGAACAGTTAGTTAGTGGGGCTGAAGAATAGAGGAAGTGGATGTTGATCTAGAAGGAAGGCTTATTATGGAGACAAAGAGTAATGATGGAAATGGGAGCTCTAGTTGGAAGAGTTTATTAGTGGGGATGGAATGTAGTGATGGTGGTAAATGATGTAAAAAAAAAGGCTTAATGAGGATGTAGAGTGACGATTCAAAAAAGAAAATCTAGTGCAAGGAATTTGTTATTGGGGATGGAGCATTCTGATGATAGAAGATGGAGCTCTATTAGGAAGGGTTTCGTAGTAGGAATGTCAGGAGGGATGAAGAGTGGCAGTAGTAGATGTTGATCTAGAAAGAACGTTTTTCATGGGGAGTGTTGATGGAAATCTAGCTGGAAGAGTACTTTATTGGGGATAGAGAATAATGGTGGTAAAGTGGAGCTGTGGATGTAAGAGTTTGATACTGGGGGGTTGAGAATGGTGGTGATGGAAGATGGAGTCTAGAAGGAATTGTTGTTTTTGGTGATGGAGAATTGTGATGTTGGAAAATGTAGCTCTAGATGGAAGGGTTGTTATTGGGGATCTACAACAGTGATGATGGAAAATGGAGCTCTAGTTAGATTAGTTTGTTATAAGGGATGTATAACAGTAATGATGAAGGATCCAGCTGTAGTTGGAAGGGTTGTGATTGGGGATGGAGAAAAATGATGATGGAAAATGTTGGAAGGGTTGATGGAGTGCTGATGGAGACTGGTGACGGTGGAAGACAGCGCTCTAGTTGGGAGGTTTTGGAGCTCTGTGTGAGGGTTACGTGATTGGGGATGGATGGTGGTGGTCACTGGAAGAATGAGATACTCAGAGACGGGAAGGCTAATTAATCTAGCCTCGCTTAATTAGCTTCTTCCCCCTCTGGTGTGTACATTTCAGTGTGTACTCTCTCTCTTCCTCTCTCTCTCTCTCTCTCTCTCTCTCTCTCTCTCTCTCTCTGTCTGTCTCTCTCTCTGTCTCTCGCTCTTTCTTTCTTGTTCCCCCTCTTACATTGTCTCTCTGTCTCCAATGTCTATCTTTCTATTCTGTCTTTGTTGCTTGTTTTGGGCTCATTGCTTTTTCATGTTCTTTTTTTCTTTCTTTCTCTCTCTCTGTCTGTCTCTCCTGTGTTCAAAGCTGCAATATGCTGCTTCATGATAAACAGGCCCTCTCAGCCCCAGAGGTCACGGAGGCTCCTGCGTGGGCGCCGTCGAGTCTCGGACAGGGAGGCTGCGAACAAAATGCAGCTGTGCTTGAGTCTGAAGGCTTATTTCTCATGTTTCTGTGACCTACCGTTGTTCAGAGAGGTGCTCGCAGTGACCAGACCAGAACAGAGCACTCGGCCACGTTCCCCTGGCCCTCCTGCCTGCCTGTGTTTATTAGCATCATGTCACGGCTTTATCAGGCCACTCGCCCGGCGCAGACAGAGGCCTTCCACCCCCCCCTCCACCCCCATCCACTTCATGACACATGCTAGAGCAATGTGTGCCTTCCTTCCTTGCTTTAGCCATTTTGTACTTGCTTCCGCTCCCTCTTTTCATCCCTCAAATGTCACTGTGACTAAGTGTCATTTCAGCATCGGGCGCTTAGATGTCTAATTCTATTCGTTAATGATAATAATAAAAAAATCTGGTCACTTGTTACTTAATTATTCTAAATAAGCCTTGCCTTTGAGATGTGACACTAGTTATGAATGCTCTCGAGACAAATTCTGTCACACTTTAATAACACCAGTCGTTCCGTCTACTGTAACAGCTCTCTGCCTTGGTGGAAAGCAAGCTAATACTTGATTGCTGAAGTGTTTGCAGCAATACTCTAGTGATTGTATGTGGTTGTTTTTTAGGTATAATTAATAAACAGGGTTTAAATAGACATCCATAAATTGTTGAGTCTCCTGACTGCCACTGGCCACATGGGAGGTGATATGATGGGATCATATGATGTTATTACAATAATTATAGCACATTATGGTTTTCTGAGGATTTCATGGATATGGATATTAATGAATTTTTGTTCTGATGTATTTTTTTTTACATTTGCATATCCTCCCAATATGATATGCAAATGTGAAAAAAAATACATCAGATTATAAATTCATTAATATTTTACAGTAACATTCAATATATCTGTTATGGGTCGGTCAGTGGCCAGTAGGGGGCACTGCTTTTTCGTTAATGTTTTGGGGACTTTTATTTTGACTGTGTCTGTTTTGTATCACGTGTCTCGTTTTCCACCCGCCTTGTGTTTTGCTTCTTTGATTATGTTCAGTATTTAAGTTCTGTTTTGTGTGTCACAGTTTATCTGTCCATCGCCTCACATAAGCCTTGTTTCCTCACGTTTATTCTGAGTCTGATTCCTGTTATCTGGTTCCTATTTTCTTTTGCGGCCATTGCGCCAGGTTTGTTTTCTGTTTTGTTAATAAACGTACATCCACAGCATGGAACTCTGGTCTCCAGTCTGCTCTTTGCCCCGAGGTAGATCAATATCTAGGGCAGTTTGCTACACACCACAGTGGCAAAGCCCAAGGTTTTTGGAGATTTAGATCAAATATGTACTTTTAGCACTAATATTTTCAACCCACTAGATAGGACTCATACATCATGCTATATCACAAGGTGGAAGGTAAACTGAAAACATATGTAATGGCGTGGTTGCTATAAAACCAGTTTTAGAGACATTTTCAGCCAAAAAACAAATTCTGCTTACATTGTTATATCAATCCAGCGCCTGTTCTGACTCTCTTCATTCAGCATGGATGACTAAAATGGGTGGAGGGAACAGTTCTTGCTCCAAACTGGTGGGAAAGCTCTCATGGCCACGTTCACAGATTGATTCTTTTGTAACTTTTTTAACACCTAACCTGAGCTTTAATGTGCACATTTGTTTTACTTATTCAGTACAGAATGCAATCATTTTATTTGTAGATTTTACCAAATTTGTCTAAATTAAAATCTAATTGTTATATTTTAAGATATCCCGCCGTAATAAATCTCTGAAACATAATATTGTGATATGTGCCGTGTTGTGAAAATTATCATTATTTATTTTGTTATATATCCCACCCATCATACAGCCATCTGTATGATGAGATCTATATAAAAAACGTGTTTTTCTTTCTCATTCCTTTTTCTAGAAGAAGACCTTTCAGAAGTCTCAGACAACTGTTTCATGCAAAAAACGCATAATTGTAATCACAAAGAGACAGCTTTGGGTTTTAGACTGCTGTTTGAGCTGAGCCGGCCTGGGGAGGCTTTTTAAAGTGGGCATTGATTTTATTTATTTCATTTACAGCCCCCCAATCGAGCAACAGGCCATCATGTGAGCCTGCCACTTGTAGATAGATCCCAGGGGGCTGGGAGCAAGGAGCAGAGGCTCACAGACACCGTCCCTGAGCAGAGGGGGAGGATGGCACGTCGAGCCCATCTCTGGAAGTGTTGCTTGGCGGTCATAAAAATCCTTCATGTGCCATTTCATTGTCTGCCGTGCCTCGTCTCTCGCCCTGGCCTGTCGGGAGCTCTGAAAGCGTGTCCCGAAAGCCCGGCTGGTGTCAGCCTGGTGAAATAGAGCTTCGCAGGTAATGACTGTGGCCTGTGACTGCACCTCACGGCCCCCCGGTGACAGGACACCAGGCTGGCCGTACCCAGGAGGAAACCTGGTGTCAAATTGATCTTCGTTTCAATTGTCTCCACGATCCTTGGGCACCCCTGTGCTACTAAATTAGCGTGGAGGAGCTTGTTAAAGGAAATATAACATTCTCAAAAGTATTATTATCTTCTCCCACCAGGTTTTAGCAGCATCCGACATCTCTATTATCTTCAGGAGAAGCGCTGATTGAGTGTTCCTGCGTGGAAAGTCACAATTATTTTTGTTCTGAAATTTAATTAACCTCCTTCTGCTTTAGTCAGTGAGATCGGTGGTAATGGGGAGAGTCTGACTCGACGCCTCTGGAAATTAGAGCGTTGAGTGAGTCGAAGGGTTTTTTAATCTTCTTCGCTTTACGTAATTTGTGTCTCTCTTTTAGTATATGTTTCAAAAACTAAAAAAAAAAACCCCCGATCTTTTGATGTGCATTTTTAGCCCCAGTTCCGGTGCAGCCTGGTGCTCTGCGCTCTACAGATGGCCTATTTTCAGGGCAGCTAATGCCCCCAGTGAAGGGGCTGTAGAGCAGTAAACAGCCCCTTTACTGCCAGCCCCAGCGGCTTTTCCCAAATCAAATGATCCACTTATGGCCTCCTTTGCCCATGCCCTCTGCATCCCCCGGAGCCTCGCAACTCAACTCTCTACAGTAATTCTCTCACCGTGCCGCTCTGTCCTTCTGTGACCCCTCCTTCTCGTTCTCATATGAAACCTGCACTCGTCTGTGGCAAAACTCGTCTTCTGTATTTACTTTGTTTTCATCTCTATTACAGTCAGGAACTGCCGTTTGAGTGTGTTTCAAATTGGAGCAGGTGCTCAGCATTCACCTATCGCACAGATGAGTTTGCCCTAGAATGTTGTGTCAGTTATTACAAACTCAGAGGTTTTGCTGTTTTGCTAAACAATACAGTTTTGCTGTTGAAGTTGTTGAATTTGAGATTAGATTCTTTATGTGTCTGTGTGTTTGCTGAGAACACCACCAATGACTAATTTAATCTTGCCTACCCCCATTACCATGTCAAAAGACTCCAGCACTGTAGAATATTAATCTTTGCAGTTGTTTGCAAGTATGGAAACAACTATTACATTTCAAATGACTTAAAAATACAGATAATAAAGTTTTTTTTATATTCTTACTAATATACTGTCAATATAGAACTAATATTTTTACAACAGTCTCGAAATTAGACAAAAATAACTTGGCACACCTGGTCAGATTAGGTGTTAGCTGATTTTCTAACCAAAAAACAATATACTGTATTCGTGTCAAATCATTTGTGTGATTTGATAAGCAATATAAATAAATAAATAAATCATATGTACATATATGTGTGTATGACCAGGAGTGACCAAACTTTACTATCTCAATTACATTTAATATATTTTCATTTTCCAATATTTGTGGGTTTGTTGTTGTAGCGTGTTCAGAAAATGCCATGTCCTGGTGAGCAGGGCTAAATGAGGATAATACTAGCGCTGGTACTGCACATTTTCTTGCATCCAATTTCTGGACACGCTTATGCATCGCCTGTGCAGAGTGGCTGCCCGCAGGCTATCCCTGCCTGGGTCCGATAAGTGGTACACTTGCCGTCCACCCAACCTCTTCCCATTGACCCCCTTCCATCCCTCCCACCACTGCTCTCTCACTCCCCCTTTCCCTCCTCCACTCCCTAGTTACCTCACGTCCTTTATCTTCTTTAAAAAAGAACGAGAGGACAGAAGGACTCGCACTTATCTGAGATCTATATTGCTATTATTTTTATTGATTGACATTTTGCGATGTTGTACCCCCCTGCCTCCCTCAGTCAAAAATTCTTACAAATTTGTACTTTGTGCAAATGCACTGAAAGCACTCTTTGGGAAAACTGCTTTTATATTCAGCACTTAGGTTACAGCTCAGACTTCAGTTCCATCTCCAAGGCACTATCCTCTGTGCTCTGGCACTGCATTACTTTTCGGGTATTCATGAAACACTCTCTCACACGCCTTCAAAGCCCTCCGTGATCTTCCACCCACTTCTCTGCCTGGCACTCTCTTCGTTTTTTGGCTTTTTGTCTTCATTGTTGCCCTTCTGTCCACTGCAGAAGGCATGTCATTAGGAGAGACCTGCTTTTAGCAGAGGCCTGACACAGGGGGAGATTTGCTTTTAGCGTTGTTGCCCCTAGAAGGTCCACAGTGACATTATGTACCGCAGATTCGGACCTGATCCTCAGTAGATTGCTTTAAAGTGAAATTTCATTGGATTCCACAATACAATAATTCCACATAATTCCATCACTGACATATAAACTAAGGCAATCAGGCTGAATGTGAAATTATCAAGAGTGCAGAAACTCACTGACTTCTTTACAGCGGACATGAATGGTGTTGTGATGTCTACAACCTAAATATAATTATTTTATTTGCATTCAAAACCCACCAGTTAACATTCTGAGTAGTGGCAAGTCATAAAAAGATCAATGTTCTTTACATGCATGTATCCCTACTCTACAAATGGATTTTACATGAAATAGATCTATTGTAAAGATGGCTGGTTCCATTCACCATCACTGTAAATAATTCTGGCTCAGATTCTATAGAACGGAGCATTACAGACCAAACTCACTCTTAATGGCTTTAACAGTGTAACCTATTATGCAGAAATATAAAAAAGGGACCTGTTGAGCCGTAAGGGACCTGTTGAGCCATTTCTCTTGTTATATAAAATTGTATATGTTATTGATTATTGAAAATAATGAATATGTCAAATGTAACTAAGGGAACAATACGTTTGAGAAGAGGTCAGGAAGGAACAGATAGAGAAAGCAGATGCAGAAGTACATTTAGCATAGAAGGCGAATGATCAGTTACATATTAGTGCCTGCATTTAAGGACTTATCGCCAGATACCACAACATTAATTTAGTCTTTGTGCTCCAGTTGCTATGGTTACGCGAAACCCTGTCAACAGCCAAACTTTTTGCAGTCTTTCTCTCTCTATCTGTCTTGAGCGCACTCTGTCTCGTTCCCTTGTTTCCCTCCCTCTTTTACGCTCCCTCTCTCTCTATCCCTCTCTTACACAGCTTTCCACAGGTCAATTTGTTTACTACTTCATTACTGAATATCTAACTAACCGTTCATCCATTCATCCATCCATCCATCCATCCATCTGCCGTTGTTGTTGCTCTAATTTAATCTGATCTTCAGATGTCTTTTTCTGCATTTTTATCTTGCCACAATCAAGGCTATGGCTCTTGATTGCTTAGCAACTAATCGAACATCAAAAAAGCACAGGAGAATCAAGTTGTAATCTGCATCGCTCCTCCTCCTCCTCCTTGTTCTTCTGGAGTGTGGCGTTTGTTTCATCCTTTCCGAAAGTCACAGGCCATCACCCACGCAAAGGCCTCATGAAAAGATAAGAGTCTCCAGGTGTTTTCATTGGTGGCATTATTAGCTTCATGAGTTCTCTTTAATGATTGGCTAGACCTGATTAATATACAGACACACACACATATATATAT
>JBBPDB010000036.1:661515-672404 GCA_037974465.1 Brachypetersius altus | reverse complement strand
ATACTGAATCTGATTTGCACGTCGTGTAGACGTCCAGATATGGTTCTGGACCGACCGACCCCATCTAGACATGATCTGCACGTCTGACGGACGTCTCATGTTTGGTGGGAACGGAATACAAAAAAAGATCATTTTGTGAATGAGATTTATATGTACGTTTTAATTAACCTAATTCAAACATTAAACAATCTACACTTTTTTAGAAGACCAAGACAAAAACGGTGTCGATCTCAGGGCTCCCACACCTCGTATCACTCACCTTCATTTCAGCACCTGCTCCTTTTATCCTAAAGCAGTCCAGATTCAGTTTCATTTATTGGTAATAAACAGTCTTCCATTCTTACTCTAATGGGCAGAACCTGTTAAGAATTACAGTGTACAGTGTATATATTGAAGGCAAGTCTGATTACTTGCCTTTATTATATCTGGGATATATAATCATCACTATGGAGATTCTATTTATCGTTACCCTGTTACTCTCTGTACACTGGACTGTAAAAGAAGTGTTAAAAACTTTTTAGCATGTGCTACAAGGATCCTAACCAAGCCCTGAGTGTTCTGTGGGTGTTTAGACCTATAAGGTCATTCAGGTCATTTCACAATCTTATTGTGAACCAAATTACATAGAGCCTCCTATATATTGCAAAGGATATTGCAATTTTAAAAGAAATATGACCACAGTGTGATATTTTTGTCCATGAATGCTACCCTATGGCAAGCAGATCTTCTATAACGTAATCTTTAGCATAAATGTTCTGACATGGACCAGCTCAATTGTGCACAATGTTGTGAGCTGTTTATCACCTTTAACAGAAAAACACCACCAAAAATTAAACTCAAAGACAAAGTGTTTAACAACTTTGTAAAGCAGGCACACAAATAGTCACACAATTCTTCAGACAGACATTGATTGCAGGCAGTTTCGTAATATAGAGTGGCCTAAGGTGTTCCTCATCAGATAAACCAGGCTGCTCGCAATTTACTGATTAGCAATTAGTGGTCCCGCTCAGTCGCAAAATACCAAAACAGAAATCATCTGAAAGCTAAAAGAGATAAATCACAGTTAACAGGTGTCAGATAAAGTATATTTTTATCTTGCATATAATAGCAGGAATAAAACTGCAACGAATAAATAATGATAATTAACACACTGCTCTCCACATTCGCAGTGATTCAACCATTTTTGAAGTTCATCCATGTGCGGGCGTGGGGGAAAGGGTCTTTTAATGGATGCATGTTAGAACACTTTCTTCTTTTTATGTTTGCCTGTTCTGGGAACTATGAATAACCCTGTGCCTCTATTAGAGTTTATTAGATACCCCACTCATGTATCTCCACCCTTTTGGTGTATTGATTCTGTAGCCCACCTGTTAGAGGCACAATTTGTGCTAGTTTTTCCATGGTTGTCAGATTTAATAGGTCTTGGATGGATGTTTTCTTTGATACACTCATACCAGCACACACTACCAATTCTGTCTTGATGCTTTGTGCATGTGTCTATAGTCTAACAGCTGAATAACATTGGAATGACAGTGGTGCTGTGTTCAGAAACTGACCAGTGATCAGTGGGGTAGAGGAGGGCTGATAAACTGTACAGCAATAGTGCTGCAATATGTGACTGTTCACCTACATAGTGGAGTGTAGCCTTGTGGTTAGGGCATTCACCCGTGGGTTCGATTCCCAAGACCGCTAAGCACCCCTGAGGTACCCTGAGCAAGGTACCGTCTCCACACACTGCTCCCCAGGCGCTGTGTTCCTGGCTGCCTGCTGCTTCACTTGGATAATGGGTTAAATGCAGAGGAAGAATTTTGTGTGCTGTGGTGTGTTCACATATGACAGAATGGTCACATTCACTCTTCAAAGTGGCCAGTTAGAGGAAGCACAATGTAGGTGTTTCTAATAAAATGACCAGCTAGGGGAAGCACAAGGCTTGTGCTTCTAATGAAGTGGCCATTGAGTTGAAACCTGAAGTAAGAGTTCCTAATAAAGTGATCACTGCGTAGTGTATAGTCTTGTTTTGTGAAACCATTCTTTTTTTTTAATTTCACCTTGATTTGTTTTTGGGGGTTTTTTTTGGTAAGTTGGTAACGCAAATGTTTCTTGTGTAACGGTTTAATTAATCATGAAATGATATCATTACTCTTAAGTATGATAGAATTAATATGAACTGGAATCACTTAACTTAACTAATGGCCTACAGCTATTAGCACACTAACACAAACAAACGGCATATCTCTTTTTATCTGAGGGAGACGAGGGTGGGAAAAAGCAGTCCAAGAGTCCATGAGGGTTTGAGTGAGCGAGAGAGGAAAGAAGGACGGAATGAGAGAGCATAAGAGAAATCCACTTTGAGGGCATGCTGTCCTGAACTCAGAGCAAACATGGGGCTGCCAAAAATCGCACAAGCGTAGAGCATCTTAATGAAGGAGAGTGAGAGAGTGGCTAAGGCATACAGAAGCCGCCTGACCTGCTACAGTACTAAACGCTCAGTGTTTGTTTGCTCTTTAATCGTCATGGCAATGTCCATTTATTACATTTTATGTACTTATAGGTTCAAAATCAGTCAGAAAATGTTATTGATCTTGGAAGAAATTTGCTTATGCTATGATTGCGTGGACACACAGAAACAAATGCAAGAACAATGTAAAATATAACAAAGTTAAAATGTAATTCTCCAGAAATACTCTGAACCATATACACAAAATACTGTGGTTAATAAAAGAGGTAGACATAAATGCTTTAGATAAATAAATAAAACCATTGCTAAAGTAATTTACTAGCAACACAAAAAGTGGTTTGGAGTCTCTATACTGATTCTGTTATTGCACATAACATAAGTATTGATATAACACATGATAATACTATTGCATAAGTAGTTATGTAGCAGTAATTCAAAGGTTAATCATTGTGCTTTACAGTAACATGATCAGAATCAGAAAACCCCAGAGGAAATTTCTCGTGCTACTACTACACAAACATACAGAGACACACAAAAACAAGAACAATGTAAAATATAAAGTCTAAATAAATCCAATAATATCTCTGCAGAAAATATTCAATATGAAATACATTAAGCTATACAGTATACACAAATACTGCATATAAATAATATATACTATGTATTTCATGTAATAGAGATAACATAAAAGAATGAAGATATTAATGAAGAAAATATTAATAATGAAAACAGTAATAATGAAATGATGAAGAAAATATTAATAAATCAAACCATAAAAATAGTCGGAGGCATTAAAAAAACAAAAATTAAAAGAAAATATTTACAGAAAATCTGTGGAAAACTAGAACCATCATAGAACCAGATGAGAGATCGAAAATCTTAGAACTAGATTAGAGTTCTACGCACCAAATCATCTCTATAATTGTTTGCTGTTGTGTTAGTGAAGTGCAAAGGTTTTTACCTAAAACATGCACCAAAGGGAGGTAGCCTATGAAAGATGGGCCTCTTTTCCTAATAGATGGGGGCAGACTTACTGAGATCATCAAATTTCCTAAACTTGAAATATGATCATTTTGGGGGGAAAAAACAGGAGACCAACATACAGTTTATTTTCTATTATTTTACTGGTAATTCAGCTCATATCAGCTTGATTTGTTTCATAACATCAACAAGATCCACTTAGATCCGTTAGAGACTGTGATTGTGGAGGGAACATGGCCGATCAGACGTTTCGTCTCTCTGACACTCTGAAAAGAGGCATTTGTAGCCTCTTTGTCATCTTTTATTTAACTCTGTTCTTAGCGAACACTGGCAGCTTTTTTATTTCCCCTCATCTGACTTTTCTCATGAATAAACCAAATAGCTTGGAGAACGCATCTCAGTCAGTGAGGCAATTGCAGAAGCCCTAAGGTTTGGCTGTCCATGTTTTATTATTTTATTTTCTTTTACTATTTATTTATCTATTTATTTAAATAATTCTTATTCACCAGAAACTATTCTGTAACTGAGAATACCCCTAGGGGGTCACAATGGTGACTTTGGTGTGTCTGTGTGTGTCGGTGTGTGTCTGTGTGTGTGTGTGTCTGTGTGTGTTTTTGTGTGTGTGTGTCTGTGTGTGTGTGTGTGCGTGTGTTTTTGTGTGTGTGTGTAGTGTGTGTGTGTAGGGTGTGTTTTGTGTGGGTGTGTGTGTGTGTGTGTGTGTGTGTGTGTGTGTGTGTGTGTGTGTGTGTGTAGGATAAACAGAGTGTTTGATCTGTGAGGCATATGTAGGGACTATTTTCTTTAGAAAATGAAAAAAAATTTGCACAATGCCATTGAAGAACCTTAAAAAATAATAAAAATGATGCAACAGCAAAATAACAACAACAACAATAATAATAATAATAATAATAATAATAATAATAATAATAATATTAATAATAATAATAATAATAATAATGATAATGATCATGATAATGATGATAATAATAATCATCATCATAATCATCATCATCATAATCATATTATTATTATTATTATTATTATTATTATTATTATTATTATTATTATTATTATTATTATTATTATGATAATAATGACCTTTTTAGAAAATGGGATTTATTAGGGCGAAGAACTTTTACAAAGTTTTAAAACCTCCATTTAAGTTATATAGTGGTTCTAGACAGTCTTAAACCTTAACGTGAACATTTTCTTAGAACCTTTAAAGGTTCTTCACCTTCACAAATCTCTCAAACTGATCTTTTCGTGAAGCAAAAGGGTTCTTCTGTTACATCTCTTTTCACAACACCCTTTGTAGCACATTCTGCAGTCTGGAGACATTTTTCACTCATTAATATTTTATTGTTATTTTCTATATCATATTTCTACAGTGTGGACTAAAAGTGTAATTGTCTCTCTGTGAAATAAGTGGAATTCATCATAATTTATTCATAATTTATACATTGTTCTACAATGTTCTTAGGTGGTCACGTTTATCTTCAATGCATTCTGGACACATCTTACATTGCTCCATTCCTATGTACACCATGCTGGAATCATGCTAATGATCTGAGAGCTGTGAGATTTAACATGCTGAGCATATTAGAATCATTTCAAACATTTATCTGCAATTTTTAACATACTTCTAATATCATTAAAGCACTCCACACATTTGAAAGGCTGTGTGTATTAAAATGAGAGGAGGGTATGCTGTGTGTGCACATGCATGCATCCTGTGAGCTATGTGTGTGTGTGTGTGTGTGTGTGTGTAATGAGAGAGTGAGGGTGTACAGTGTGCCTGCAGGAATGACTTAATTTGAGCACTCCCATGCAAGGCCAGATGACAGCACAGGTGCGGAATGTGTCTTCCACTGTCAGCCACTGCAGGGCACACACACACACACACACACACACACAGTTGTATTGCCTCACGGCCTCACTCCAATGTTCCAAAACCGGTCAGCAGCACCTAAGCGTTAGATACTAAAGAGAATAAACATGATTTAACCCCTTAAACCTCAAGCTTAATGAGTTGTTACTGTGAATTATTCAGTAACTACTATGGATTACTCCATAATTACTAAAGATTATTCAGTGATTACTGCAATGATTGACTACAGTAGGTTAATTACACTGAATTATTCAAAAAATAGTCTGGATTATTCATGGAAAATACTATGGATTTTTGCATAATTATTGTGGATTACTCTTTAACTACTGTGGAGTATTCAGTAATTACTATGGATTATTCATTATCTAGTGTCGATGTTTCTGTTATGGTGGATTATTATTTAAGGAGTTAAGGAGAATTACATTTTTGAGTCACATTCTGTATTAACATGCTCTGATCTTTAGAGATTTTATTTTGTGTTTTAATATCAAGAAATTGACAGAAGCACATAAATGTGATGCATATTCTTTCCGAAAACAAAAGTATACAAACAAATACTGATGTGGGACGGATTTAAAGTTACTTTCCACGCAGTTTTTCTGCTTGTTTCATAGGGAAACAGGAATCTGGAAGAATTAATGTAAAATTACACTATTTTGTTATTGCTACTCCTAAACACGCCTTCTGAGAGTTCAGGATTTAAAGGTGGAGTATTTTGGATTTTTTTTTTTTAATTGATCACTCCAGCTAGCAGCTTAAAATCCCCATGAACCCACCTAATAAAGCCCAGCGGAGTTGACGGCAAGCTCAGAACTCTGCCTTTAACTTTCCAGAGAGATATATATCTATGTATTTTTATCCAGAGGCTGGTTTGCCTTTAAAAGAGGAGTAATATGATGCAATTACACCAGACCATTTTCAGTCTTTCCCCCAGTTGATATTTGTTTGACCAAAAAACCCAATACACTGTGACTTCCATTTCAGTTCATTCAATTCCACTCCAGCTCAGGCGATTCAATCAATGGGCTGAAATCTGGCTCGTGACTGATGTTGCCTTCTGCTTTTTGAAGCACATTAAGCAAAGAATTGGTTTAATTTACTTAGTGAACTGAATTTATCTCCTGAATGGATTCTGAACTTTGGGACTTGACTGGAGCCCAGATGTCACTGCATATGCCAGACCCCATTCAAGGCCAAAAACTACACACACACACATACTGTGGAGAACAATGTCCTAACCCCTGATATCCCATCCAGGCATGGTTCTTCTTCCTTTAGCACCATGTTTGAAAAAGAGATTTGGAAATATGGAAAGGTTTGAATTACTATAATATAAAAAAACCTTTACATTGTGTGGAGGTTCTTTAAAATATACAAATTCTACAAACTTATGCTTATGGCTCATAAAAAATAATTCTCTGTAGAATTATTTGTTGTAACATACAGGTTGCTTCCTGAAGATAAAAAGGATTACAGTGCAGTGCTGATCATTGGCAGGAGTTTCCATCAAAGACATGATGGTCAGAAGAGAGTGAGGAGTTCAATTTGCATTGATACTGTATTTCATCACTTCAGCTCTGAAAAAGTTAAGGGAACAGTTGAAACAGTTGATTTTCAGGTTTGTCTTAGTTCCTGGCAAAATATTGTTTCCAGTTTTGATTCTTCATTCCTTGAACTGGTTTGGAGCCCTGGTGCCTGTGCTGCTGGCAGGAGACGGAACATTTGGATGATTAAATGGATTTGGAGAGTGCCGTGTCATGTTCCTCTAATCTCCCAGAGAAAGGATTAGGCCCTCTGCTGTGTCACTCTCGCTCTAATCTGTCCGGATGACGTCCCAGCGCGGCGCCCCCGCTGGCTATGTCATCCTCATATTGTTCCCTGCTAGCTGAGGCTGACCCACTAACGGTCTAAAGCTCTGTGACCTGGTCACACACTGTTCCAGACAGCTGGTCCGGGACCACAGACACACCTGGCTGCCGTACTAGCTTTCAGATCCGCAGATCAGCAGCACATTGTACCTACAGCGCTGCATTCATTACCATTCACATAGATTTCTGCTTCACTGTCTTCAGCACC
This sequence comes from Brachypetersius altus, assembly GCA_037974465.1. Lineage (NCBI taxonomy): Eukaryota > Metazoa > Chordata > Actinopteri > Characiformes > Alestidae > Brachypetersius > Brachypetersius altus. Next base: position 665,001 of record JBBPDB010000036.1, on the reverse strand, counting down.
ATGGACAGCTACAGCGACACGTGTATTCAGCACCATTCATTCATTCACACACACACACACACACACACACATGGATTCAGCACCATGGACAGCCACACAGATGCAAGTATTCAGCACCATTCATACATACACACAGACATGTACACACTTGCGCTCAGCACCATAGACAGCCACACGGATGCGTGTATTCAGCACCATTGATACACACGCATGCGCACAGACACACACACACACACAGACACACACACACTTTGGGACCATTCATTTGGAGGGAGAGGGTGAAGGTGGCTCAGTGGGTAGGATACTTGCCTCCAGATCAAGAGGTCGTGGGTTTGAATCCTACCTTCAGCACCACCATGGTGGTACATACACACACACACACACACACACACAGATACACATACACAAAACTTACATTCAGCACCATGGACAGCTCCAGATGACTTAAAGTTTAAGATGAGATTTTGAGATTACGTAGGACAGGATCCTATTTGAGAGATTTCAAGGGATACTTGAAAAAATGACATTTCCAAGAAAAATAATGCAGTAGTTTGTCTTCGTATGGCTTAGCACACATCAGCTGCTAAATCATCTAATTGTAAATTCCTAATTGACACAGTGTGATTTTTTTAGTCCTCTTCCTGACTGTGATTGGCTCATAGTCCAGTATATTTAAAACAAGCAATTAAAATAATTAATTAAATACACACCCATGTTAATGTACATAAATACATTTTGGTTTTTTTTTATCTTGAGTTAAAGCTGAATTTAAAATTTTTGTTAGTATTTTTCTTTTCTGTCTGCAGTGATGAAGAGCAAATTACTGTAACATACTTACATACTGTATTTCTACATATAGACCAATTCTTTTACATTTGACCTTTTGAGTGATAAAAGGCAACTAATGGAGATTAAATGAATGTGTGCAGTTTTGCTGTGGAACATCAGCTTTTATATCATGTCTTGAAAATAATAAGTTGCTGAAACCTAGCCGCTGACTGTCCAGTGTGTGAAATTTAATGTCTTGGATAGTCCAGTCATGTTTCTTCATTTTAAATGTACAGATCCTGATCCATCACTGGGATACACAGAAACTCCTCCACTATGCCGTTGTCCAGCTGAATTCCGTCCTGTCTGCTCAGATTGATTCAGCTTTGGCTATCAAACGATGCATTGAAATATTAATTGACCACCCCAAGGAGCAGACGGATCTCTTATTGAGATTCTGAGCTTGATTCTAGTTGAAACCTCGCGGGCCCGTTTGAGGCAGGTGAGGCGTTCAGAGATTGTGAAATTGTGTGCATGTGATTTCTGAAGCACGTCTCATTTTAGATCCTTTGGGGGAGCGATGATTCTCTCATTTTAATTGGCCAAGGTCCTTTTTATTTAAAGAAAATAGAGTCATCATGAAGAAGGTTTTTTTCTGTTGCAGTTAATGTGGAAAGTGACTGTTCACATATATTTCCCCGGTCACTGTTTTAGTGGGGAGAACAGAAATGACCTGTATTATTTTAAGTTATATTTAACTTATCTTTAAGTTATCTTAAAAGAATACAGATAATACTGATTACTTGTATATATTTTCTATACAAATAAGCATATTCTTTTGGATAGGTAATAGTAAGTAAGTGGTTCATTTGATAAGATAGAGACAGTGTTATAAATTGTCAGAGAGTGTCAGGTAGATGTTTGCTTTGGGGGTTGGGAGGTGGTGGTGGGGTTTGGGTCTTTCACGTGACTCCCCTGTCAAACAGCAGGAGAGAAAATGAAGCCTGGGTTGATGAAGAGATCAGCGCAGAGCCAGACACAATCCCTCCCTCCGTATTCACGTGGGAACCCCGCAGGAATTGGTTTCATCTTTAATCTAGTACCCAGCCACATTTCTACCAGGCTTCTAGACAGCTGGGATGTTTCAGCATGGTAATTAAGACAAACGCCATCCCTGTCTCAGCAGCCAATGCTGACCCATAAAACCCAAGCCCCCCCTTCCATTGTCCCATTGTGAGTTTAGTAACATGGGCTAAATTAGCATGTAGGAGAGCAAACAGTAGTTTTAGAGTGTTTTACACCATTTTTATTGGTTGAAATCAGATTTTATCTCAGCCTCAGAAGCTCCAGTAATAGAGGTGCACAGATCAATAGATGTGTATTGTGTACTAAAGCAAGCGCAGACCAAAATGACAATGGGAAATTAACAGCACATGGTCAGAAATGTTCACTTTCAAACTTTAATATCATTTGCATTATAAATATGCAATGTAGCCCAAATCCAGACCTGGAAAGTTCATTTTCAGCACAGTTTGGTTTTTCCCCTCCTCAGATACGGTCAGTACACCTGACAATTTACAGGTGTGTTGAACCAGGTGGGCATCCCAAAACACAGATCTTCATACTCTTTAATTCAGCATAGAGCTATAGCACCTCCAGCATTTTTGCCTGCTGTCTGCATAACTCATTTATAAACCAAGATAAACTGAGCTTACACTTTTTAAAAAACAGAGTGCCAGAACGAGTTTCCTTTGTGATGCCATAGAAGAACCATCTTTGGTTTCTTTAAATAGCATGACCATCCATCCTCTTTTTCCCTGACATGTCCTCATTTTGGGACCAAAAATGCATCCATTTGGGATTTCTAAACATCTGGGTTGGGGTTTTGTTTCTGGACAATGTTTGCTTCCTACAGTCTCTTTTAAAGTGGACATCTGATCATTGGGCATCTGAAAGGTTCTCACACATTTACATTTATTTTCTCACACCTTGTTTTTTTTTCAGTCTGTACTCTAAACATTTTTTCAGCATAAACCTCATTATAGTAAAGCCAGAATATGAAATCTAGATATTTGTTCATCAAGCTAAAGGATTAAAGGTCTCCAGTACAGTACTCTGTTTCCCCATCATTCATGCAGAATTTCTCATTACTGCTTTGTTTCCTGTGGGTGTGATTTTATTTTAGCATCATCACACAAAACGAATCAGTGTCAGTGGATTCAGAATATAACAAGCCTTGGAATTTAAGGAGAATTTAAGTTTTCTTCTTTAGTCAAGCTTACCTTAGTTTGTCTAGAAGTACACCTCACTTGATGCATTTAAAAAGTGTGAAGTGTAAAGTAACCCAACATTCAGGCTCAGAGGGCAGCTGTTGACAGCCCTGTGCTGCTGGTTGTTTGGACAGCAGAGTGAGTTTCTCTGACTGACAGTGGCCATCGTCTCCCACCAGAAGAAGTAGCAGGCCGGCTGTGCAGTGTGACACATCCGATACAGGCAAATTCCCCCGTCCAATTTGCAGGGCTGAACTTTATAGCCTCCCTCGATGACAATTGGGGATTGAAAATCACCACTGGGGCAGATGTTGACTTTTTCTTTCAGTGTCTTTGTCTTTGTCTTTCACCCTCTCTTTTCCTCCTCGCCTTCTCACTTTCCTCTCTCTCTCTCTCTCTCTCTCTCTCTCTCTCTCTCTCTCTCTCTCTCTCGCACTCTTGCATTCTT
>JBBPDB010000036.1:611198-646536 GCA_037974465.1 Brachypetersius altus | reverse complement strand
AACATTGTTATAGTGTGTGTGTGTGTGTGTGTTTGTGTGTGTGTGTGTGTGCATGATGGAAACGTGTTTGCAGAATGATATGTTGTGTTTTGCCACCCAAGCCTGTTACCTTGGCAGTCACACGTTGCAGCTCACACACGCTTCATGAAATGGCGGCCTTGCTGTAAAGCACCCTGACACGTTCCACTCCCACATACAAACACACACAAACACAGAAACGCAAACACTACAAAACCTGATGTTGTCCAGACTACATTAATATTATTTTCCTAAGAAGTCTTCTCCAGATTGAACTCTGTGTTATATGTGTGTTCATAATTTTATAACCTTGTTGAAGTTATCATTGTGGAGATAAAATTGGATAACACTTATTATATCTTTGGATATGGTCCAAAGAATTAGAAGTATCGCTAAAATATTAACTTTACAGGAAAAGGCAAAAATACCCTTATACTTTTAAAGTAAGTTTAAAACATTATTATTAAAGCTGATTTCAGGGCATTTTAAAGGTCTGTTTTATTTCCCTGTGACAGAAAAGCAAAAATCCTGTAGAAGCACATGTTGGACAGTAGCACACTCTCTATCTCTTTCTCTCTTTTTCTCAAGGTACACACACACACATACTATATATGAGTGGATTTGATTTTTTGTTAAAAGAAGAAAAAACGAGATGCGATTCAGTTATAAACAAAGATGCAATTTCCAGGGACTCGCTCTTCTGGCAAAGTCTTTTGTTTTACATGTGAACTGTCTATAAAAAAAACATGTTAAAAGTTCCCACAAGATCAGCGAAATGACACGGCATAGGACCACGCATTAGAACACACTTTATTCACATGATCAGTTTTTTTAAACGTGTGTAAAAAATAATGTGAGTTGTGATAAAAACACATGAAATTCAAGAGTGTTCTGTTCTCCAAGAACAGGCTTGGCATTATTCAATTTGCAGAACACAACAAAGTGGCCAGCACACACTGACCCTGTCTGCAGCTGAAATTATGAATACAGTTCACAAACAGTGGAGCCTAAGCACAAAGAAGAACTAAAATAAGGTGGAGTTCATGTAGTTTGGTGTTTTTCTGAGAGCGCACATAGCATGGCTGCGTTCCAGAATGCTGTGGTTGGGCTCTTTACATGGTAACCAGCCATGGCAAATTACACTTCACACTCTTTCTGCAACATTTCCGCCCACTGTTAGTTAAGGTCAATTGTTATTTTTAAGCCTATTGTTATATTGCATTCCCACAGAATGCCACCGAGCAGGGAGGGTTGGGGGCCGCTTATGAAAGAAAGAATATGTTGGAAGGTGAAGTAGCAAAGACCATTCTGGAACCGAGCTAGAGCTGCTGTTGGGGGCGTACAAGCAGATAATTATAAGAAAACCTACACTTTACAACAAAAAACATAAGCAACATATTTCCAAAGGATCGTAATTTTTCCTTTGTTCACAGGAAGCTTTTTTCAAGATCATACATTGTGTAGAATCAGATTATATCAAAAGAATATATATATATATATATATCAACTGTACGGTGTTTGTTACTTTTAAAATGGCATTTTTAAAAAAAATGTTGTCGCTTGAAAGTCAGAATAACTAAATATATTAAACACAAGAAGAAAAATTAACATGTGGTGTGCGAAGCCCAGTCAAGCGTGTGTGAGTGCGGAGGTGGACGGAAGTGGTGTGTGGCTCATTGTTTTGAAAGTGGCGCAGATGGAGAGGTACTGTAAGTATATGATATATTTAATAATAATTGTGAATAGTTATACATAATAGTTATTTAAATATTTTCAACATTTATGGTAATACTGTATACATATAAATGTATTTATATATTCTTATACAGTATTATCATAATACCGTATAAATATACATAGCACACACACACACACACACACACACACACACACACATATATACAGATAGGCAGATAGTTATGTATGTATTTAACTGAAAGATGGTACATAATATAGAACATTTATGTTCCCTACCTCAGGCCACAATCTGCTCTACCTTTTTTTATGCTTGTGAGCTCTTGAGTTGAAATCCTTGCCTGCGCTGAACTAGTTAACATTCTGTAAATGTGCATCATCCATTATTTACAGCGTTGGTGTGCATCAACCTATCTAACTCACCAATGCCAATTAAGCTATGAATGTACTCTCTTACCTTCTCATGTAGCACAAGAGATGCTACCCTGACAACTATCCCTAAGGTTTTTCAAAGACCTTCAGAAATAAAGAATCATGTGATAAAGCTGCTAAGATACCTAAGCATTCTCTGCAAAGACATGCTAAGCCAAGCCAAAAGCCAAGCAAGTCATGGACAATTGCTTTGGTCACTGAAACAGACTTTTCATAAATGCTTTCAAATGTGCTTTTTATCAGCATCTGTCAGGAGAAAGAAAAACATGACAAAATATTCCCTTGACTGTAGGTGGGAGTGAAGGATTGATCGCTCTCAGATAGAAGCTTCTTTAAAGGAGGCTGTTCTTTTCCAGTGAAAATGCCCTGTTTTAGATGGCCAGCCTCTCTGAGGCCAAATCAGATTGGAGAGTTGCAAAGCGACAGAGCAGAGGAGGCGGAGATGAAGAAAGATAGATGTGGGGAGGCCCACACACAGGCCTGGCCTCGGTCCAGCTCTCATGGCCACGTCTGATTAGAGCTCGTCTTTAAAAGTCAGGTTCACACACTGCCTCCCAATATTCCTGATTAAAGTCAGTCAGAGGGGGCTCATGCTGAGCCAAAAACCCTTTTTACATTTTGGATGCATCGGTTACTGGGATGGCGTGAATATGTGAGCAGACGCAGATGGATGGATACTGTTTTTCTGGGAGAAAGTGCAGGGTCGTCACTTTGTTGCCCAAAAAAGCACAACCAGGACAATTTCCACCCATTATTCTGAGTTAGCTTCACAAATGACTCCCCGAACTTTAGAATAATTCACATAATTCACTGCTTAACTATACATATGTAGTTATGTAGTTATTAACATGTTACATGGTTGTGGGCATAATTCAAGCCTGTTTACACAATACAGTAATAATATTCAGACTGCAGTATGGATTGAAGGTTTAGAAAACACACTTTTGACAGAATTCCTTTGGTTGTTTTAGCAGATAATGTGAGCGAAATAATTAATATTTTGAGAAATAATTTATATTTTTCTTTTTGCTGGCAATAACTGCCAGACGTTTTCCGTAGTGAGTGCTTTAGATTTTTCAGTGGCTGGTGATAAAACAAACCCATTAGCTCTTTTATTTCCTCACGGCAGTTGTTGTTGGCACAGTTTAGCATCTCCAGCCCACCTGACCTAAAGGTATTTTTGGACTGGGAGAACATACTCCACACAGAGAGGACCCTCATCCACCACATCCAGGAATGAAACCATGATCTTCTCATTGTGAAGCTCTAACACTGATGACCAATAAGCCACGTCTAAACTAAATCCATGGCTAATGTTCTGTAAAGTTTGAAATTGTTGCAATTTATAATAAGAGAGCCAAAAAGGATAACTGTATATGAACAGCATCAGTTATGTAACAGCAACTCCTACATATATTATTATATACACAAGCTTTTTAATATAAAATAAAGCATTTTCATTCATACATTCATTGATCCATTCAATTTCTGTCGCTTGTCTGGATCCAGGCCACATGAGTAACTGGTTGATGAGGGCAGTCCAGGCATTTCTTTTCCTAGCCATTTCCACCAGCTTTCCCTGGGGATTCCATGGCATTCCCAGGTCAGCAAAGACATACAGTCTTCCCAGCATGTTCTGGGTCTGACCAGTGGTCTACTCACAGTTGGTTGTGCCCAGAACACCTCCATAGGGAGGCACCCTTGCTGGTTAGCTGAACTACCTCATCTGACTCCTTTAAGTGCAGGCCTTCCCCTGAATGTCTAAGCTCTTCACCCGACTGCTGAGGGTGCACCCAGCCACCCTGCAGAGGAAATCCATGTTCACCGCTTGGATTCGTGATCTAAATTTTTCGGTCACTACCCAAGTCTTGGGCACAAAGATCGACTGCTCAGTCCCATGGGGAAATGATTGCATGACTGCCCCTGCCACCCAATCTGCCTGTCAATCTCCTGCTCTATTTAACCCTCTCAGGTGAACAAAACCCATAGAACCTTGAGCTGCATCTCACTCCCAACTTGGAGGGATACTCAAAAGCCATGAACAAATGTCTAGTGCATTTACAATTTGCATTGTAACAATCCTGGTGCAGAATGTGTCTTGTGTAGATTTAAACAATGCTGCACAAAAGTCTTGAACATATGAATTCATATGTTGCTTCCAAAATTGTTTTATGTAGTCTTAAACAGTTTTCCAGGCTTCCTAAAGGACTTTCGAAAATTCTCTTTATACGTGCAGTCCCTTAACCCGTTTCAATGTGAACCATTCAAGCGGAACAAAGCATGTTTAACTCAAGTCCTAAACCAGTAAATAAACATGTGCAGAAGATTCCAGATGATCAGACGGTGATCAGTATACTGGAGGTGCTGAATGTGGTTGAAATACATTTATCTCAGAGCCTTGTATCTTTGCAGCATGTCACAGTAAAATATTTGTTCATACTCAGTATGCAAAAGACAAGACAGCACCAACTGGGGTTGTCGTTGATGATCAGGTGATCCTGGACCTGCACCACCTGATCTGAGATGTGTGTGAAGAAATGTAACTCCTACATAACAAGAACCTTTACAGTGGCAATGAAGCTTAACCTCATGTGATGGTTATTTGTACCTTATAAAACAGAATCAGGAACCTTTATTGATCCCACAGGAAAATGCTCATGCAATGTCTGCACAGACACAAACACACAAAGATGAAGTCTAAAACAGCAGTTCAAATAAAATAAAACTCATCAAAAAGCTCCACAATTACAAAAATGCTTCTTTAGGGAATAAAATGTCTCTAACATGTCATCACTCAAAGAACCATTGGTGTCACCTTGTGTTTAATGGGTGTAATGTGAATGTAGCATCAGTCTTACCCGCATTTTTGCCCTTTAAAGTGGTTCTCCGGACCCCCAGCCTCCCTCTCCCTCCCTGTTCTTCCCCTTCCACCTCATCCCTCCCCCCTGCTGCTTTTTTTGCTGCTGCTTGCCTGAGCTCGCCCTTAGACATGTGTTTTGCTCCGCTGAAAACGTGTCTGGTGGCTTCACTGTCACACAGGCCCCCAGTGCAACATCTGTGTCATCTCCCCCGCACACGCCAGCACCACATTAAATTTTCACACACTCTGCTGTCGCACACACACACACACACACACACGTGCACACACACCCACTCTTTCAGCCACTTTAAAGCACTTCCAGAGAACGATTTAACTGCTCTCGGCAACATCGGAAATATCTGCCAAATAGTGATGAATACGAGTCATATTTGCCTCTTGCCTTCCTTATGGCCAATGGTAAGCAGATTTTTTTAAGAAGAAGGGAAAAAATGCTTCTCATCAAAAGCAAGTTGATTTACAAATATATCCTATGTAGATTGCATCCGTTCAACTTTGCGACACCCTGTAACATGTTGCTGCGCGTTATCTTATTGCCTCTGCAGACACGCACTCCTAAATGACAGGAATTGACTCATTGGCCCGTGAAAGTGAATGTTTCCTAACATACGCACTTGCCTCATACCATCCTCCCATTTCCCCCTGCCCCGCCCCCGCCCTCCGCTCCTTGACTGCACACGTCGCAGCAAAACGACCGCCACCATCAGCCTCATGCATAAATGCATCTGTGCCTTAGTGCAGGACGCGGCATTGTCAGACAGAGGGCTGCATTAGACTCCAGCATGACCCTGTTTCTCCTTTTAGAAGGCGGTAAATACGGCATGACAAAGTGAGCCTAACGTCATATGGCTGTGGCTGAAGCTGGAGCACTAAACTTATATGGAATAATGAATTAATGCACACGAGCAAATACTGTATGTAACTCGGCATGGCTGCATCACCTAACTGCTCCACTGCATCAAACAGTTCACGAGAGATCAAAGTGGGGAAAGCTAGATCCTATTGTTCTTACAATTCATATTTTCCCCAAAGTCATCTACTTTCCCCAAGTTGATGCATGCTATGAACAAAAAAAAAACAACGGTGATAATTCATCTTTATATCGCCACTTTCTAACCTCTACAATTGAACAGGCTGTTCTTGCTACCATGACAGATATGCTATCTGGACAAAAATATGTGGACATCCCTAAGCATTGAATTTATGTGTTTCGGCCAAATCCACTGCTAACTGGTGTATAAGACCAAGCTATGCACACTGGCAGTTCACTATGACCTACTGAAACGTTATTTTTTGTATAACATATTTGCCACTTTTTTTTTTACCATGGAGAGCAGCAGTGAAGGTGGCATGCATGTTAAGTTGACCTTAATCATAGCTACAAACAGTTGATTAGAACGTGGGGGAGCCGATCAGAATGCAAGAAGAACTAGCCTGGGAGCCTCAGCCTCCCTGAATTCACCAAACAAACATGTCTAAGGCTATGGGAACCAGGTTTTAGGACTGTGCTTAGTGATACTTGGAATACATCCAAGATTCAATCTTTTTTTTACTCAATCCAGGCAAAAGCAATCTATCAATTCAAAATACTGTAATTGCTTTGGTTGTGATTTGTTTCACAGAGCCAAACTGACTATCTGTCAATCTATTATTTGTTATGCAATTGTTGTGTAGGTATCACAGCACTTTCCATTTTTGAGATGGCCAAGCCTTTATATTACTCTCTTATTGTAAAATTTACATTGCAGTGTTTCTTGTCATGCACTAATTTGTGATGTTCTAGGCATCTGTGCTCTTTTAGCTTTAATTGCTGCAGGTGTATATATACAATCCCATATAGCAACTGTGAATCCGTGTCCTTTTTAAAGACCTTTTCTGATGAAATGTGTTGTAATGTAAGTCTGCAAATTCTACGGCTTACCCCGCCCCCCACCCCCAAAAAAAAAAAATTAAAATAAAAGAACAGAAGTTTCTGAATACTAAATATAGTATATAATATAAACTGGAATACCAATGGAATAAAACAAATACTGTTCAAATTTTTCGGGCCAGCCCTCCAGCCATGATTAATAAATGAAAGCAGATACAGTTTTCTGGCTTTGTTTCTACATATGGACTACATTTTGAAACTTGAACAGTGTTTAAATAGTACATCACCCTCAAGATAGCAATGAAAATACAGCATTTCAGGACATAAGCCTTTGATACTGCTCCAGATATGGTGCAGTAGAATAAATGGTATGTTTTGATGGTGGTATTGAGTGTCCCAGTGGACTATGTCATGCTGGATCTTGGCTGTGGCTCTTACTGGATATTTTTTCATTCTAATTATTTATTTATTTTGTATTTTAATACCCCCGAATAACAATGCCACCCAATCCAGTGGCTTCCTATTGGACCCCTGTGGTTTCTTTGCACCATGATGGACAGGGAACTGGTGTCTGGGTAATGGAGCAGGAGACAGTGAGTCAAGGGGAACGCACCATGCACCGCTCCAAATTACAGCACCTGCAGCTAGACGAGTGTGTGTGGTGACGTGAAGTAAATAAATGTGAAGGCTTTAGTCTGTTCTGCTTCCTGCGTGACGTTCACAATCGCGGGCTTTGAACAGCACCTGCTCAGTGAGATATTCTGTCTGCTTGTGGATACACACGTTTATCTGCATGTCTACATACACACAGTACTACACACACACCCATGCACACACCATGAAAAGTGTATTATCAAGCACTGTGGCTTCCCTCCCAAGAATGAAAAGAACAATGTAAGCCAATTAAGACACTTCATCGCACTCAGTGTGTCAGTGTGAGACTAACAGCTAATTCCATTACCACTGACTTCTTAGCGCTCGCGGTTCACTCCAGAAACTGCTGAGCCAGTGCGTGGGTGGCTGCAGCTCTACCCTGCTGACAGGTATCCTCCCCAGCCACTCCCCACCACACATACACACGCATACACACACGCATACACACACACACACACGCACACACACACACGCACACACACACACACACACAAAAAACGGGTCACTTTTTTTAGACAGCGAGCAATCAGTCAGTTCCCACAATAATGCGGAAACTGCAAATATCATCCAGTTTTTTGCTTTTTTGTGGCAAAATATATATATTTTTATAAATATATATATATATATGTTTTCACACAAGGGGACCTGTTTACCTCGCCTTGGTGTCCCAATACCCTTGTCCCACGACATTCCAAGTTGCATATCTCTTAGGTAGATCTCCAGGAGACCTTTCCAACGAGCCCTCATTTGTATTTTTATCCGGAGTAGATCAAGTTTTATTTTCTTTAAGGGTAATGCATTAAGCATTTAAAAATTTTAAATGAAATGAAAATGTTCTGGGAGCATATTTGGAAGCATATTCAGGGTTTACACTGTAAAAATAGTAAATAGTAATAGTAAAAATTAGTAATTTTTTTTTTTTTTACCAAAACACAACAATGCTCTTTTTTAGTATATGAGGGTGTTCTTGGAATGTACTGTATTCCCTAATGGCAATAGTCTCTTTCAGTAGGATAATGCATCCCACTGCTCTCCAAACACTGTTCAGGAACAGTTTGAGTAACATGACAAACAGTTTGAAATGTTGATTTGCCCCTTCCTCACAACTTACAGGTATAAAAGGATCTGCTGCTGCAGCAGATACCACAGAGGCACCATAGCTCAATATGTCAGAGCTGTTTTGATGGCATGATTGGTGCCTACACAAAAATAGGTATAACAACTAATCCCAACCCTAATCCTAACCTCACTGGGCATAAATAAATAAATGTTTTATTTTTCTGTTTTTTGAACTGTTTTCTCAGACCTGTAAAAAAAATGCAGACATGTGCATGCACAGATAAACACACACATTCACTATGTCTCCTCATATCTCTCTCTGACTTGCACATGCACATACATACACACACTCCCTCGCACACACACAGGGCAGATTTATGTTGAATGCAGTGAAATGGTTTGGAGTTAATATTAGATAATTAATTCATGTCACCTGACTAGAGAGTGACAAGGAGGGGGCAAGAGGGAGAAGAAGCAGAGAGCCCCACACAGATAGAATGTGCGCATGTGTGTGTGTGTGTGTGTGTGTGTGTGTGTGTGTGTGTGTGTGTGTGTGTGTGTACTAATCCACTGAGTGCCCATAATGTAATGAATAAGCTCAGCTTAAGGAAGTCCATTTAAAAAGCGTATCAGTGCACACATATTAACCCCTTTAACCCCAAGGGCCTGGATGCAGTCCTCACAATTGAATAATAATAATAATAATAATAATAATAATAATAATAATAATAATAATAATAATAGTTGTATTGCACTTTAAAGCACTCACATGTAATAGTCGATGTAAAAACAGTAGAAACTGTTTCAAAATACTGGTGGGAAAATGTACACCAAGCCAAATAAAAGAAAAAAAATAATAAAAACACCTGCCATTACTTTTTTCTCCTAAAAATAAACAGGAGTGGAAACTAAGTCCTTTGTGGAGCTTGTGGATTTCTGAATGAAAAGCACTGACATTTCATAAAATAGTGCTTGCAAAAAAACAATTTTCAGAACAACGGAGCAAATATATTCACTTTACAGTGTTTACTCTGGACTCTGGAGCAGACATTGAATAGTTCATAGTAATGAGTGAATAATAAACTCGGAAAACATATAAATATATAAAATTATAAAAGGACTTTTGGTAGAGAGACACATAAGCCTTTCATTCTTACATTCCTACATGATGTTCTAGATTTTTATCTATAAACACTTCCAAAATATATTCGTACCATCCACCTTCATTTTTCAAACACCTCCTTCACTGTGCCTCATTACCTGCTTCCCTACTAAACTTCTCATATCCAAAATGTCCTCCAGCAGTGGACGAGGTCTGACCTCTGATACTGAAACAGGATGTCCATGTCACAAGCAGGCCAGTGCATGAGCAGATAAAATGCTATTCCCTGCCTGTAAACACTGCCCAGTACTGGTCAACATGTTAGCATATCCCATCTGTTCAGGGCGCAGTGTGTGCTGACTCGCAATGACCCCACAGTGCAGTTATACTGTCTCATAGGGGTTTCAGATGGTGTCCAGCACACTGACATCTGTAAAAAGTGGACAAACATACAGAGTAAATGACAAATTTACATAATGTAAAGGTCCTTTGCCAATTTAAAGGTTCTTCCAAGGAATTGGAAGTTTTTTCACACTTCACATAAACCATCGAAAATGGTTCTTATATTGGCCGTCAACTGAAAGATGTTTTAAAGAACCAAAGATGACTTATGTATAAAACAGTAAAAGTTGAGATTATCTTGCACCTGTTTCTTCACTGGTTCAGACCTTAATTTAGATGCTTAAATTATTCATACGTAGGTCACTGTGTGGCTTAACAAACAACATACATTCCTTTTGAAACTGGTCAGATTCAGGGACTAGACTAAAAGTAAAACCATTTTGAAAGTCCTTCAGGAAGCCTGGAGAACTATCCCTTAAGGCTGCATTAAAAAGCCTGGCTCTTTGTAAGAAAAGAGTGGGGGTTCCAGATTTTGCATACCAGGTTCAAGCCTAAACATGACCTGCACAGACCTTTTCGGGGCACACTTGCTCTTTATAGATGCTAACACACCCGGCCTCTAACCCGTGTCTCGTTATCTTCCTTTCGAGTTGCTCTGCGCTTGTTGTTCTGGGTTGTTTTGTTTATGTTTCTCTGTCAGGAGCCCCTTTGTAAAATCCCATCATCTGTCATGCCGACACTCTCTTTCGTCCCTGGCACTCGTTTAATTTGCCGCGTCTGCAGTCACTCTCGCATCACCGGCTGCTCGTTTTCAACCTCTGGTAATTGGGCCCTTTTAAAGCAATACGCTACAGGGGTTTCTGGGAAAACACTGCGAGTTACGCCACCAGCGTTCCATTACGAGTTCGTTTGGCGCCGGGTGAGTGAGTGTGCGCGTGTGTCGTGCATGAGCGCAGTGTTTGGAGTGAGGGGTAAAACATCAGAGCTGACATAGTGTGTATGAGTATATGTATGTGTATGTGTGTTTCTGTGTATGTGTGTTTCTGTGTATGTGTGTGTGTGTGTGTGTGCATGTGTGTGTGTGCGTGTGTGCGTGCATGTGTGTGTGTGTGTGTGTTCGTGTACAGCAGATGTGATGTCTCCTTGTGACTCTAGTGGCTTTACAGTTTGAAGACAAGACACGAGAGGGGAGGGGTATCTGTCTGTGTCACACTCTGTGGGGATAAATGTGCCAAATGCACACAAATGTGTAAACGAGTGAATGTATGCACATGGGTGCATGTGCACTTATGCAACTATATGCATGTGAATGAGTCTGTGAATGTGTGTGTGAATGTGTGTTTCTGTGGGTCGGTGTGTGTGCATGTCTACATTTGCATTCGTGAACAGATTCAGATAAATAGATAGATAGACATACTGACAGACAGATAGCAGCATTGAATAACATGCTATTTACAAAGTACTATTATCCAATAAGGTGAAAGTGTTTCACAGTTGTTCACGCTGAAAGAAATCTGTACATCTCTGATTGTAGTTCAAAGCAGCACATCTCAAAGCAGCATCTCATATATAAAAATCCATTAGCTGCCCAAAGGAACCAAACTAAAAGTAAGTTTTATACATTATAGTCAACAGAGCCTCTGCTGAAACCTGGCTGGAGGGAAGACCTTGAGAGGATGAGTGAGGGGGATGAAGATCTGTGAGAACGATGCTAAATATCCTGCCCCTCCTCACAGCTGTCATAGAAAGAAGTCGCAGCTGTTACCCTTGACTTTAAATAATGCATTTAATTAGCATTCACAATCTGATTTCTGTAATTGCACTTAAAAACTCAGGGTTATTTTGCCTCTCATTCTTGATGACTGCACATGAAAACACAAATGGCACAACATGTACAAAACAGATACTGTTCAGTGCTAGTTTGTGGGCTTTCCTTACTTGCCATTTCCATTAGCTTTGAAGCTCAGTGCAACAAGCTATTTTTTCAAATAAGTATAAGAATCTGAAAATTGTATTGACCCCAGCTCAACTCAGGCTTATGTTATGACTGTACAAACGCACAGAGACACAAAGACAAGAACAACATATAATATAAAATAGAGTCAAATTAAAATCTTCAGACAATACTCTGCACCAGGGGTCACCGACCGTTTTGAAACTGAGAGCTGCTTCACAGATACTGAGCCATTCCAAGGGCTACCAGTTTAAAACACTAGAACAGAGTTTACCTAAACTCATCTAAACTTCATGTATAATGAACATGATTTAAAAGTTTGTTTGATTTTTTCGAGTCTACATAAACACAAATTGATTAAAGAAGAATAGCAACAGGATAAAATTAAATGTTTTTGCACATAATAGTATATTGCATGGTGATATTGCATATGCTAATACTATTGCACATAATAATAAAGGTATTGTTTTGATGATTATAATGTAGCATATAATAAGAAATGGCACATCTGAGGTAATTGTAAAGATTATTGTGTGGATGTGTGACGGGGAAGGAGTTATAGAGTCTGATGGGTGGGTGTGTGACAGTTATAGAGGAGGAAATCTTTTCTAACCCTGTGGTGTGGGTAATCAGCATTTTCCATGACTGAAATCTAGGCAATGTTCTTTCATTGTAAAGTGTTTAGATGTGTATAAAAGTGTCCTTTTTATGCTCTTCCCTTCTTTCTTTCTCTCTACTCTATCCCTCCATGTCCAGGTCCCCCACCAGATGAGTGCTCTGACTTTCTACCGCTACGAGCAGCCTGTGGTGGATTACTGCCAGGCTCACCAGCCTCTGCGCCTCAACATGAGCTATGAGGGTCCGCCACAGGGCCTGGAGGGCCTGGATGAATTAGCGCCCCGTGAGAGAAGCACCATCCAGACTGTGGCACTGCCTGCAGTACCTCCATCCAGCTCAGGGACCCTGAGGCCCTGCTCTCCCCCGACTATCCGAGCTCCAGGAGAGGGGCCCAGCATCCCCTATCCCACCACAGAACGCTCCATAAGCTACCCGACCACCGAGCGCCCCACTAGCACCCTGACATTTGGACGCTAATGATGGTGCTACTGCTAGTGCACCAGATGGAAGGGGTAAGAGGCAGTTCTTGGGTTCTTGCAGGTCTGTGTCCCACCGTACTTAACCCTGAGAGGGACTGAAACTGTATGAGCGCCAAGAGGGTTCTTGTATTTCTCATCTTCCTGATGTTAGGACGCTAATGCTAATGCGCCGAGTGGAAGGTGTAAGGATCCGTTCTTGGCTGGAAATACAAATTCTGCCGGACGACTGAAACTGTGCGAATGTCAGGAGGCTTCTTCTTCTACTTCTTTCTCTTCTTCTTCTTCTGGGCAAAATGTTTTCTAGACAGCAGGAAGAGAGACTGAGAGCAAAAAAACACCACAAAAACATAAATGCAAGCTACAAAGGAACGGATCCAGAAAACGCTGAAAAAAAGAGATTCAGATGCTCAATACACTCCTGTCCCAGCGAGCTCTAAATACAGGGAGATGGGATTTCATTTAGTTTGTGCTTTTCTATTCTACTTTTTCGTTATCTGTCTTCTTCTTTCTTTTTTTCTTTCTTGAAGCAAACACTGCTCTTTCCAAGTCCCACTCAATGGAAAATTGAAAGCCGATGCAACATGCATGGCGCGTTAAACATCGCTTTGGTTCCCTGTTCTGCCTCCTCTTCTTCGTACCAGCCCAACAGGACGTCTCCTCTGAGGAGCTGATAATGGCGATTCGCTCACGCTGTGAGAAGAATGAAAAGGAATGTGCAATAAACAAGTATTTTTTTTCTTTCTGAGGCAGGAGAAAGAGAAGGGTTGGGCAGTAGGACGAAGGAAATGGAGGGATGGAGGGTGGGGGTGGGCACCATGAGAGAAAAGGAATGAAACAAATTAATGTTTACCAGAGCTCGGAGACCTCTCGCTGTTATTCTCATTTAAGTTAGCAGCCAGCGGTCATAAACGGTGTCATTATTTGATTAAAATGATGCCTGTCTGGTCATGAGCCTTTCGCATTCAGGGGACCGCTGACGTAGCCCACCTCTATTGACATGGGAAAAAGTTTTAATTAAAAGCCAGGAAGGCCCGCTCTCCTGCAGACGTGTACCAAAGATTGAGTGTTCTTTCAGACGGATGAGAAAGCATAAGGCATTAAGATTTCCTCTTAATTGCTAGCAGAGCCTTCCTATAGCCAACATACAAAACCGAAGGCCAACACATAGACCCTGAGTGGCTTGTATGATAAAATACTGGCAGAAATTACAAAACATTAGTCTCTCTGCTAATTATAATTAGACAGCTGTGTATATGGGTGTGTGTACGTACCGGATGTGTGTGTGGGTGTGTCTATGTGTGTATCTGTGTAGGTTTCTGGTAGGAAGACACTCTAAAACCTTCTGAGCCAACTTCAAAGCCCCAGGCCCAATTACCTGCTGACACTTTGTAATGCAGAAGTCTTTAATGAGAGGTAAAAGGAGCCAAAAAGAAGTTTTGGCAATAGAAGAGGTGGGGTTTTTTTTATTCAAAAGAGCACTAAGGGTGTGTCCTAACCCTTAGTTACCCAGTTCTAATCAGCATTCATACTACATCATTTTCTGTGAGCACCACTCAACTCTAAAGAAAAAACAGTCTCATGGGACAAGTTGTGGCCTAATAATAGGAATGTCAGGGAAATTTGGGGTTAAATAATGGCAGGAATGTACACATTCTGGGATGGGAATAAAGTGTGATGGCGTCGTGGGTAGGATACTTGCCTCTAGACCAAGAGGTCATGGGTTCGAATCCCACTTTCACCACCACTGGGTTCCTGAGCAAGACCCTTAACCCAAATTGCTATAGGGAGACTGTCTCCTGTAGTTAGGGAATGGAAGACGCTTTGGATAAAAGCGTGTGATAAATGGCGTAAACGTGTGAAATTTCCATGATGATGGTATGATCATCAGCATGGTTGCTAAGTCTGTCATTAGTCAAGGGATGGAGAAAGTCCACTACAATAAAGCATGATTTCCATGCAATAAAACAGTTCTAAGATTGTACTCCAATAGTTAAAAGAGCACAGATTGGAGGACCTTTCAACTATGCCAAAAGTTGGCATGTGCTGTCATTACAAGATCACATCTGTCCTGTTGAGACTAAAGGAAAATGGGCCTTCCGTAACAACTGCAGTGGCTGAATTAGCATGAAAATAAGGGTTAGGGTTAGGAAAACCCTAGGAAAAATCAGGCTTATTTCAAACTCAGCTCATTTCTTCAGGCAGCACCACATATGCTGGTAGATATATATCTAAAAGGGCAAGATTAAGAACTTTCTGCCTGTACTACATCCAGCTCACACAGCTGGTTCCCCCTAAAAAGCAACTGCATGGTGAGTTTCATGTTGTTCCACCTCCATAAAAAAATGCCCAAAAAAGTGTGTCTAGCTGTTTTCCCTAGTTCATTCAGCTTTGAGGCCAGATGGAACATGTTTTAGTCACGTTATGAGAGTCTCCTGAGCGCCGAGGGTCCCAAAATAAAGAAAGCAGTACGTGTTTGCCACTAGAAGCCATGCACCAGTCTACAGGAAGCAAGTTCTCCATGCCTGATCAGTGTGGACTGCATTCATTTCCGTGTGTCCCGTTTTTACAAATTGTACATGGACCTCCAGAAATAAGGAAAAAACATCTGGATTATTGCCTGTAAACATGGATTTCTTTGGGTTTTTCTGGTTGTTTTTTGTTTCTGTCACCCTGTGTGCCTGTGTGTTTGGACTCAACACAATGAATGTGGATTCTCGTACCTCACTAAAGGCTAGTGTGGATTTTCCAGATTTTTTATGATTATGATTATTATGATTATTATGATTATGATTATTATTAATATTATAATTATTATCCAAACACTCCCAAATCCTTATGATACGATCCTGCATCAGCGGGAAATGCGAACAGAGGGTGGATTTTACTCTCAAGCTGGAAGGAGGAACTGAGAAGGGGGGGAAGGTGTAAAAAAAAAGAAAATCATGTCACTTTGGAAACGATCAAAGACTACGCCAGACGTGTCATGATGTTTTCAGACGCTAATTAACGAACAGGACATGTTTATCTTGTAAATAGAGAGGAAAAGAGTATCATGTCGTTTGCTTCTTCTGATACACACATGCACAGAAATACACACACACACACACACACACACACACACACACACACACATACACTACACACAGACAGTCTGTTGTGTCAGGAGGGGAGCAAGCGGTGCTACCTCCACAGAGAGACATCTTCAGTAATATTTCCACGTTTTAAAGATTGATATTTTTCTATATCTGCTCCCTCAACACCTTTTCATCTCATTGTGCCCATTGCTTTTTCATGGCCCCATCCAGATGTTTGAACCGTGTAAAGATTTAACAGAATATTTTAGCATTTTTTAACGTTGTTTCCATGTCTGTGTTTACGCCTTGGTTTCATTTTGCGATGGTATTTTCCTGCGACTGTTCCAAACATGAGGAACTGTTTTGTTGGTTTTCACTCGAACCCCCACCACCCCCACCGCCTACTGTGTTTTTGCAGTTTTGAGAAGTCCTGGCAATATACAAAAAAAAGGTAATCTATTTGTACAATAAGAGTGGCTTGTGTTGTGTTCTGAAGCTTCATGTATGATATATGAGCTGTTGGTTTGATATTAATGTTAATGGCTGTGAAATAACCATGTCGCACGATACCATACGACTCTTCTGTGACGTTCAAACACCAGTTCCAACCAAGTTCTGAAGGCTTCCCAACATGCCCACATCAGAGCAGAGCTTAAAAAGGCTGTATCGCATCATGGCTATGGACAAAAGGTGGAAAAGTCTTTATAGAATCACTCCACCAAGGTTTAATAAGACCTTCATAAACTTGTCGTCATGACATAAACTTATGCAAACCATTATTCCAATGCTTATTCCAAAAACTGTCTGGTCATTTTGACATAAGTTCAACTCAGAGACGTCAACAGGCCTTTGTAAATGTACCTTGAGCAAGGTACCCTCCCCACCCACAGGTGAATGAGTTAAATCCAGGGACTTAAGATTTGTCCTCCAGGATCAATCTAGTATGTACAATAAAATTAAATTAAAAAATTTAAAAAATGTCAATTGTCATGGCAGGTTTATGAAGGTGTTATACTTATATTTCAGTCAAGTATTACAGCCTTAACTACTGGGGGTTCTGCCCAAGCTTAAGTGAAAATGTCACCATGTATCCCTGTTGGTGATGAGAATCATCTGGTCTGTCTGGCTTAAGTTTATTTCACACTGAACGTGATATGAAAATAAAAAAGAATATGAAAATCAAAATCATCGACTTCAGATAAAACTCTGATTGCTCTGTAAAATCACCTATAAATCGTGGAGCCCCGTATCGCTCAGGGGACCAAAGCAACTCCTTACAGTGTATCATTTGTAGACTGAAACTGAAATCTTTTCTACGTGTTTAGATACATTTTCTGGTGGCCAAATTGGACAAGCCTTCTATCTGGCAAAGCCTTCAGGAATTACATTCAGGTATTCAGGTAATAAAAACATCTGATACTTATTTTATCTGATTATTATTTATTATTATTATTTATCTTCTTGAGTAATAATTAAAAATAATAATCCCATGAATGCAACTAAGTATTTAGCCACCTTTAGCCACAAATGGTTCGGTAAAGACAAACATTTTTTTGTCTGTAAAAACAATGTCCTCCAAACCCTGGTTTTATAGCAACCACACAGTCACACATTGCATTTTCTTATGATCAAATTTTCCGAAATTATGATAATGCCCAATTTTAGACTAATCCTGATCCTCTTACATAGCACCCAATACTCAGAAACACATGTTTTCTCTGATTATTGAGCACTGGAGGACGTCACAAAACTTGTGTCCATAGCCATGATAGAATACTTTCATTTCAAAAACGGCAATTCACTTTTATTTGCTTTTTTCAGTCACTTGTATTACACAGTTTATACCCTTTAATGCAGGCTAATGTGATTTTTTTTTTCAGCGTCCAGGTTTGTGGATATTCATTGCTGAGTAGTTTGTGGAAGGGCCTTTTGAAGCACTCTGTCTGGGACAGGCTGTACTCTGAATAATACGAAAACATACCTGACAGACCTTCATGAAAATAATCATGAACCACATGATTTTAATTGTTTTTGTGTACTTTGTGTTGTTTTTTGCTATTTTATGTCTTTGCTGGATCATATTGAGAATATATCATTACTGCCATAAAAACCTTTTTCTTGAATACACTTTAAACAATGTTAATGATTTACGACGCTCCAAGTGATTTCACAACCTTTTTATTGGTCCGTTATAAGAAAGTATTCTTAAAATCTAATCCGGAATTTCGAATGCTCAAAATAAAATAACAGAGCTATGACCACAGGTGAGCTTGTTTAGAAAGGAATGGTTCTATGCTTACTCCATTCTCCCCATCACTCTGGACTGGCCCAATCAGGCATGAATAGTGGGACATGCCGTATATCACATCAGCTATCAGCAGCCCTGCCTGCATTACGTGACTCCCCCGCCTGGATTCAGCCAGGGAATAACCACTTTTCAATACATCTATGCTTTGATCAGCTCATTAGTATAGAACATTTAGAACGATGACTCAGTCTTTGGATCTAAACCAAAAGAAATATGCCGTTTTAGTCAGGAATAATATGGAAGGGGGTGTTAATGAGAAACACATATACATATACACAGAACCCACATATACAAGGAATCACTGAGATTAAAATGCTAATGTTGCTAACAGACGATGAAAGAAAAGTTTTAGGGTTTTTTTTAAATGAAATAATGTTACAAAGTGGGTATCAGTTTAAACTCCTCAACATTGCATGTGTGGCTGAGCTCCTCTCTTAAAATACACTTTGCAAATGGACAGTGCCGCGGTTTTTGACATATATTCTTTGTACCCTAGCACACAGCTGTCACAGTGATAATATGCTTTAAAAGTGTAGAATGCCAGCTTTTGGAGAGCATTTACATCTATATCAATGGAACCATAACAGTGGCAACATTTAATAGTTAGTGTTAGGCCTTCAGTTTGGGCCATAAACATCAAAACTCCAGACAAACACTTCTATGGTGATGGTAATTTCTACTTGCATCCTTAAGGAATTAATATCTTACACGTCAATATTTTGTGGCTAAATCAAACACAAACGCCTGAAGTAAACATTCTTATTTGACATCGTTACAATTTGCATGTTGCAGTTTTAAAGCAATTCTTTCAGGAAAAATCCCTGTCATAGCACTGCCACCACTGTTTTCTAATTATAATCTGACTGGAACCTGGTTACACTACAGTGATATAACTAGAACCTCCTGAAGGCATAGAGTGTTAGTCTAGCTCCTGTAATTAACTGAGCTGTTACCATTGGACATATTAACATATTGGAGCAACAGAACACAAGAAGAAGAGTATCCTTGTGAATACTGTTACGGCTGTGATGTGGCTACACAACTCACAACTTTTCACCTGGTATGAGAGTTTGATCAGAACTAATGGCCATATAAAATTATACAAGCTGTCATACACTATATGAACAAAAGTACTGTGGCACACCTGTATTTAAGGGTTTGAACTCGGCCATTTACATCCAGCGAATGAAGAGCAATCTCAGCGTTTCAGTATACCAAGACCTTTTGGACACAATGCTTCTGTCACGACAGCGGGGTTTAACCCGCTGCCGTGATTTACCCCATGGAAGACAGGCACGAGGCAAGCAGGCATCCATGATAGTGCTCTCTTTATTAAAGCCAACATAAGAAACAAAACCTGGCTCAAGGGCCGCTACAGACATGCATAGAGATAAGGTTTGTGAGGCGATGGACCGATGCCTACGGCCCACATGGACTGAACTAAATACACACAGACACAGACAGAAAACCAATCACAGAACATAATCAATTAAACTAAACACGAGACAGCTGAAACCAATATACAAGAAACAAATGTGCACAAATTCAAAATAAAAGACCCGAAAAACAAAACCAAAACAGTGGCCGAGCCGTGACAGCTTCCAACTTTGTGGACACAGTTTGGGGAAGAACCTTTTTTATTCCAGTCCTTGACTTTGCCCCAGTGCACAAAGCATCTCCAGAAAGACATGGTTGGATGAGTTGAGTGTGGAACAATCTAATTGGTCCACACATGCCCCCAACCTTAACCCCAGGTGGGGGAGGGGGTGGCCATTTAAGTCTATGTATTTGGATGCAATGCCATTAAAGTCCATTATATTAAAGCGTAATGCTCAGGTTTCCCAATACTTTTGTCCATATAGTGTATTTACAGATTCTTCACAGTCAAAGACTTGATGTATGCAGGCCCATCACCACACACTTGGTACAACCCCTGGTAATGCTTGGCCAGGTCTGTAATGCAGTCAGTTTCAGTTCTTGCTTCTTTCAGGTGCTTTCTCCCTTCGGTCTTTTCTTCAGTGAGTGAAGTACTGTTCAGCGAAGTTCAGTTCAGGTGATTGACGTTGCCAGTCAAAACGATTCCACTTTTTTCTGGCCTTGAAAAACTCCATATTTGCTTTAGTAGCATTCTTAAGGTGATTGTGCTGCTGCAAATGGAAATGCCATTCAAGGTGAAGTGAGCTTTGAGTGATCCAGTCCTAGGCCACAATCTTTCACAGACCCTTATTCCTCCACAGTTTTCTTATTTTTGTACAAATGAATCTCCATCTTGTTGCAACACATTTGCTTTGACCTAGAACTCTGCAGACATTTCTTTAGTAAGCTGTAACTTGGCCTGTTTTTTTCTGAACCCATGCCTCTTTATGGCTGAATAATTTTCTCTCCGAACGCTTTTCTTCTGGAAATATTCCCGCTTTGGTTTTACATGGTTTACCAGGCGTCAGATACAAAGCAGAGGTCTAGCAAAGTTAAGGTGTGGCTGAGGTAACAGGCATTCATATTAAATTAATGTTTGTGAGTAAAAGTCATTTCATGTTTTGCAAAATGATTCACTGTTGTTACATAGTATCAGAATTTATGAAGTTAAATAGCTTGAAATCACTGCAGCAACTGATTGCAGATGTGAAGGAATTTTGCCATGTAACACAGTGAACCTACACAAGCTTTTATATGGAGGACTGATGATCACATGACAAAAACAATTTAGGTTCCAGATTACTTTGTCATCAAAAGTACACATGCATAATGTGATGACACGTTTCTCCGTGGGCAGATTCAACAAAGTGCAAGATTTGACAGCAACAACAAAATAAGCAGACAATGCAACAGTGTAACAGTCTATTGTGAATGAGATGTAAATCCTTTTGTCAGAACCATCATAAAACTATATCAGACATCAGGTAGTATATTCATAACAATATTTCATGTAATACCTTTCTGTGATACTTTTCTTCAAATGTGAACAGTGGAAATTTTGAAAAATCAATGGAATTCCACTTTATGGTTCTTGAAATGTGGGTCTTTATTTAAAAAGGCCTGTTATTTGCATATTGTTGAAAAGATCAGGGAATTGAAGCTGACATTCTATACTTCAAGTCTAAAATATACTGGAATTGTGAAGCTAAGACATCAAAAACTGGCATCACTGTCCAGTTACATAAGATTTCATCTAATTAATGCAAGATTCTTAGACTAGTTTCATTTCAGTAACTTTAGTGCTACTTGGCCTACAAAAAATGTTTCTCACTTCAGACTCTGATACGCAGTGCTTGGATTTTACTCGCTTCAGTATTTGTGTTACTGCTATCTTCCTTGGGTGAGCCGCTGAATATTTATTAGGCACAAACTTCTGTTACGAAAGCGGAAGCCGAACGACGCTGGAAGGCATTTTATTTTCCCCTCCGACTGTTTATTTTTCGGGTTGGGGTTTGTTCTCTTTTCCCCAACGTTTCGGCTCCAGTCCCTACTGAGAACATCCTTTTTTTTGCTCATGGGTGGAATTAAAGGGCTGCAGAAGACTTTCATATGCACGCATTTGTGTGTCGAAGCTCTGAGGAGTGGCTAAATGCAAATCTCCAGAGGGGCTAGAGGCAGAGGGGGGGGGGGGGGGGATGAGGACTAAATGTGTCCTCTAACAGAAAGTCTCAAAATACAGGGCATACACACACCGTAAACATGCATGCATGACATACACACATGCATACACACTCACATATACACACCTGCCCATCTATATGAAGGGAAACATACAGGAACAGTGCACTTTCTTATCTGCAGGCCTGCACATGGCAGAGCAGTGCTGGTGCTGTCACTGTAGCCTGTTAAGCCTCAGCCTGAGGGAGGAACAGCTGGAGCAGCTTTGGGAATCCTACATTTCCTCCCAGGTGAAACCTGGCACCAGGAAGCCCAGAAAATCCAGCATAAATGGGTAAACAATTAGATGCAATTGAGTTCTTCATGCTCCGCCCTATAGAGATGATGAACAAGCTTTTACACTACACTGGCAGAAATCTTAGACCAGCCATTAAGAAACTGTCCAAAAAAATTGTTATTTAAACCTGAACCACCTTAACCCTCAAAACTGTATTAGTAAATTCAGATTTCACCAACTATAACAGTCTACAAAAGTCTAAAACTGGTGTTTGCTCTCCTACACGTTCACTGTTTGCTGCTATTTCACTCGACGTCCACCACTCAGTTACTTTCTGGCCCCCCTCCCTCTAAAGCTTGTGAGTGGAGACTATCCTGAATTTTTGTTTCCGTAAGGAAATTTTGGGAGCATTTGTGCGCAACGCCATTTTTAAAAGCCCATTTTAAGTTATCATTATTATTATTATTATTATTATTATTATACATTTTTTATTACAATATCTTTGGTTGTATGTGGCACAGGAACACCAAACAAAACTCAGCATGATGCTTGACACCTTGATCCTCAACACAAACCAAGGAACTTCCATTTAAAGGCTTGTTTGCTGTATGATGACAATTGACCTTTTACAACTTTCTGTACAGATCCATGCCGCTTGAGTTGTAGGGGTTAATGTTGGCCTACATAATGCTGAGGACAAAATTAGAAATGGCACAGACCCGGCACCAGGTACCTGCAGTAAATGCTAAACCAAATATCCTGTGATAAATCTAGCCCGAAATAGTGTGCACTCATATTGTGTGATGACATATTAGATGTGTTTTTCTGTCTGGAAGGTGGTGGAGTGTCTGGGCTGTTTGAGCATGATAGTCTGCTATTAGATATGTTCCACTTTACCATAAGACTACTCTTAAAAGGGTGTATAAGTGATGTAAAATAAGGATTTTAAATAAGGTTTAAATAAGCAGATATGATCAATTGATGCAACAGTTTATCATTTTGCCTGAGAAAGGGACAAGATAAGCAATCTAGCAAGATCTTTGTCATCTTTTGATAAAAATATAAAATAAAATAAAATTTGACAAAAAGGAATACTCACTCTAAATGACAAGGACTTTTTGCGCTGCAATGGAATTTTCTGTTGGGGAGAGAGAAAGAGAGTAAGAGAGGAAGATGTAGAGAATAGAAGGAAATGGAGACAGTTGATCCATTAATCAGGAGCAGCTAAAAGGAGAAGAAGAAGAAGAAGAAGAAGAAGAAGAAGAAGAAGAAGAAGAAGAAGAAGAAGAAGAAGAAGAAGATTTTTTTTTCTGGGTTTTGTAAAGCTTGTCCTATCTTGCAAAAGTTGCTATACATGCACAGGAATTATAGGATAATATGATAAGTTACAAAGTCTGCTTTATAAAATGCCATCTCCCTCCCTGATAATAACAACAACAACAACAACAACAACAACAATAATAATAATAATAATAATTATTATTATTATTATTATTATTATTATTATTATTATAGCATTATCACAAACAGCTCATTTTCCAAATTTCCATTTAAAATACGGATCTTCTTCTTTGACCCTGGATCAGAACACAACACAGCCATGCTTGTGCAGCTTAATGATCCGCCGTTGTAAATGTGCTGAATTTGTTCGTTCATGCTGTGGGTAATGGCTGTGTGTATCTGTCTAGTTTGCTGTATATAGCCAGGAGGCAAGAGTCAAATCAAGCCATCCAACTTTTCAAGCTACTTCTGTTAAATTGGCTTTTTATCCTCATTTTTGCATCATGTAGCTGCATCTGAATACTGATGTACTAGCGAGTTGCTGTTTTATCCTTGTGAAACATCACCCTTGCCACAAAAAAAAATGCCTCAGGAAGGTATGGAAACCTGAGAAGTTGCCCTGTGAGAGCTCTGAAGCGACGGCCTTAAACAACATTAGTGACTGAGCTTTCCCTTGTAATAATATCTATAAACAAAAAGCTACAGATGTCTTGTGTTGTGTTGGAGAATCAGCATGACGTGCAAAATTGTGAAGAGCTAATTAACAATTCATGTAAATTTGCCATTTCCGGATTGAAAAGAGCCCCCCTCCCCCACCCAAACAAGTTAACAAAGGGGTGAAATACAGTGAAAAGCAATACTCTCCCTATTTTCCCCTTAAATTCACTATAGATATTCTCTTCTATGCTCCAAACCACTCTCCAGTCAAGTGTGGTTTCATTCTATTCCTTTGAGGTCCCCAGCCAGAACCCACAGCCTGTAATTCTCTTTTCTAAACAGGTATTCAACATCCCACCCCATTGAGGTGTGTTTGAGCTGGAATAAAAACAGGGTCTGGCCAGGGTTCCCCAAGAAACAGACTTAAAAACCTCCTGCCCTCCATCTTCCCTCATTCATTCATTCATCTCAGTGAAAATCTTGTTTCTCTGGTTTTGTCAGTTCTTTTCTGCAGGATGTAAATATGCACTACATCATTTCAATCCCTTCTGTTAGTTCGTTGTTGGGTTTTTGTCTCTTTCTTTGTCCGTTTGCAGATCAAAACACTTTTTTTTTGTGAAGACCTGCTCCAAATGCAAAACTATGGCTCTTCTTTGAGTATATTATTGTCAGAAAAAAACATGTTTTGTAAAAATTTTGATGATGAAATCAGAAATAAAGTAATTTAAAGATCTAATGTATGAAATGCATTGTCCACGTTTCAGTTTATTTAGAAAGCCATGCTAATGCACAGCTCTGCCTTACCCAGAGCAACTGACCCCATTTACACCCTGTCACTTTATCTGTCTTGAGTATCAGGATTATATCTTGGTAAAGCCACTTGAACACACCAAGGCACACTTAAACCAGATTTAATGACGAAAACCACAGGAGAAAGTCTGACATGTTACAGCAGTGTGAACACATTCAACACCCAAAACCCCTCCTACTACCATCACAGCGCACCCTGCTGACACCCTTCAGCAGTTAATACAGCATCACTGCTCTTTCAGTTCAAATCTTGACTTGAGTTTTATTTTAATTTCATATCCTACTCTGGATGTTCAGACATAGCTGCCCTTTGATTAAACTTCACCTCACCTTGTTGCTTTTCACAATCTCACTACAACACACTGTTTAACCCTTCAGCATGTAGTATAACATGGTTGTGCTGCCTGACTACTTTCTATTAAAGTATGTCATCACACTTGTGTGCTTTCTAATGTGTTCTAACTGCTGACATAACACTGCATGATAATGCACTGCATGAGTGACTGGTCGGACTGTTAAAAACTCCCCCCGCTGAATGGGATAGATGTGGTTTATGATGTCAGTGTCAGCGATGCAGAGGGTCATTATTTTTTTATTGTGAGCCCTGTTTCTTGCAAAATTGTGTAAAATTGCAAAACCAGAAACATAAGGAACAGTGTAATTCAATGATTGTTGCATATGATTTGGTTTGCAAATTTGCCACATCATGTTTGGGTTTTAGTCTGACTGACTTGTGACACATTTGACCATAAGTGTAAACACGTGCCTAAAATGTAATCAAGATACAATACATATACAATACAGTGACATGAAATGAGCCTGTAGTATTTTACAACCAAGGAGCTCAGAAGCAAACCAGAAATAAACCTCTGACACGCTAAAAAACATTTTAGTTCCAGGTTTGTAAATGAGATGTGAATGTGAAGGATGTTTCATGAGCATTCACATAATTTAAAGACTCAAAACAATGTATTGTCCTCTTACTCAAACCTTTACATAGCATGGAGTTTACACATCCAGTTACAAAAAATGGAAACATTGCAAAGCCATCAACTGAAAGATCCTTTGGGGAAGCAAAATGATTCTTCTTTGGCTTCATACAAAGAATCCTTTTTGACTCTGTGCTTGCCTGCAGATCTTTCAAGACTCTGCAGATAGGTCACCAGCCTCATAGTTATTCTGTGGGCTTCACTGTTGCCCTTTATAGCAGTGTGGTGGCCGGGTTCCTTTACAAACACCAGTTTGGGGAGGGGTGACATGCAGAATGGACGAGAAAGACGTTATCTTTGCAGTGGGATGACAGCCAGGACCAAAACCACAGAGCTGAGGACCTCCTGCTCCCTGAGGCATCACAGGCAACTCTGGGGAGCGGATCGGCCGCAGCCATATGCAGATCAGCCACCAACTGGCCCAACTGAAGTGGCCAGCGACAGTAGAAAAGAAGCCAGGAATCCATTTGACAAGGATGTAGACAAGATATTGTTTACATGGTTATTAGCTTTTTCTATATACCATCTACAAATGTCCAAACTGTTAAATTAACTGGCAAAACAGGGGGATCTTAAAAATGCAACATAAAAAAAACAGTCAAAAAAGATATTAAAAAGAAAAATATCAAAAAGATACCAACCTAAAAGTAAACAGGTGAAAGGTAACTCTCTGACGTCTCTGTACAGAATGTACATTAATAGTAAAGGTAAATATAATCATATAATTGCATTTGAATAGTAGAGTAAAATGGTTTGTTGGTTAAAGACCAATAGCCTATGACCTGAAATTTACCCATTTGTCATTTCCTTGCACATTGACTGACACCAAAGTTTTCTAGCACACAGATAGTTTAGTTTCCACTGTTTGGGCCTACCAGCAATGCTGATTCAGCTAGAACAGCTGAAACCTGCATGCCAGACAGAAACTAAGATATAAAATAGAAGTTATGTGTCAGGGGCAGGTTGGATGAGGCATGTAATCCCAACTCAGTCAGATCATTTCACCGCTGACCTTTATGATAAGCACTGAGCTGCTAGTCAGCTTCTGTTCTCTCTCTCTCTCTCTCTCTCTCTCTCTATCACTCTCTCTTTCTCTCTTTATTTCTTTAGGACAGAAGGATCTGAGCTGTTGGGAGGTTTCCCAGCTCTGAGATGCTGGAGCGCTTAGAGGCGATTACGCTGTAATAGCTGAGCATTTGCCACGATTGCTCAGTTTTGCGGACAACGACTGCTGGGAAAACTCTGGAAAGGGATAAGTGGTAGCATTTCACCTTAAAGCATAAAGGACCTTTGCTTTAAGATCACCAAAACACCTTTTGGATCCACACTTCTGCCGGTGTGCTTTGTGATTGTCATATTTACTCAGCTTCAAAAAAGTTTATTTTAAAGTGCTCTTAATATAATATATTTCAGTTCCCTTTGGCTGGTTTTGTGCACTGATCTGCCAAAATATTAGGCTCACTCACAGATGAAGCAAATCTCATTTTGACAGTGCATGTCAAGGTGTGGGATATGTTAGACTTTAACCCGTAGAACTCGAAGCATATTAGTAAAACCTAATTTCTACAAATGTTTTGAAACAATCCAAAACTGGGGTCTGTTTTACCATACACTTGCCGTTTGCTGCTCTTTAGCTCGGCATGCCGCCACTTGGCCGCTATGTAGAACCCCTCCCTCTGCAGGTTTTCACCACGTACATGTGGGTGGAGACTATTCTGAAAGTTCTGAGCATTTTGTCCTGAATAGGTATTTGTAAGTGATTTTTAAACCCCAGTAGTGGTTATTATTGTTACATGTTTTGAAATTACAATAACTTTGGTTCTACATGACATATCAAACCTCAGCATGATGTCTGACACCTCGAGAATCAAGGGGAAGAAAAAAAATTTTGGTTTTAGAAACAAACAGAAAAAAACTTTGAACCCAGGAGAACTTTCAGGGAGGAGAAAACCCAGAGTGGGAGGGGGTCCAGAGAGTGGCTGAGCAGTGGCGTGACAAGCAAAAGACCAGCAAATGCATACTCAAGCTTAGTCCAAATTTGTGAAGAAAATCATTTACATCATTCCAGTTCCGTTTTGGTAATTCTACTTTCATTAAATGTTGTACTGCATTACTATTTTAGACCCATAAGCTCTAAAAATTAAACGTAAAGTATATTTTGTACCAAGTGGACAAAGAACGTCTACTGCAAAAGCTTTTTACTCCTCTACTTGACACATTATTTTATTAACTTTTACTTCAGTATGTCTTTAGGCTCCTCTAAAACTTTCTGGCAACTTGGTCCAGAAAAGCAGTGTTTTGATTAACTCCTTGATTCTCACACCCTAAGTTTTTTTTTTTTTAATGACATGGACCACCTTGGTATTTGAAAATAAAGAAAAAACCCATAATAATGACTTTATTGTGCCAAGTCTAACCTTTTGGGAGCTCCTTCTTTTAATGCTCTTGCCTGCAGATGCTCCAAGGCTGGCAGCTCTGCTGATAGGTCACCAGACTCATAGTTATTCTGAGGGCTTCATCGTTGCCCTTTAAAGCAGTGTGGTGGCCGGGTTCCTTTATACACACCAATTTGGGGAGGGGTTTAGGCAAATGCATCTTTAAATAAAGAAAAAAATATTTTTGTAAATAAAATTTGACAGTAGGTCATTATAAAAAAGTAAAAGAAGAACAGGTAGTTCCACCATCTCTTCTGGAGTTGAAACTCCAGCAAACAACCAGCTGAACTGAACAGAGGGTGAATAAAATAATAGCGCATTTTTGCATTTGAAAAATGATGCTTGGTGTGCATCATCAGTTATTCTAATTAATTTATGGACATCCAAATAAATGTGTGTGCGTGTGTGTGTGTGTGGGGGGGGGGTAACTGTTCCAGTAAAGGTTAGCTCAGGTAAAGGTTAGTGTTAGAGTGGGTGTAAAGTCAGGGAAAGTAATGTTCATGTAACTTAATGTAGGCATTCCTGAACAGCCACATCTACAGTTCTGTGCAAATGTCTTAGGCAATTGAGAAATCTATACTTAAAATTTAGTGTTAAAACAGTAATATTACAATAAATACAAATAACAATAATACCGTAAATAGTGATTTTATGTACAGCAAAGTGTTCACATAACCATTTCCAGTGATATTTCCTCATGGAAGCCCAGCATTACTTTGATCAAATACACGGTATGACTCTTTTTTAATTAGTTTAAATTAGGTGTTTTGCTTTTTATAAATTCAAACAATGACTGGAGGCACAGACCAAAAATCTGGAACCAAATGTAAGTAATTCTAACCAGCTCAAAAGATATATAACTACTTTTTGGGGAAAAAATATCGCTTTCTTGTTTGCTTAAATTTTATTCTAATGTTCACTTGTGTTTTTGCTGGCAGAAAGAAACCCACTGCTGACACAAATGGCTTCAAACTATTTACATGGGTGTCTTTTGCAATGTACTGTAGGTGTGAGTGAGCTGACCTTTTGCCCTTTGACTGCTGGGATGAGCTTCAGCTTCAGTTACCCCAGGTAAGGTTAAGCAGTTTAGATAATCGCTGAATATGGCAAAGACTCTCCAGTGACAGTGGGCCCTCCATAAAAAACTTACTAAAATTTTTGCTATATTTTGAGTTTCAGCATTGTTTATTACACAAAAACCATTTTTACAAAAGTTTTCCTCTTGTTTAAATGAGCTACAAGAGAAACATAATTAAAACAAAATGACTTTCTTAATCACAAAAAAAACCCCAAAACTGACTTCTAGCAGCTCCTCCAGGGATTTCATTGGCCACTAAACGCCTATTTCCTGACCAGTGAAAATGGCAAGTTGGCCAAAGTAAGATCCGATCATTCATTCATTTTCTGTAACTGCTTATTCCTTACTAGGGTCGCGGGTATCTAGTGCCTATCGGGGTGAGGCAGAGACTCTTTTGTGGGGTGGTGGTGGCCTAGTGGGTAGGAAATGTCTTACTCTTGATCTGCATCTAAAGAGAATTTACAGTGACTGAGCGCCACTCAGAAGATCACAAACTGATACACTTTCACAATACCTTCACACTGACACACAAACATAAATTTGTTAACATCATCTCACAAGTAACAAAAATCTCACAGAAATATAGAAATATATAGCCCAGACAGTAGTGGTTGCACTTTGTCTACCTCACTGTTGTTAGTTTGTGTCTCCATTGTTGTTTTTATTTATTCTGTTTTCACAGTAAAATAAACAGGCACAGATCACATTATTTGTAAAGAAAAAACATTTGTTAGATGTTTCTTCTGCCAGTGGAAAAGTGCCATAACTTATCCCAGCTCACCACCCTTTTTCTCTCACTGTTCTGCCTCTAGTTACTTTCTACCCTACTCCAGTCCTGGAGGGCCAGTGTCCTGATTTTACCCTCCAGGATTAGAGTTGGAGATCCCTGGTCCCTGAAATGAGTTCCCCTGATGAAGGTAAGAGCTCAAAACTTCCAAAGCAACCTCCACATCAAAAACCTTTCTATTCCATAAACCATCAACCTGAATACATGGCCAGCAACTACATTAAAATGCATGAAAGAATCCTGGTGGGCACTGATCATCAACTTTAAAGGTTTTCTAATGTAAGCACCATGGAATTTGAAGTACAGCACTCTTCACAAAGTCTGCATGTTTTTTTTTTTTTTATTGTGAATTCAGCAAACAGGAACGTGTGGGTTTTCTCCAGGTTTTTCAGAAGGATTTCAAAGCATGTCATCCGCATAAAGGCTTTATCCCCTGGAAACTACCAGAGCCTTGTGGAACTTCTGAGAAAGAAGAAAAAACTAGAAAGAAAACACAGAAACATTAAGAATTACAAAACAAATACAGCTGGCTTCCGACTAATCCCAACAGGCATTCCGAGTCAAGCCAGCAGAAGAGGTGGCAGGCGTGAATGAGGTTAACACCATCTACCTACAGGCGCTTTAGCTTTAAATAACACATGCAAACCAGCAGGTACTGTGGCATGAATGCTAGCAGTCCACAAACACCACAAACATAGCAGCTAGTACAGGCACAGCAGTGTGGCATTGCTCTTCATATTGTAATGGAACACATAGCTTTGCATGCATTGAGAAATTACATTTTCCCAATATAACAATTTAATTTGATAAAATCAATGCAGAAGATTCTGGACCATCTAATCCTTTGGGTAGAATTATCAAACCTGGCTCATCAAAGTGTCTTCCTTGGCATGAAAAGCAGCTTTTAAAAAGTGGTTGAACAGTTTTCAATTCCAAACTTCAATGAGTGCTGACATTATAAGGTGATCAAATTTACAGCCTTTAGCATTATTACCAGGGTATCATTGTCATTAATACTGACATACTGAATAATTTTCTTACATCCAAACAACACTGGTGGAAATGCTGCAAAAGCAAACAGACAAACAAACAAGAAAGTAAAAATCGTTTGCTTTCGAAGAGGCACAATTTCACAAAATGGGCAAATTGTGACACTAGGTGGGCTACCACCCACTGGAAAACGGAAAGGAAAATAAGAAGTTTCACCACATCAGAAGCCTAAGACTTGCTGCACAAGATATCCTCAGTTATGGGCTTGTTCAAATTAATTTACTGATGTTCAAATATATTTACTGAGAAATCTTGCTCTCAGAGCAGAAATACCTGTGAATTTGAATCTCACACTTTCTGTTCTCTGTCAACCATGTTTGCTGTCATTTTGTCACGGTTCGGTCAGCGGCCGGTAGAGGCCGCTGCTTTTCTGTTTTTTGGTTCTTATTTTTGGTTATGTTTTGGGGCTTTTATTTTGACTTTCTTGTCTGTTTAACGTCACGTCTCTCATCTCCACCTGCCTTGTGTTGTGTTCTCTGATTTCTGTCTGTATTTAAGTTTGTTTAGCCCTTTGTCATGTGTCCATCACCTCATTGTGAGCTGTATCCTGTTTCCCGTTCCTGTTTCTAGTTATTCACGTTCCTGTTGTCTGGAGGCCTGCATGCCTGTTTAAGTTCTTGTTTTGTTTTCTTTCAATAAAAGTATCACGAGCATGGATCCTCGCCTGACTGCCTGGTCTGTGCTCTGAGGGAGTTCACACATTTATTGAATCTTCCTTTTCATTTAGTGGGTCTAAACTCTTATTACTTTTCTCCATAAATGATAACTGATTTACAGCATGATCTGTAATACATAAAGCTTGTAAATGGAAACCTTTTGTATACCATTTTTAAAAATTGTTTTCAGTATGAGCAAAGTACTCTGCATACTTATATTTTTGCATTTTTTCTGTGCTGACCAATCAGATCAAAAGTAAGAAAGACAAATCAAAAGTCAGTGACAGTTTTTCCAAATTGCTTAACACACAGGCAAAAGCATATTTTGAAAAACACAGCAGCGTGGAACACCATTCTCTTCCTAGGATAACTTATGCTCTTGCATCTTTTTCTGCCTAAATATGGAGATGGATATTTTAGGATCCAGAGCCATTGTGGGATTGTAAATGAAGGCTGGTACATCTGAGACATTCCAAATTCCAAATGGGGACTGCCTTCCTCTGCATCAAAAACGCTGTGATGGAGCTTCACAGGCTGGAGCATAAGTGACTGGGCCCTCTTTCCACCAGTTGCCCTGACAAGACTTTCATGTCAAATATTAATCTATTAATTATTGAACCTGTTAGCAAGGGGCACCTCTTATTACTTTTGCTCTTTGATTTGTGAGATTGGAAGAAGTAAATGACACTTAATAGCTTAATAGTCTCTTGTTTAATTATTTAAGTCTGTCATGAGGAAACGTCAGGGCGGTATTCCAGAGCAGCAATTAGGCTATACATTGGGTTATATATCAGATATCAGCAGGACTGGGACACTGTCATAATTTCAAGTAAATATGCTCATAATTGCTCCCAGAGCTTTAAACATGACATGTATAGCATAAAAACAAGAAAACAATAAAATAGCCCTGTAACACACAGTGTTTAGCCTATGCCCTTATGTAGGCGGTGTTTTCTTTGCATTGTGACCCTCATGAACCAGATACATTAACTCCTTTTGGTTCCTTATAAACCTTTACAATGGATGGCTCCTTGGGGATATGCAAATACTCTTTTGGAAAGAATTATATTGCATGGCTTCAGGAACCCTTTTTTTAATTGGAGGTACTCAAATTTTTTGTTGGTCAGTCATAATATTTTTGTGAGGGGGTTGGTCAGTGGATGATGAACGTGGAGACATAATGCTCTTATATCTGTTTATGTATTTATATGTTATGTCATCTGACACTTTAAAGATTATTTCAATTCAAAGTGTTTCCTAGAACTAAACATCTGACCCAACTTTTATATATGGGAAAATAACACAGTACTTTTTGATATAGAACCATTTTAATGATTCTTTGAAACAGGTCTTCTCATGCTTTTTTTTTTCTTTCTTTCTTTTAAAAAAATGTCTGGTAAAAAACACATAGGACAGATATCCTCATATAACTGTGGGGCAATAAACAAATGGTGGGGTGGAGTGATGTGATGTTTTATTAATATGGTTATAAACTTTTATATAATGCACTCTTATGCTGTTTGGAATATACTTCATGTCATCTTACAGTACTTAAAGATCTCTGGCTAATTGCAAGATTCATTATCAAGAGAGCATCATTAGTCTCATTTCAATGGATTTAGTGCAGATTGTAAAAAGCCATTCAGATAGTTATGTTATGAGCTGTCAGGACTGCTATTCGTTTTTAAATGTGATGTTTTAAATCTGTTTCAATATAAATTTCACTTTTTGTGAAATTTATAGTGAAAGTATGTATTTTTAGTGAGTCTGTAGCATCTTGCTAGTTTTAAATTACTGTGCTCATATATAAGCAGTACTCGAGTTGAGAGGGGATGAGAAGGGATGGCACAAATTAAAAACTCTCAAAATCATCCCAGAGATGGATGTTCAGTGGTTTAACAAATCAACTATTTAATACAACCTTTGTGCAGAACTCAGGAGTCATGTATGATGCTTTAGAAGAGCTGTCTGAATTCTCTCTCACACTGCAACACAGAAATAAGACACTCGCCAAGGCCGAAGCAAGCCTCAGTCGGCTGGTTTGTGTGCTGAAGTCAATGGCAGAGCAGCCTGGACCAAGGACAGAAGAGGCTCAGTCTGCAGTGGATTTGAAGGTATTCAAAGGAGTTCCATTGACAGACAACAAAAAACCAACAGTTTTTTCATGCCTTGGCTACAAATATTGAGACGAGAATGGGAATAGCAAAGAAGAAAACCAGAGCTTTCTTAACAGTGTTAACGTCCTGCAGCCCTCTAACTGGCCAGATGCGTGTGGGGTTTGATATGCCGAAAAAGAAATACAGGAACTCTGCTCCTTTTTTTAATCTTGATAATGGCAGACAAATTCAGAGGGAATATATTGACATGGTCAGTTGATGAAATAAAACCACCAGCACCAGAATCGCTTAAGCCCCTCCCTCAAGCAGTGAACATGCTGGTCATCTCCACAGCTGAATGTGAGTGTGAATGCGAGATGAACATTTTTACCACAACTAGAAGCTCCCTAGAGGTATAAAACATGTCAGCCTTGCTTTTCATCAAGTGTGTTGGCCCTACGTTGAAACTGTTCAAACCAGATGTCTATGTCAAGTCTTGGTTTCAAAGCCCTTGCCTAGCTAATGATATAAAAGCAAGAACCTGGAAAACTGACAGCAAAAATCTGAATCAGAAAACTTTATTTATCCTGGAGGAAATTGTCCAAAAAAAACATGATTATGAAAATCTTTGGAAATTCTGTGAGGTTTTATGTAAGTCATTTTTATCCGAAACAATCTCGATATATTTGTGTAATTTGTAAGATTCATTTTCAGATTTTGTAAATTGTTTCAATGGTTTCATTCTTTTGTTTTTGCATTTGAATTCAAATGGACTTGACCTGACCTGGGTTCAGATGTTCATTTACGGTGGTTTCTGAGATTTAGTTTTGAATTTTAATAGATGAATTACCAAAAGATTTCAAAGTGCCATGAGTATGAAGCTGCACCTGAACCAAGTGGGAAAATGTGTCTCTGCATCTGACCCTAATTATGGAGCATGCGATAGCGATAGCTATGCCAGCCTGGAGACTGACTCCAATTCTGAGGTGCTTTGGTCAGGATCGCTGACAGGAGTATCTGACACGCAACATCAACACCAGGCATGTTGAAAGTGACCATCCGGTCGTGCGTGAACACACCACAGCACACGGCGTGAGCAGCACGAAACACTTCCTCTGCATTTAACCCATTCACCAAGTGAAGCA
>JBBPDB010000036.1:583166-596769 GCA_037974465.1 Brachypetersius altus | reverse complement strand
ATATATTTGCTGTCACTATACAGTTTTTTGCTACAAATATTGGCCCTGTATGAAACATTAGTCTGGATATTCTGTCAGAAATCTTTGGAAATCAACAATGAATTAGTTTGAGTTCAGCTTGAGCTGAGTTTACCTGCAGAGAGCTTCATTTTTCACCTTGAGCTGCTTCTGTCACAGAATAATGGCCTGTGTTTTTCCTGAGCTTTGTCGGTGCTAAGCCTTGCATAAAGCCCTCAGCTCTCTGTGAGCTCTGACAGAGAGCGTCACCAGGATTAGGCGCTTTGCTCCACTCTTCCCAGCTGATGAATGCAAATGGAGATTGAACTGTGGAAAGGGGGGGAAAATCCGTTTATCACAATTGTCAATATTAATCATTCCGATGGAAATTGCGTGAAATGAACATTGTGCATCCACCAAACACTCCGGCTCTCAGGCCATGGTTCTTCAGCCGTACTCAGCCCTGAGCAGAGCACTGGAAACACCAAAGGGTCGTCCAAGGTAGAGCGGCGGTCGAACCATCTCTAATCAGCCTGCGTGATACATTTAACGTCCAGAGTGTACCATCTGCTAAACTGTAATTGACCATATTTAACATACTCCAGATGACATATGAACAACAGCTGTAATGAGTGTAATTAAGAATGGGTAATAGATACAGCTCCTCAGACATAGATTAGAGTAAAATTAAACGGTTGAATATGAACTGAAAATACCTTTTAGTCAAGGACAAGGTTTAACCCATTATTCTCCAGAGTACTTTCTCCCTAACTGACTGAAAGACTTATTACGGAGTGGTATAATGAATTATTCAGCAACTACTATTAAATGCATATATAAATTATGATGTTATGAGAGTGATGAATTAATGACTGGAACTGGTCCATTCAAATTAGGATTGAAAATGTATGGAAGCCTGGAGAACCCCATGACACTCTGGAAAATGGAGGTTTTTAAAAGATAGACCCTCACAAACATGTTAAATGTTTAAGACACGTCAATCAGAAATCGGGTAATGACATTTTAAATGCAAGGCAAATCTGAAAATCATATTTAAAGAGTCATTTATTTACATTCTAGTGTTGTGTTTTATCAGGAAGGAATTGTGATTTAGGTTTACCAATCCTTAAGCATGATGGCTCTCACCTCTTAATGAAATGTTGTTTATTTATGTTCTACTAATTAAAGGCTTTCAAAAATGAGTGGAGATGAAATGGACCAAGTGGTGGGGACATGGTAGAATTACCATGATTAAATTTACCAGTAAAGAATTACCATTAAAGATGCTTTTGGACATAAGAAATACTAATTTTGTGCTTAAGCTGCTGCAGACAGCCTCTTTTCTTCACAGGAACCGCTTCACTTCATTCACTCTCACTTTCAGTTTAAATTTTTAGACTGACTGAAAAATACTTCATTCACAATCTTTGTTTTTGTTCCAACATCATAACGTATTGTTTTTAGCTAAGTTATGATTGGACAATCAGTATTTAGGGCTGATGGAGACATTATTTTTTCTTTAAGGTCAAATCAAGTGGTCTGTCTACACAGCTATTCAATGCTACCAATAATGAGAGTATGATGTGGCATATGCCAGTATATTTCAATTCTTTCTGAACACAGAGTAAAAACAAAAATCTTTGGGAAACTAATCTAGCTAGCTTGTAAACATTGATATTCATAATCAATGACCCGGTTCATACCTGGTCATTTAATGCAATGACTGTCTGAATTGCTGCTCAAATACATGTCTGACAGATCAGACTGAAAAATGATTACCATGTGGTATGTAATATGCATGAGAAGAGCAAAAAGCAATAAAGTGAAGTAACCGATCTAGTTCTACTTTAAGGTTAAGTAAAGTATCAATTAAACTCAGCAAAAAACCTTTTTTTTTAGTAAATTAAACTAGAATAAATACAAATAAATTATACTGTAATAATTTTATGTTCAGTATATCAGTGTGACCCTCTATTACTTGTTGTTTCCATCAGAAACCTGGTTAGAACCTGGTATTAAATTCATTCAGGGGCTGTTCAGGGAATTTCACAAATCCATCAGCAAAAGGGGGTGCAGGGGAAAAAATGGCATTTCAAACAGACCCAGCCAAATGTTCCAAAATTACAGACATGTGGTAAGCTAGAACACAAGTTCTGAGTAAAGGAACTCTTGGTAAATCTGTGACACACCAGATAAAACAATAACACACCAATTATTGGTGTGCTGATAACACACCAATAAAACAATTGTTTTACAGCCTTGCTAGAACGTCTTGTTACATTAATAAATGCTGGTAAAATAAGCTAATAATACCATCAGTGTTACCACTAGGAGAACAGCTATTTATAACACATTGTGTATACTGGCTAAAACAATAGACATTTAAGTTGGTGCTTT
This sequence comes from Brachypetersius altus, assembly GCA_037974465.1. Taxonomy (NCBI): domain Eukaryota; kingdom Metazoa; phylum Chordata; class Actinopteri; order Characiformes; family Alestidae; genus Brachypetersius; species Brachypetersius altus. Next base: position 594,375 of record JBBPDB010000036.1, on the reverse strand, counting down.
TATGTCTTCCATGCTGAACTAAATCGTCTTTTTGAAAGTGAGGACATTTTTTTGACCACCATTCATCAACATTAACAGTAAGACAGTGTCACGTTTTCCCATGTTTCCTAGATGAGGGGAGGCAGACATCCATTTCTCTTTGCTTTAACTTTATTTTCAAAAAGGACACCACAAAAGGCATGTGGGACCGAATAAAAAAACAAAAGGAGAAACTAGGACTGGAACACATGCAGTAAGTAACGGGAGTGCAACGGTTGACCCACACCAGAAACACAACAGAACAGAAACACAATCCTTTAAATGCATGCACCAAACTCATGCACCAATAAACAAACACAATCACTTACTCTCAACTAAACCCAGCTGTAACTCATAATAAACACAAACCCATACCCTCCATAATAAAAGTCCCAAACTAAACCCCAAAACCAAAAACAGAAAAAGGACCACCTCTACTGGCCATGAACCCTCACAGTCCCCAGCTCTGACAGACAGCAGTTAATTATTTAGTATTGATTGTGGAAGGCAACTTTTGGAGCATGGTGTCATAGGCAGCTTTTCTGTAGGTATTGATGAAAAACATATAGACATGAAAAACCTCCACACTTTTTAAAATCTCTCTCTTTTACATGCGCACATACAGAAGGCCCTCCTTTTCCCAGATATTTCTTAAAATATTCAGCTACATCATTTTTAATTTGAGCAGTTCACAATTTATTGCATACTGCTTTTACAGAATACATTGTTGTTGGTATAAACATTCATGGGAGCGCAAAGATAGGTGGTGTATTGTATGTGGTCTACCCTAAAATGCCAGGGCCGTCCCAGTCCGCCTCTGAAGTGAAAGTGAAAGTGATCATTCGGTCATACGTGAACACACCACTGCACACAGTGTGAACAGCACGAAATTCCTTCTCTGCATTTAACCCATTCACCAAGTGAAGCAGGGGGCAGCTACGAACACAGCGCCCGGGGAGCAGTGTGTGGGGACGGTACCTTGCTCAGGGTACCTCAGTGGTGCCTAGTGGTCTTGGGGATCGAACCCGGACTTTCTGGTCACGGGGCGGATGCCTTAACCACTAGGCCATCCAACTGCCCCAGGCCATCCAACTGCCCCCATCCAATAATGTAAAGGTACTCGATGTAATTTAAGTTCTTTCTAGTGCCTTTACGTTATATGCGGGTTGTTTAGGCTGTAAGAGGTATATCACACATTATTTTATGTACAAACACGTCTTTTAATGGATCCAAAATGATACGTCTTTATCTCTAAGATTAAACAATGTAAGTGGATCTGTGCCACAGCAGGAACCCCCCTTGACCAAGGTATAGAAAGTTCTTGGTTCTGATAAGTAACTGCACTGTGCTGTTTCACACTGTCGGGTGGAAGAGGTGCTACACTCTTACCAAAACATCCAAAAATAAACTGCAATTATGTTTTAAAAGAATGTTTTAAAATAATTGGAACATGTTATTTGATTCTACCATTTGATCTGATACTGTTTTAAACATATTTTGATCATTCACTTTCAACATTTGAGCCATAAATGCATTAATATGTTATATAGACATGTGTTAATAAGGCAGATGGTCTTTCGTGAACACCATTGCATGATTTTGGTTTAATCTTTACTGACTCACAGTAGAGTCAGCTGAGGCAGTGAATTGCTCCTTTTTAAACCTCCGCTGGGCTGACATAGGGAGTAAAGCACAGTAGAGCTTTATAAAACTCTCTGATTTCAGTCACAGATGGGTCTACTGCTGGTCCAATAAACCAGTAATATTATGTATGAAATGTTCATATATAAATGCCATATGCAGAAAATCATCCAGAGAAGCATTAGACCTAATAGTCCTACAATAAAAGACACTTTTTGTCAATTTAAGACAGAACTGTTGCCCAAAGACGTATAGAGAGGAAATGAATAGTCTATCTATTTGGTAAGCTGCCAAAAGAAAAAAAAAAACCTCCCACACACTCACACATGGAACTTTATGTCAGACTTTTTCGTTCCCCCTTTTCTGCATACGTTTACCATTTATACATGACGGGTTTAATATATAAGGGTCTGTTCCTCCAGCTTAGCTGAAATTTTGGCATGGCCTATGGGAAAAGTGATCCACTATGTTCTTGTTAAAACAAACCCTGTTCTTTTTTTTAGCCTTCCATTCCCTTGAGACAAGACTTCTGCTATCTAGAGAGCTCTTTGGCTCAAGCCTCCCCTTCCCCCCTCCCCCCCGGACCCCCAAAAAGCCCAAACCCCACCCACTCCGGTACTGACCCCAAACACAGTCCGGCTGAACTCATGGAGCCCTTGTCCTACAGCGCTACTGCCAGTAACCCTTATACAAATGGACCATGTCGTCTCTTTTTTTCCCCTTTGATTTAAAGCCATGTCACAGTTGGAGACTATTATAAGCTGTAGTCGATCTATTATACAACACTATTATGATAAAATCTTCAGGACATAAAACACTGGGTTTTATTTTTTCGAACCGATGCCGCAGATATTAAACCTCAAGCCGTTTTCATTTTATTTTTCAAGCCTCTAACAGCAACGCAAGATCAGACTGATGCTAAAAAGTAATGCAAAACACACCAAAGCCAAGACAGGGAGACCTAAACCAACTGCGTTCCAAATATAGTGTTCCACTGGCAGGAAGTCAAGGACTCTTCCAAATATGACGTTCTTCTTTGTTTTTGTTTTTGCTTTTTTTATAACCGAGACAGATTTTCACCACAGAAAACTTCTTCTATCACGCCATGTTGGACAAGCATCTACCACATCTGCGAAACGTATTAACTTACAAAGCCGTCACCATGCAATTACGAGTGCATAAAAAGCCACGATGTATTTTCCGACTTGTGCTGGAAAGCTCACTGAAATATCTTCCTGAAACCTGAAAAAAGTGCTTGCTGGGAGGATTTGAAGTTTGGAGAAGACCACTTCCCGTCTGAAATGGCAATTAAAACACGAGCACACCACAAACCAGCCGTCTTTTCCCAACAGCAATAACAATAACAACAGCAGCACGGCAAGACATCAGTGCTGAGAACTGTAACCAGAACACAAAGTGACAAGATACGAGCGAGACTTTACGAGCGAAAACGAGCTTCATTGTGGCAGAGACGGCGAGCCGGAGTATCCATCAGGACCTGACTTGGCCTTGTCATCCTCTATCCTGTCTAGACCACTGAAGAATACTTGCACAGATTGTTTAGGCAGGATTTGTCTAGAGTGTCGTTTGTTTTGCATTTACATTTTAGGTTCCTTTATTTTCCTTTATTCTTTTTATTCTATTTATACTCGTGCTTTTCATTTACGAAAATAGGTTCTTAAAGAAGCCTTCTCTGATTATAAAGGGCAGAGGTTCTCAAACTGGTCTTCAGCATAGGCATGTTTTGCCTTTAGCTAGCTGAATGTGATAATGAGTAAAAGTAATCTTATATAATTGTGAGAGAATTCTGCCATATGCCTGAGAATTTGAAGAAGCAGCCCCAGCTGCTTTGCCCCCTGGACAGCAAACATTTTAGCTAAATTTTGAAGTTTCTATCCCGCCCTCCTCCTTATAAACAAATGGTTTGCGTCAAACGTGTAATTGTCCCCAGTAGCTTGAAAAACAAACTGATAACTGTGATCCCCAGAGACCCACAGACAGTCCCCATGTGTGGCGAGTTGCGTTGGAACAGAAATGTGGACCATGTGGAGGTCCCTGAGGACCACTTTAGAGAGCCATACACACAACAGATCTGTCAGCTACTTATTCCAAAACTTCCAAGGCACCACTCCAGTTTAACTCTCCTGTTCACTTCTAAAGGGAAAACATTCCACCTCTAATCCTCACTAATGATATTTCCAGATGTCACCATTGACAACACTGCAGAACTGGTGAAGGCTGGGTCTAAAGATACACCCTTAAATGGTTCTTTAATAAAGAAAATGTCTATTAACAGAACTATAAAACTTACAGCGAAGACACAATTATGGTCAACGTATGCCAACCCTGCTGTGTGCGGTTCTGTTAAAAAAATGGATTCTGTAGAGCACCACTATTGTCATGAGTCAGCTCTTTTTTAGTACTATATAGAACCCTTTGGTTCTAAGAATGCACATTCTTCCCAATCCCAGTCCCCCACATCTGATCTACAAGGAACTTGTTAATTCATTAATGGGTTGAATAAGGTGTGCTGGATGAGACACAGCTCAAAAATGGACTCAACAGTGATTGTCTATAAATGAACCACTTTTCACTGAATGATTGTTTAGTATGTTATTTTTGTAAAGGAGGTGTGTGAGTATGAAGAACCCTTTTACAGTTTAAGGAATGTCCACATTTACATTGAAATGAACTTTTTCATGAGGCAAGAGTTCTTTATATCACTTTGCAGGTCCTCAATGGACAAAAACGGTTCCGGTTTGGCAACACTCAAAAACACTTTGTGACGTTTTTGGGAATGTAGTGACAAACAGTTTGACAAACCGTCTTGGAAGAGTAAAGCGGGGAGTGTTTGTAAAACTCCAGTAACTGAAAATGTTCAGCACGAATCCCAACAAGCATTCCTTTCATCTAAAGCAGAGTTTCTACATACAACGCGAGCTGAAATGATTCCCTTACCTAATCAGCGAAATGATGACCACAGCTTAACATGAAGGTAAATGAGTGTGATGGCTTCCTTAAACAACTCTTGTGTCAAGTGACCCTGCACTGCATGACACTGCAGGACTCAACATTGTGGGTAATGATAAAATGGAAACTTGGCTCCTCTGTGTGTTTTATGGGGTACACAGCCATTACTGGTTTCATGCCCTACATCTGCATGACTTCGGATCCCGACTGGGAGTTTGGTAGGAAACTGTGGCTTTTGGTTCCTTCATTTTGAAAAGAAGCCGTAAAGACGTACGAGAGAGTGAAGGAATGAGCATGCGGTGATGGAGAGACCTGGGTGCTTTTTTTTGAAGTGGCTTCACATTTATTCTCCTCCAAGGCTCATTAGGGATAAATGGTTGGGCTGAAATGTGTTTGGAGACTTTTCAAATGAAAAGTCAGGAACAGTTTGAGTGCAATGGTCAGTGAGATCGCCCCTCCTGTTTTAATAAAGCACGACATATCTCTCAAATTTACAACGCTGCATTAATAGGTCAGAGACACTGCGTCTCTCTGGCTTCAAAATGACTGCGCTCAGCTGCTGTGGACGAGAGCCGAGCCAGAGAGATGTCACTCGAGAATTCCAGAAAGTTCTGCGTGTGGAGAAGGAACCGGATGCGAAGGCTCTGGGAGTGAGCTGCCCCCTTAAACTGCCGGCTACATCTGGTCTGCATGACACCAGTCCTTCAAAAAAAGAGAACACCCCTGAACTTTACATTAGGGATGAAGACTTTGAGCTTAATTTGCACTAGCAATGGGCTAGAACATGTATATTATACACTTCATTACTTCATTACTTGACTGTACAGCAGGGGTCGCTGGAATAGATGGGCTAGGGCTAAGCAATCCATACTTTCAAAGAATGAAAGTCATCAAAATAAGGTCTAATCTTTGACATAGACCTTGTTTTGATGTTAGCCAAAGACTAGAAGCAGATTATTATCGACTCATGTGGATTTAGAAACAAATTTATGCTAGCCCAACCTGTAGATTCACACAGCGGGTCTGTGATTCTGTGTCAAATGAGCTGTGATGCATTACATGTAGGGAATCCTGCTTAAATTCCTTCTCTAACATCAGCATTGTGGAGAGTTTGTTTTCCAACCTACCTATCGCTGATCATCAACAACATGGAACAGGTAGAGCATTTTACTCTAAAAAACCCAACATAAGATTGAAATTAAATGTTTTGCAGTATATATAAACTGAAATTAATTTTGTTGGATTTTACTAAGATTCTGTGCAAACTCTTGTCCAACTCACAACAGCTGCTATGAAGGTGCATTTTTTGTGGATTTATTATGGATAGATTAATTACAATCTTTATAAGATTCTGATTCTGAATCTGAATAGGAAGTGTGATTGTAATCAATGATATTTCATCTAGTCATATTTCCTCACCACTGGAACCACACACCTCCATTATTTATTATTTATTTGCATAATTTAGGATTATCAGCTGCCCTATGTTAGAATTTCAAGACGAGTGGATAAATACAAACGCTATCTGGAATAACTCCATAGGAAAGTGACCTTTGAGTCTTATTCTTAAGCTGCTTTATGAAAACATTGGGAGAAAAACATTACAGATTACAGAAAGTCTTACTCGATCAGGTCCAAAATAAGCATTGATTAGTGCTGGACTGGCCATCAGGCATCCCGTCAACAGGCACCCCCACGCACTCACCCACCCCTGACATCGAGAGGGGTCCTGGTGAAAAATGCAAAACTCTAAAGGTGAATCTCCAGAAGGTGTGATGGTGATCACCGGCTATGAACGAAATCATTCTGAGGCTTAAGGTTTTGCTTCTAATAGCAATTATGTTCTTTATATTATTCTCTGCTTAAGACAGATTTGAATGTGAAGAGCACCTGTAATCACTACCTTTCTTCACTGTGTGATGCTCTTAGTAATCAGAAGCACAATTTTAGGCAGCACACGTTTAAATGGACATGCATCATGCCACCCTGCCAAGAAAAGCATGCCTCTGCTATAAGCTCATCCAACTCTATTCCATCACATTACACTTCTCAAACAAAGCCCCAATAACAACCCCTCTCCGCAAAACAGCAAACCCCCAAATCCTACCTCTTGCCAGTATCCAGGCAGCCCCGTGAGAACCTCAGCACACCCCCACACATCAAAAGAGAGGGGAGAAAAAGAAACAGCTGAATACAATTAATGCTCTGGCATTAAATTCCACTTTTTCCACTTACACAAACAACGCGGGGAAAATAGTGGAGGAGAAGAGAGGACTGGGGGTGGGGGAAAAAAACAACAGATGAGGAAGTGGAGGTTTGTTTAAGCATATTCTGTGGTGCTAGGTGCAGTCAGATGTGCCAGTGCTTAATTAAACCCAGAGTGGTTCGGTTTGATATGATAATGCTGCAGCACACGGATTTTCCTCCAGGTTTGTTTAATAATCGACATTAGTTGTGCTAAACCAAATGCAGTGACTCGTATTTCCATTATCGTTCTATTGATTACTAATGCAGGTTATTTGCACATGCACTGCTTGTCTCTCCTCTGTGTTTTTCACTCCATTCTTTCTTTACAGGGTTTGTTATCTCTGAAGACCGTCTGATAATATTTTCCTTCGGCCTGCCCACTGAGCTTTCTGTCAGCCTGACGCTGTCTTTGTTTGATTTGGAGTCCGTGCAGAGAAACAGGCACAACTTTAGTCCGATGAAAAAGAGGCAAGGCCTCTTTCTACATTCTTTTATTGAAGCTGCAGAGAGGCCTCGGTCCATTCTGTATCATTTGGCTTAGCAGCTGATCCATCAGACATGTCAAACCATATTAGCAATATCCACTCGCCCCTAAAGATACACATAAGGATCGCCAGCTTGACCCTTCCCTCCCTAAAATAGAGGTTTTTAAGTGGGTCTCGCCTTGTGCAAAGAGAGTGGAGGCAGGATGCATGTATGAATGAGCTTAAAATCAACAATTAGTTTGAGGCAGGTACACACAAGGATATTCCATAACAAGAAATAAAAAAAAAACACCAGACAAGGGTCAGGTCACAGAAACCAAGGCCTAAAGTCATGCAAAGCACTATAAATGCACTGATAAAGTGAGTCCAGTATTAACTGCAGGTGTATTTGATCCTGATTGGATAGAAAGTAGGCAGAGCCTGAGCAGCAAAGAACCAATCACAGACATGCAGTCCATGCAGAGCTGGGTCCGTCTGGAGACGGGATGTTCATTTCTGATGAAAATCACTTTAAAGTTTGAGATTCCTTAAACTTTGTACATGTTCTTGTCACTCACACTTTTATTACTAAAATGGTTCTCTAATGAAGCATCTTTTGAAAAGTTCTTTAGGGGCAGTTTTCCACTGGGAATCACAGAACGGCATATTGGGTCTGTATTAAAACAGCAGTGATGAGATGATGAGCAACAGCAAGGCTAGTGGTCCTCATGGGCTGCTGGTCATGCTGATGATCATACACCTCCCCGCCCCCCATGGTGCCCAGAGTCTTGTATTTTAGAGTTGCTTTTAATGCATCATTTTTCCATTTGTTTTGTGTCTGTTCACACTACCTTTGTTAAATGATACTCTGTACTAAAAGCATCAGGAGCGTCACCAAAAACTATACACCCCAGCTTTGAAAGTAAAAGTTTTGTCACCCTTCATAATAATGAGTTAAAGAGTTATAGAATGTCTGAGGTTAATTTGTGTCATTTCACACTGTAAAGAGAAAAATAATCTTTTATCTAAGTAACAGAAGATAACAATTACTGGCCCCACCAAAATTTTACAAACAAAAATAAGCGGAAGCATGTTTCTGTTTATATTTCACTCTATGAAATAAGTCCTGTTTCACTGGGATACAAATAAGAGGTGCCACACAGGCCAAATTCTCCTCAAACATTTATTTCAAGACATGATGCCGCTTATTTGAAGAAATAATTCTTGAAACTAGCACCTATACAGAATCCGATTTGTTTGATAAGGAGAATGACACACATGTGCAGTGCAGCAGGTCCCCAGAGCAGAATCGAGAAAATGCGTTTAGGGAGCTCCAAAGAACCCTTCTTGGTATATTCATTTACAAGATTACAAATACAATTTATTTTTTTATTTCTTGGAATTTCATTGACTCAAAAATATTATTACGATGAATTTTGTCAGTAGATGTAAAGGTCAATTCAAAGCAAAACTGTGTAGAAAAATATTTTAACTTAGCAAAGGCGTGCATTTAAGCAAACTGAAAGTAGAAAAAAAACTTAAAATTATATGCACAGTCCACCTCAGTCACCTTATGAGTGATGCTCATGACTGGTCTTCCAGCTGCTGTGATTCACATCTGGCGCTTTAAATGGTCTATTAATGAGCAGTTGACCTAGCCGTGCCCTGTCTACAGATATGTTCCTTTATAGCAACAGGACCATTTACCATGCTAACGCTCAATTACACACACACACACACACACATGGAAAAACTACATCCAATCTATCCTAAAAGATTTTCTTTTCACAACGTATGCATGAGAAATAAACACGAAACATAAAAAAATACATTTTGACAAGAACCGACTTGTCCGCTATACATTCTTATTAAATTGAATGCGATATTTGCCAGCATTTTATGAAGCTTGTCCCACCTGGCAGCAGCTGCCATGAAGGAATGTGTTTGGGGGCAGAGCAGGGTCCAGTCAATTCTGTGGACGAAAGTGGCATGACCTGCATCGGTCTGTTCACAAACTGATCAAATAGACCCAGGAGAACAGATTTAAAGGCTTCAGTCTCTAATCCCTGTAAAAGGTGAACATGGACCACTGTGTTTTGTGATGCAGCAGGGTGATAGCAAAGCTGATAGAAAGCACATGGTTTGGTGTGTGTGTGTGTGTGTGTGTGTGTGTGTGTGTGTTAGTATGTGTGTATAGTACTGGGCACTGTGGACTGCTCTTAATGTGAAACACATGTTTTCATCTGCCTGGCATGCAGCACAGCTGGGGGGGAGCAGGAAACAGCTGATGGCGCAGAGTTAGTACAACTCCTTACACCGTCATGAGAAAAAACTTCGCAACACACACTACAATCATCACCGGTCTTGGAAAGAACTCAGCTTATGTCACAGGGTCTCCATAAATGTTCCAAGCACAACACTGAAAATGAAATAATGTGCAGTTTTATTGTCTTGTCTCATTATTTTTGATTTAGGCATTTAATATCTGCACTGTAGCACTTGGTGATTTAGAAGAGGACATCATAACTAAATATATAATTACTAATATTTTCAGGATAATCACTTTGGACACCATCTACAAGACCAAGAATGGCATGTTTAAAATTTACATTTACATTAATGGCATTTATCAGACGCTTTTATCCAAAGCAACTTCCATTCCCTACCTACAGGGGGCAGTCTCTCCCTGGAGCAACTTAGAATTAAGGGTCTTGCTCAGGGACCCAGTGGTGGTGCTGAAGGTAGGATTCGAACCCACTGGAATCATGGGAATTGATGGGAATTAATGAGAATTAACTGGACATTTTGGATTATACAACCAAACATCAACATTTTGTTTTGTCATAAACAGATGCATGCAAAAGGATAAAATTCTAGAACATTTGTCACGTCTTCCTCTTTCTCCCAAATGAGGCACGGAGGCAGACATTTGTTTCAGTATCTTTTCTTTTTATTTTCACAACACAACTGAACACAAGCACACGGACCAGGAAACTAGACCTTAGCAAAACGAAAGGAATAACAGAAACACTTCCAAACAAAGTCAGGATGATGAGGCGCACCACTAACAAACTTAAATACAAAAACCGCAAAACATATAAACCAGTCATCAAACCCAAACACTAAATTCCAATAACACCCAGCTGTGGCTGAACAGAAAAGCCCATCACCACTTCATAATAAAAGACCCCCAAAACATACTCAAACTCTGGCGGCCTCTAGCAGCATCTGACAGGCATGACAACATCACACAGATTTATTTTATTGCTTAAAACTGAACAAATTATTTCACTGAAGATATATATTTCTTACAGCTCCCCCTTGGAAATGAAAAATGAAAGGAACTCCCTTTCCCTCCAAAAAGTTACATTCAGCCCACTTTCTGCATGTTCTGCATTTTTGATGAACAAATGTATAAAACTGTACAGTAGGGTTAGGGTTTACTTTTACATTTTTTTTGTAAAATGAAATTGAAGTGTTTCGGGAGCATGTGTGGGTTTACACTATAAAAGTAGGCATTTTCAGGCACAAATTTGAATTCTATAAATTCTAAAAATCATTGTTCATGTGATGCAGAATCCATGCAGGGGGTGTGGTCTCAACAGCCCTGCAGTGTATTAGGGCTGTAACGGTACATGGGTCATGGTTCGGTACATGATGTCTTTCGGAAGACGTGACTGAAGAAATACGGAATGAGAATATAAGCAAGAGTGTGTGTTTACTGGTTAACACACTGCTGTTTATTTAAAATAAACGAAAACTAACCAAGCCTCATTCTTTAGAACTGTTTGTTGCTTAACTTTGCTGAACCGTACCGAACCGTGACCCCAAAACCGAGGTACGTACCGAACCGTGACCCCAAAACCGAG
>JBBPDB010000036.1:567264-583066 GCA_037974465.1 Brachypetersius altus | reverse complement strand
CTATTTGTAAAGTGCGTATCTGCGCTCAGTGATATCTCGTATGAAATGTTTGGATATATAATTTAAAAATAGTAGAAGAATGACTATATATTTAGGGTGGCTTGTGATCATTTTGGGGACTTTCAGCAGAATTCAAATGAGCCATTTTAATAAATATTAATCTAGATTAATTCCAAGATTACAGTGAGATTAATCTAGATTAAAAAAATTAATCCATGCCCACTGCTACAAATAACACAAGACAATGCAATGGGCAACAAAGAGCTATGGGGTCATTGATAGGGAAATGTACCACTAGTGAATCATCATGCACCACTAAATACACTATTTTGTGCAAGGTTTTATTGTTGTGAGCTGCAAATAAACATGCCATACTCTATACTGGCCACAATTTAAAGATGCACTCTATGTTGTGGGAAGATAAAATTCAAAAATAAGAAAATATACAGGCCTTGATTTGTCTGAACACATTTTTGGATTGTATGCCTCATTCAGACAGATCTGTCATAGATTTTTCGCTCCCATATTTCCTGCTTTGTTTTTTATTTCTTCCACATAGCCGCGCTGCCCTCAATAAAGCTTGTCCTCTTTCAGCCGTCTGCATTCTGTCTAGTGGCATTCTGTTACTTCAGGTATTGCCCCCTAAACAATGACAATAACTATTAAAGGGGACTTTATTACCTTTGCTCAGAGCTATTCTCCATCTGTGTCACCACTTAAATGTCTGTTTATTATAGAAGCGTTTCTCATTGGTGAGGGCATTTCAGCCAAAAGTCTCGCATACAAACCAAACTGTTGCCTTTCTATGCTAGCTTTCATCTACTGCATACCACTGGTCACCTGACTCCAGACCTGAGCTACATATATAGACAAGAGACAACCAACACCTGGCAACAGTGATTTACGGAATGGATTAATTATGACTTGGACAGAAGAGAGGGAAACCGTGACAGATGCATCTTGGCGCATGTATCTGAAGATGGGAATTCAACATTTTAGAGTGAATTATATTTAATTATAATCATTTTTGTTGCTGGGGTTTTTTTTTAGTATATGCATTTGTGATCACTGGGTTGTACAGAAACATTTTAGATCTGTCAGCTTGTGTTGATTCTTCTGCTTCAATTGGTCTTCAATAAAACACTCTGTTTTGCAAATGATGTCAATTTTCTTAAATCCACATATTTCTCAGGCAAGAATCTTTGGAGTTACGATTGTAAAAGTCCTCTTTGCATAACATTTTTAGATGAGAACACTTGCATATGGTAATCCTTTTATAATCTGGGAAATGAAATAACATTTGAGTGAAATTTTAAGTTAATTTCTATTTAATGGAATCGTATATATTGTGGTGATTTACATTTACGGCATTTATCAGACGCTTTTATCCAAAGCGACTTCCATTCTCTAACTACAGGGGACAGTCTCCCTGGAGCAACTTGGGGTTAAGGGTCTTGCTCAGGGACCCAGTGATGGTGTGCTGAAGATAGGATTCAAACCCATGACCTCTTGGTCCGGAGGCAAGTATCCTACCCACTGAGCTACCTCCACCCCACTTTTATTTCATTGTGTTTGGTTGGAAATCAAATGGTTCAGGTAATAAAATTACTTGGTAGATACAGCCAAGCAAGCTCTACAAGTACTTAGGCCTTCAGGAGAGGAACTGAAGACCTTACAACAGTGGCTACCAACACTTACAGATCAGCCTTACACGAAACAGCTTAGCTACAACTAATTAGCTTCTTCAGAAGACCTTGATTGATTAATTTATATGTATTGGTGTTAGGGAGTGGGGGCTGGGATCTATAAATATGCCTATTAACATAATCTTGGAGTGGGGCATAATCTTAAGAAACTTTATCAAAGCTGTATAGGAACCATGCCACATGTTTTGATTTTCCAGTGCATTTTAGTCCAGTAACAGAGTTTCTGTGGCCCACTTTGAGCCCTGCCATTGAGCAGGACAGGTTTTACTTGGGTACAGGTTCCTTTATTTGCAAAGGAAAAACATTTGTTCAAGGCACAGCGAGGTTTATTGTACCAGTAGAAAAGCACCATTAGATAAAGGTTAGATATAAAGTCTGCAAGAAAATACATCTCCAAGAAGAGGGCAGCTGGCCACTGCCTTAAACAAAACAATAGAGGGTCCAACCAGTCATGTCTTTCACTGTGTCTGGGACCAATTTTGGGAGAGAAAACAGGCTTGTTTAACTGTGCAGACTGGCTCAGTATGGTGCATGATGGTTAGATGGTTACATTTTTGTCTGGTATTTCTAATCTCTTGAGAAGGGGGTTGGCTGCAGCTTCCAGGACCAGACTCTAAATGCCTGAAAGCAGAACCTTATCCTTGTTGGCTAAAAGCTCCAACAACAACCATGTAGACACAAATTAAATACAGCATATAGTCTATTGCAATGTGTACAATTTGTGGTTATCTAAAATTCCATTATATCATTTTCAAAGAAATGAGACAACAAGCATGTAAATGCCATAAGAGCTGCTGCTAACTGCCTTCTGTGCAAAATCACAACTATGGTGCAGTATTACTCATTCTGGAAGGTTTGCATCCCATTCACACAATACTGTTACATTGCTGTGCTGCCTATTTGTTGTATTGTTTCTGTCGCATCTTGCACTTAATTCATAGCTGCTAACTGCCTGCAATATCAATATCATATTTATATCATACTTATGGTGCAACACTAGTCTTAGTTTACAGCCCGTTCACACTATACTGTAACATTAACTTAGTGCCTATTTATTGTGTTGTTTGTATTGTAACTTGCACTTGATTGAATATTGCAATATGTTGCACCATGGTTCATGAAGAAATGTTTTCTCCTCATTCTATGTGGGTATAAACAGCTGCTGCTGAAAATAAAGTAACCTTCAACCATGAACCTACTAGCAGAAACTAGCATTATTGTTGATGTGGGTGTTTACCTCATTTCTGATTGAGTTTTGACATTTACAGCTCAAAATGAAGGTCTAGATTTTATACGGTTTGTCAGCTCTCTCTTGCTCACCCTCTCTCTAACTCTCTCTCGCTCTCCTCGTATGTCTTTGCTAATGTTCGTCCCCTCTCTGACAGTGAAAGCTCGTCGGTGGGATGAGGCGAACCCCCTCCCGTATGTGTCAGCGGCAGCTCTGCGGCTGCTGCTGTTATTAGATGTCTTCTTCTGTCACACCCCCCCCTCCTACGGCCTCTTCCACAAACCTGTGGGACACATAGGAGGAGGATGAGATGCATCGAAAATGGATACGCATACACACGCGCACACACACACACACACACACACACACATACACGCTCCACTGACCACATGCCTGCCAGGGATGACAAGGAGAAAGCAAGGTGTTGTCTGATGCTCCTTGGCAACAAACACACGGACACATTCCCCTGGTAACAAATAGACACACACACACACACACACACGCACACACAGACACATCCACTTACCTACAAACCCTAACACACTGCTGCTCTCTTTTTCTCATACATGCAGACAAGCATGTTTGTTTTCATGCCATGTTTTGACACGGGGGGACATCTCCTGTGTATTACAGAGATACATATCTGCAGTCATGGCCAAACGTTTGGGCACCGCTGGTCAACTCATTTGTTTTGTTCATTTTTGTTCATGTGAGTTTATCTCCACCAGCCTCTACAGAGACACTTACGTTTGCACACTTCAATTCACAATCACTGTTTATTTACTAACTTTAACAGAGAAAATAAGGACTATAAAAGTAATATAAAACACAAAGTGTAAAACTTTACTTACTTAATATTTTATATTCTAAGCTAAGCAAATTGTGTTCTAAAATCAGGCTCTTCCTTCTAAAGAAAGAGCAAAACATGCAATGTGCATCTTAGTGTGTGTGTGTGTGCGCGCGCACGCATATGTGTGTGTGTGTGCGTGTGCTAGATTAGCATTGTTTTCTTTTTTTTTTTCTTTTATGTCCTTAAAAGGCATGAAAACAAACACAGAAAAACACGTTATTCTTACTATTTTAGCGGGGACATTCCATCGATTTATGTAATACTGTATCACAGAGGATGCTACACCTCAACCTGACTCTGACCTTCACCTCAATAACAAAAATGCTCTTTCTGCTCTTTATGTTTTTCATAAAAAAGTGGCGATTTGTGGTGAAAAATGTGAGGACCAACTGCCACCTCTTCTACAGATTTTACAGAACTCTTATTTGGTCCACAGAAAGGGGTAAATAAACACAGGCTTACGTACACACCTACATATAACTCAACCCATATATCCCACACTAAAATATAATACTTCAACAGTGATCTTCATGGGCTTAGGCATTTATTCATCAGTTTTGAAGATAAGGAGCTGTATCCTGGGCAACCGAAGCTGCTGACGGTGATTGTGAATGGTGCTTCCCTCACTGATAAAACTGGATTACAAGCTGGTGAGAGGAAGGTCAGGGTAATGTGTGAACGCCTCCTATGTTTAATAAAAGAGCTTTCCCAAGCACCAGAGGCACCATGTGCACATCATCACAATCAACTACATTCGCACGCGGTTTAACGCTGAAGGTTCATGTCACATTTCTGGAGAAAATGGAGCTCATCCTCATCCTCTCGCAGTTATACAGTTTCCACTCTTCTTGGAAGGCTTTTCAGTAGGAATTGTACCCACTCATTCTGTGGAGCATTTATGAGGGCAGACACTGATGGTGGACGAGAAAACCTGGCTCACAATTTCCGTTCCAGTTCATCCCAAAGGTGTTGGATGTTGTTCAGGTCAGGGCTCTGTGTGGGCCACTCAAGTTCTTCCACACTGAATTCATCCAACCATGTCGTTATGGACCTTGCTTTGTGCACAGGGGCACTGTCATGCTGGAATAGAAAAGGGTTTTCCCCCAAATTGGTTCCACAAATGTGGAAGTGTCCAGAATGCCTTGGTTGAAGCATTGCCCTTCACTGGAAATGAGGAGACTTGTCTGAACCCTGAAAAACAAGTGTGTCCTAATATTTTTGTCCATTTTTTGTCCATTTGCCTATGCAGCCAACAGCCCATTTATAATGATGCATTCTTAAAAATATTTTACTCATAAGAAAATATATTATGCCCACAAATGTCCACAGAATTTCTGTTTATTAAAGTGTGTGAGGAATAAATTGTATGAAAGCTGCGTGCTGGGTATAATTGAGACTCTTACGGGTTACTAAAACTTTCATTTATTTTTTCATGCTATAATCAGTGTACACCGAGGCATATTATAAAAATGATTATAAATCAGTGCTCTACATGAGAACACACCAACATTTGCCATGTGACAGTGACCACAGTGGAGTTTGTTAGTGGACAGCAGGCATCCACTCTCTGCCCTGCAGGTGGGAGTTGATGTGGGGGCCTCCTGGGTTGCTCACACTGTGGGTGAGCTCAATAAGGTGGCCTTGAAGGGTCAAGTTTGCTGCTCCAACAATCAGAGTGCTCATTTGTCAACTCCCTTTGCACACACACACACACACACACACACGTATCCATAACCACACATTTCTCTTCCTTTTGTTCCTGCCTTTAGTTGTCTACTCATGTGTTAACACAGTTTCATGTATTGGTTTGTTCATTAAGGCCTTCAGCATGGGCTAATTTCTGCTAGCATCATTGTGAGCACCAAGCTAACAGCCCTGCACATCATTGTGGGCCATTCTAGATTAAGCACAGACATCTGAGACTTGTAAATTACATTCTATGTGAAGCTTGTTACAGACATATGAACATATATGTGAGTTTGGGTGTTGCATTTCTAACTCCTTCACACAGAGCTGCTAGTTACACCATTTGACACACACCCAATGGTTAGACTGTCACTGCAATTCACAATCAGTTATGTATCTACAACATCCAATAGATCTAAAGTCAAATTCTCCCTCAAAAATGGGTGGGAACCTATACATGATTGGCAGATTCTTCTCACTAGTAGGTCTATAGGAGATCTATATCTACCAAGATTCAATGGAGAAAAATATCCAGATTTTATATTGTTTCCAACCGAAATGTCCAAATTAAGAGTAGCACTGCAGTGCTGAAGTTTAAACACAAGAACAAATATATTGTATACTTATGAAATAAAGATTAAAGGCAGTCAGTAGAATATCAAGGCTAAAAACAACTTTTTTGCCTTAAAATCTGCTCAATTCTCAATACTGATGTTGTGTTCACTTAAATTCTCAGGCAGCATGGTCTGAACGAGTATATTTCTGAGCAAACAAACACATGAACAGGAATGCATATCAGTGAAATTGATTTTGTCCTGTAGATAAATCAAATTAAAATAACCTACTCAATTGCATTTTAGGTGTCTTTGAAAATATGGCAGCACCTGCAACAATAAAGGCAAATGGATCTTTTGTATAGTGACAGAAAAGACTGATTTATCTTACCATATGCATCATAGACACATACACACACATACATCTGCACACCCCTCTGGATTTAAATGGCATAAAAACAAACATATTTAATGAATCACTTACGATTTTGTAATAAAATGCTGGCTTCCCTTCAGTATGTGAGAAAATGTAAGGATGTCTTTCCTTGTGCATTTCCTTTGTGCCCATTTATTCCGTAGAGCATTTGTGAGGTCAAGCACGGATGTTGAATGAGAAGGCCTGGCTCGTAATCTCCATTCCAGTTCATCCCAAAGGTGTTTGACATGGCTGAGGTCAGGCCTCTGCGCACTGGGGCACAGTCATGCTGGAATAGAAAAAGGCCTTCCCCAAACTGTGTCTACAAAATTGGAAGCATGGCATTAATCTGAATCCTACATTTACATAATGAAAATAATCTTAATTAATTACTAAAAGCAGACGCTTTCTGATTAGGCTTATTTTATCCCCTCACATAGCTATGATGTGCTGCTTTCAAATGGAAATACTATTTCTTTAACTTAAAAAAATCTTATTAAACAATGCAATTTAATCAAAGTGAATTATTATAATTCATCTTGCAACCTTAATTTAATTTGTGTATTTTGGCAGTAATTGTGCTCACATGTTTTATTCACCTGAAAATAATAGCACGTATTCGAACCAAACAAAACATTATTTCAAACCAACACAGTTGGAAAACTTCCCCTATGGTTTTTAAAAAGGCTGTTGAATCTAAATGACCCCTAAAATGACCCTTGAGCAAGATACTATCTCCACACACTGCTCTTTGGGCTTGTTGGCGGCAGCCACTGCTTCACTTGGTGAATGGGTTAAATGCAGAGAAAAAAATGTACAATGTTCACATTGTGCTGTGGTGTGTTCACATGGGACTGTAAGGGTTAATAAATTAAAATAAATTACAATTAAATTAAATGGCCACACTACTATATTCAGCCCTCATTGTTTTGTCCCCACTGTTCTGGAGTGAAGGTTTTCCAGCAGATGCAGAGAGCGCAGCCAGAACACCCGCTGAATCAGGACTAATCCTCTATACAGTGATTATATGAGGGGCAGGGTATTGTAACAACTGAAATAAACATTGCAGCATTTACTTCTGGACTGATGAAGCCAGCGAATGGAAGCTTTTGTGCAGAAGGTGTCATAGCTGGTGATGGATTCTGTGAAACAAATAAGAAGGATATGGGAGGATAAATACGGTATTAAAAACCTCTGCAGTGAAGGGCTCTATCAGGTGCAGGGTACATTCAGGATGAAGAGTAGGCCTATAATCATGGGCTTCCTCATCCTCATTGAGGTGCAAATCCAGAGGTAAATGTTAACAGGAAATGGGGGGTGGTTGGTATACAGGGATTAGTGGAGAAAATCCATTACTGTCCCGAGCCTATAACACTGTTTCTCAATCCTAGGACCACTCTGTGTGAGCCTGTGTGTGTATGTGTGTGTGTGTGTGTGTGTGTGTGTGTGAAATTTTGACCAGTTGGCTGAGTACTTGGATTCATGTCACGTTTGACCCATTCAGTTAAGGGCGTGGCCTCAGCTGACACAACACAGGCCTGAAAGGTCATGGAAGTGAAGACCATGATACTGTGGGATTAAGCTGCGAGCATTTATTTGAAAAAAAAGCACAATTTTGCAATGAGAAGCTGGTTTTGTCAAGCTATGGTTGTGTCCAGATGCAGTATTAGTGGCATGATGTATATGACGTATGTGTTGTATCTATGTATAATATACATTATACTTACATTATTATTTCTATTTATATATTATTTGTTTTTACAAATGAGGAGGAGTTGCACATTGCATCTCATTGTGCTGTCTACAATGACATTACAGGAAATCAATAAAGGAAATCAATTTAACTCAGGGAAAATGGTGCAGTTTGCAGTTTTCTATTGTGGGCAAGTCAATGGGAAAAACTTGTATTTCTAAAATGATCACTTCAAGGTATTTTATTGACTGCTGTTGGCGCTGTGGCACTGAGGTTTTCACTAAGAGGGATGTATTAGTATACTGATCACCTCCTGATTATCTAGAATCATCTGCTCCTGTTTCTTCACTGGTTCAGGCCTTACGTTAGATCATATGTAGATTACTGTGTGGCTTAACAAAAAAAAAACATTCCTCTGAAACTGGTCAAGTACAGGGATTCACGATTAAACAGTGAACTGTTCTTTAAGTGACAGATGTAGATGATCATCTGAGACATGTTTGGTGTTCAGCAGTCTTATAAGATCATTACAAATGACACAGTGTGACATGGATGTAATAAACATGGGTGCGATGTGTGTTTAGATGTCCAACAATATGTGTGACGGTGCGTAGATGTATGATGGTGTGTGTGAATGTGCGTACCTTGTTTTCCTTCGTTTCCCCCCATGCTTTTCAGATTTTGTTGATAAATACATAATTTCATGCTGCATTTTCTTTGGCTGGTCAGTAGAAGTGGGTCGTACTAGGACACACATGCTGTGAGATGATCGTCCTAAATGTCTGACATTGTCAGAAAATAGTCGCAGGCTGTGTTTAGTCGTCATAAGGTTGTGTTTAGTTGTCTTTGGTCCCCTCTCGCGGTGCAATTCAGGACCACTCCATCAGCCAAAAAAACTGATCCGATTATCTGATAGTTTCACGATCTTTCATCTGTGACAGCCCAAAATCGTTCATGTATACTGGGCATGATGTTTTCCTATTTTGTTTTGTGCCAGAGCTACAAGGGTATGAAGTCATGGATGCAGTACAGTGTAAACTGCATTCCTAACTCCTCACACATTCTCCTCAAACCATGTGGATGTGTTCAGTAATCTCTAAAAGACTTCTTTATGTGGTTTATGCACTACTGACTACTTCTGACTAATCAATAAAAGGACGCAGGCAATCCAGGCCACATTGAAGGGTTAAAGAGAGTTTGGTAGAGTTCAGTACGAGAGCAAGTCAAAACAGAAATGCTTTGTCTGCAGAGATTCTCACATCTCCTCCTGATTCCACTAATTAGACTCAGCACTTTGTTACGGATGTTGAGCTCATTAGTGAAATATGACGGAGCTGTTGAAGTAAGGAGTACCTGTAGACACACTTAGTGTGTATACATCACTGAAGCGTTGCTGGTACTGAATGCTCCAGATTCAAAAAGCGCTCTCAACGATGAATGCTTAGGAAAGAAGAGTGTAATGACGTTTGAGTGAGAAATATGATCAATTGCTGTTACTGTTGCTGCTATTTCTACTGCTACTACTTCTCTTACTATTGTTACTGTTACTGATACTGCTGTTGGTACCATCATAACTACTGCTACAGTGACTTATAAAGCTACTGCTACAGGTACTACTTCTACTACTATTGTTACTGCTACTTCTGCTACTGTTATTGCTGCCGTTACTGTTATTGCTACTGGTACCGCTACTGCTACTGGTACACTTAATAATACTATTACTTCTACTACTGCTACTTTTACTTTTTCAACTACTACTAATACTGCTGCTACTATTGCAACTGCTTCTACATCTGCTACTACTGTTACTGGTATTGCTATTGCTACTGTTGCTACTACTTTACTGCTACTGTTACTGTTTTAGTTACTACTAGTTTTGCTGCTGGAGTTACACATCTACTGTTACCCCTGTGGTACTGCTACTTCTACTATCAGCACTGCTACTGCTACTGCTAGCACTACAACGGCTATCATTTCTGCTATCTTTACTGCTACTACTGCCACTGATACTATTACTACTGCTATTGTCACTACTGTCACTGCTACTGCTACGGTTTTTGCCAATATGACTAATTCTGCTGCTGCTACAGCCACTGCCACTACTGCTGCTCTTACTCCACTGAGCCCTGCAGCACCAGGACAGGGTTTTCTCATCTTAAGCATGTGCATAATTTACAGTGTGGTCTTACTTGTCTGTGGAAGCAAAGAACATGAGAATATTACACAATGTGTTTATTCAGAAATCAAACTCCCAAATTGTGTAATGGTGCATTTATAAGTTATGAAGAATACCTTTTGTCTGCCATTGTGTCTGAGAGCAGTGCATTTTTTATAAGCTCCAATGCACCTGCATCATTGTTAACCCTTAAAAGTCCCAGGTCGCCAGCAAACAGAAGCTTTCTGTAGTTTTATAGAAATTATTAATAACTCATAGTTCACTAAAGCAAGAGGAGACCATTGAAAGTGCATATTCTAAACTTTTGATCCAGACCGCATTAGTGTTTGCAAGAGAAAAGCCTACAGCAAATAACTTTCTTTCTTTTCTTATTTTCAGGAAATAGCAAATGGTTCACTTGGCGAACTCTCTGCTCTTATATAGTTGCTTTGAGATGGAAGCCCAGGTAGAAAAAGGAAAAAAGTCACTTAGTTACTTTCTTTCATTTTTTGGCAACAGTACAGCTTTCAATTTAGTGTATTTAGGTTTAGCCATGATTTTGACTTGCTTGGAAGCAGTAATTTTACCCTTTACACCACCTGTAGCAAGCTTTCTAATTAAATATAACGCAATCCTAACTATTACAAACCAGTGTAAGCATTCCTCACTGTCCACCTTGGATACTGCAGTATTTTAACTGCCCCTTTATGTGCTTTCTTTTGTCTTTCCTTCAGGGAAAGCCCTGTTTCTTTTGTTTGCCGCTGCTGTCCACCGTTATATAATTCATGCATGGAAACTGCAACACTGGTGAGCCAAGGAAATTTGATGCAATCTGTAGACTAGCTTCAAATTCACACCACAGCATTAAATCTGTTGAGTGTTATTGTGTTTAGATATATACCAGATTGCTCAGAGGTGCCCCCTTACAGTCTTAATGCTTCAGCATAATATCGGGTTTCTGTTACGGTCTGGCCAGCGGCCATAGTGATGCCGCTGCTTTTCTGTTTTGGGTTTCTTTATCGGGTCTTTTATTTTGATGGTTCTTCCTGGGTTGTGTGTCACGTGTCCTTTTGGTTTCCACCTGCTTTCGTTTTGCACCCAATTAGGGGCTGTATTTATGTTCGGCTCATGGTGTTAGTCACCATGAGCCCATCGCCTGACTTATAAGGTGTTTATGTTCTGTTCTTGTTTCTGGTGGCCCTCGTGCCCTTTGTTTTGGACCGTGCTTAATAAAGTTCCACAGAGATGGATTCCTGCCTGCCTGCGTGTTCCTGTCGCCTTCCAGGTAAATCCGAGCCCGAGCTTTGCGGCCCGGCTCGTGACAGATGGGCTCATCTACCCTACCCCGCCAGCATGGAAGAGGAAGAGCTGGTGGTCGTCTGGGAGTCCCGCGACCTGGTGAACTTTCTCCAGAGCCTGCCGGTCGTGGACTCCCAGGATGAAGAACACCCGGAGACCACCCCTCTTTCCCCCATCACGAAAAGGCGGAGACGGAGGAGACGCGGAGCTTCCGCGGCCACTCCTCCTCAACCCACAAAAGTGGCGACCACACCGTCACCGCACGAACCGGCTGGCAGGTCGGAGCTGCCCCTGCAGCACGAAGCCGGCGCCGTGCGGCAAGCGGACGCTTGGGGAGAGCACTTTCTGGCACTCTCTCCCCTCGACCAACATCAGCGCCAAGAACAACAGCTGGCGCTGCTCACGGACGCCCTCCGTGAGCTTCAGGAGCGTCCCCTGGACCCGAGCACTCCGGACGGGTCCGAATTACTCCACCAGCTCCGGGCCTGCCAACAGCAGCTGGAGGAGCTCACCTGCGCCCACCATGAGCTCTACGGGCGCCTCCTCGCACCCTCCACACCCACTAGACACTCCTCCCCTCCCGTAGCAAGTAAGGCCCCCGTCCTGAGAGAGATTCCCCCAGCTGGGTTAGATCCAGGGTCCCCAGGCTCGAGTAGCGAGCCCGAGAGCAGTAGCTCCCCGCCTAGCCTAGCTCCCTATTCCCCCGGCTCGAGTAGCGAGCCCGTTATTGCCCCAGCAGGGCTAGATTTAGGGTCCCCGGGCTCGAGTATCGAGCCCAAGAGCAGTAGCTCCCCGCCTAGCTCTGTTTCATGTTGTCCGGTTTCTTGTGAGGGGCCTGTACTTGTTGTCTGCCCGGCTAGCGGGCCTAATTAGGCTAGCGTTAGCTGCCCGGCTAGCGGGCCTAGTGAGGATAGCGTTAGCTGCCCGGCTAGCGGGCAAGGAGAGGCCGTGTATGTGTGTGAGGTTGGTGCGTGTGTGTGTGAGGCTGGTGCGTGTGTGTGTGTGGCTGCGAATGAGACCGGCGTGTGTGTGGCTTCGAGGGAGACTGGCGTGTGTGTGGCTGTGAGTGTAGCCCCAGCGTGTGTCTGTGTAGCCCCAGCGTGTGTCTATGTAGCCCCAGCGTGTGTCTGTGTAGCCCCAACGTGTGTCTATGTAGCCCCTGACGGCGTAAGCCCCACTCCTGCTAGGCTCGTAGACCCAGTCCCTGCCTGCCCTGTCCTTATACGCCCCGTTCCTGCTGCCCTAGACCCTGTTAGCCCTAGCCTTGGCCTCCCAGAGGCCCCAGCCTGTCCTGTTTCCCCTGCCCTAGCCTGGTTAGTGGGGGTGGAGACGCAGAAGAGAGTGGGGGCGTTTTGTTCATGTTCCTGGTGGCCCTTGTGCACTTTGTTTTGACCGTGTTAAATAAAGTTCCACAAAGATGGATTCCTGCCTGCCTGCGTTTTCCTGCTGCCTTCCAGGTAAATCCGAGCTCGGGCTTTGCGGCCCGGCTCGTGACACATACATTATATACAAACATTACAAATTAACCACATGGCTCTGGAAATGCCGTCCTGAAACTGGAGTCTCCGCTCCCAGAATGAGAAATATTGACGGAATCAAAACAGATGTGGGCCGGAATCGTAGGAACGAGCGTTGCTTGGCGCATGTGTAGGGATCCCTGAAAGACGTTGGTGATTCCTGAGGTAACTTGTGGAGCTCGAGCGACGGACAGTGACGGTTGAAATGTGTTCATAAAAGACTCCAAAAGTAAGTCACATCTTGTTGTCAAACTTCGTTTGAATTCAAAATAATGTATTTTTGATTGTACAGGACTGACTACAGTTAGCCAGTGAAGTTAATTGGTTGTATGTTGAGATGGTTAGTTAGTAATATTCAAGCGTAATTTTCTAGTTTAATAGCCAGCAACTGGATTGATAATGCTAACAAGTATAAGAACCGGTGTGGGTTGGTTAATAAAAGATTGTTTTATTTCTGTATCTGTCAGGTTAGAATTTATTATAATTTCTACCAACATCTGATGTTTAACAGTACGTCTTTCTCCACAGGTTCTGTCAGAGAGCAGTTAGTCTGCTATGGTAAGTCTCGTTTTTTAAGTCATCCAATTACCTAATAATTCCGCATACCTGTTAGTTATACAATATAATTCTTAGTTCATAAACCTTCCTGAAAAAATGTAATGCTTGGACGTATGGATTTTTTCATCTTTGACATTTTTGAGGCAATAGCAGTCATGCTAATTTTAGTGTTAAGACTGTAAACACTTGTAGTATTTTATTTTGTCACAATACTTTTTTAGAGATGATGAAAAGAACTGCACTGAAGCTCTGGAGTTAGACGGCAGGCTCACGTTTCTCTAGACTTCATGACATTGGTATGATGTTGCTTTTCTGAAATGCTTTGTTACTTTTAGGCCGGATGTAATGGGACACACACCTTCCAAAAACCTGTACTTTGACAGAGATTATGGCTCCTAAAAAAATAATTTGGCGCCCAAATATTTTGTGTTTAGAAGCCAATGGATCCTAAGGCTTTTATTTTGTCTGGAGACCTGATAGCCCTAATATCAAAAGACCTCTTGATATTATATAGTGGATGGTAATCAAGCGAATATCATCTTTTAGGACCCGTAAGGAAGAATCCATCTTCAGCTACTGCAGCAGACGGTGAGATGGAAGCCCACGCCATCCAATGGTTCAACCTGACCTCTGATCGTGGAGGTGGCCGGAAACAAAGGGCAACAGGCAAAGATTCATGAAATACGGTAAATTTCATATAGAAGAAGCATTTCAGCTTTAACTAGTTACTAGGGATGCACAATAATATCGGAATCATTTTGGAATCGGCAGATACTTGTGTTTTTTAAATTATGTTTTCAGCCAATATTTTGCATTTATTGTGGGGCAAGTAGCGCTTATGCCAAGCATGCCCAAAGTCTCTCTTAAAATGTATGGCTTTATTTTCTGAACATGCTGTCACGGGTCGGGTCATTAAGCCCAGACCCGGAGCTACCTCGGGGCATAGAACAGGCAGGCAGGCTGAAATCCATGCAGATGAGTTTATTAAACAAAACAATAGAAAACAAATAGGCACGATGGCCTCCAGGAATGTAAACCAGACAGAACAGCAAGAAACAGATGGGGTAAAATGAGGCGATGGACACATGAGGATAAAACTAACTAATACAACCTTGTATACACACACAATCAGGACGTAAAACACAGGACAGGTGAAAACAAAGGAGACACGTGACACAAGAACAGAATGTCAAAATAAAAGGCCAGAACAGAACAGAAAGGCGGCGGCCGCTAGAGGACCGTGACAAAGACAGGTCAGTATCAACACAGATAATCAATAAATCTAAAGCGAAGTTACTGTGATGATAATGTAACTTAGTTTCAGTTCCACATTAAATTTAACAAATAATTTTGGCAAAAACTATAGCAAATTCGTGGAAACAGCAGATACAATATTTTATTTTTTGGCAATATATAATTCTTCATGTATTTTAGTGCCAATTATTCATACAATACATCTTGGTGATGGATGAACAGTGAATTATTGAACTGTGAAAATGATTGGTGATTACTCCTACATTTTACTAATTTTTTATTAATAAAAAAAATTAAATTACTACAGTATTTACCCTACTTATACAAAAGGAAATGACAGGCATACCAAATAAAACGCCCATGTATGAATTACAGCGTAGTCTATACAGCGGTAACATCTGTATTTACATTCTAGCACTGCAGGAGTTCAGTGTAAACTGTACAGTACAGATACGAATTTATCTTTAATTTCATTTTAAAATCAATTTAAGATAAGAGAAACCTCACCTCACTTTGTTTAAAATCTCTGGTGAACTCGCCTATGGTCAGTCCGTGCCTAGAGTCCTTTGACCCCAAGGTAGGCTCCGGGTAATAAGTTCCATTTACAACAAACAGTTGGAAAGCGAAATAGTGTGCCTTAAAGTGAGCCAGAAGTTCATCAAACTCCTGCAGCGGGTTATCAATAGCATACTCCACACATTAATGTACAAGAGACCTACATGTTGTGAAATGACTGAGGAATTTTCCATGGCTTCAGTTTCGAGGTGAAAGCTTTCTCACTTTCAGGCTTTCAGGGTAAGGATGTTCAGCTCCTGTGTTATATCCAGTAGAAACTGAAAATCTACTACCTATTCATTCTGCTGGAAGAAGGATGGATCATTTAGAAG
>JBBPDB010000036.1:473460-519111 GCA_037974465.1 Brachypetersius altus | reverse complement strand
CACACACACACACACACACACACATAGAGACACACACACACACACACACACACACACACACACACACACACACACACACACACACACACACACACAAACAGTTGAATTGTGTTCCATGCACTACACTAAGTTGGGTTTTTATTTGTTTATTTTACTTGTTTTGCTTTTCTGCAGACCCTCAGACAGCTGGTATTACTTCGACCAACATATTCAGAAGTTCAGTTTTGTCTAGCTGTGGGGAATTTTAGTGTCTTGATAGAGTTTTCATGAACTCTCACTAGGTCTATTCCAGAAAAAATATATGGTTTGTGGGACCATGTTGTGACTGGAATTACTTGCTTATGAAAATAAAATGCTGTTGTAAAGAAAACCTCAACAGGGGGCGATGTTGGGGACAGTCTGTGCTGCTCTCCTGCGCTCTGCTCTAAACTCCCCTTATTACAACAGTCAATCTTACTGATCTAATGTGCCTTGCATGAGCATAAATGAAGGCAAAGCTGGCTCAGCACATCTTGTGGGTTAACACACAACAACCAAGGGCAACCCACAGTGGCTGGGAGTACCTGATCAAAGAACACACCATCAGCCTTGCTTCTCTGTCTCTCCATGTCTCTCCTCTTCACACTTCTCAAGAGGGTGATGAAAAGATCATAATATGTTCCTCTCCTTCTTGGGCAGGTCAGGCAGCTCTCCTCCCGAGCTCCTTCCACCTGGTAATCTAGAAACCAGCTTGAAGCTTACAAATTTCAGTAATGTCTATAAGGCTGATATGACTGACATTGTCTCAGATATGATCTATGCCCTAAACAGCTGGAGACTAAAGTCTTTGCGGGAAACAGTTCTCTCTGCATTTCATAGCAGTACTACACCTCAAGTCTGCATTTTCATAATGGTATGTTTTATAGCTTGGATATTAGAAATACATATAGATGTTGAACATCCAGTTTTGGAATTTCGTTCAGTTTTCACTTGAAGCCTCATTAAGTATAATTTTGATCATCGTTCTGACTTCAGGGAGGCAGTTAACAAGGCAATTTTAAAGCTGATGCTTTATGTTACAGGGATGAAGCCCATGCTAGCCTGTGATGTTGCATTAGTGGCAAATTCTAAGATGTTGGAGGCATTGATGATTATAACCATAAGCTATATTATAACCAATATTATGTATATAAGGTAGAACCAATTATACTATAAGAAACCTTTAAGTAATTTTAGATCATTTCTGTTGATCATAAAATGTTGCTTCTGTTATTTTTAGGTCTTGTATAAAAACAAGCCATGCTTTGTAGACTTTGACTATCCCTTCATATATTGGAGCACAGTGGACATGTTTGCTGAACAGTAAAGCCAAGAAAAAACACAAACAGAACAAAACAAACAAAACAAAAATAGCTCCGCTCTAAAAGCTTTCACTGAGCTACTGATTTCTGAGTCCCCCTTCACTACATCACCCACACAGATTCCTTCTTGCCTCCTGTTAGTTCTGCACTGTATATGTATGTATGTATGTATGTGTGTGTGTGTGTGTGTGTGTGTGGGTCTGTCAGGTCTTCCTGGACATGGTGGAGAACTACCCCACGTGCCTACGTGTGCTGGTGCTGGCCGAGAACGCCATCAGCCCCGAGCTGCAACAGCAGATATCCGACCTGCTCTCTGAGGGCGAGGAGGATGATGAGAAGGAGGCTGAGGCCCGCGGCAGCTTTGTAGCGCCCCGAGAGAAGCCTGCCTGGCTCCCTCACAGTAGTAAGGGCTGATCCGCTCTCTCAAACGCTCGCTCTGCCTCACTCTGCGCTTCAAACTGTTTCAGTTAGACTCGCTCACTTTCGCTCTCTTCTCTCTCTGTGTGAAAGACTTTCCAGGGGTCACTGGTTGACTCTGAAGAACAGGAGCCGTTGTGTTTAAAGTAATACAGGGGTATCTGTAGCCTTTTTTGTGCAATATGAGGACAGATTGTATGCTTTTCATTAGATAGAGAGTCGCTTCAATATAAAAGCAAATAAAAGAAGGTAGCATTAATACAGTGTATCTGGTGACAGACAGTAAACATATATAAAGAAAATGAAAAAGGGGAAAAAATAGTAGGAACAGAAGCAGTATTGGAAAACTGGAGTAGTCTTTTCCTTTCTTCCTTAGGATGACTTTTATAAAACATTTACTTGATGTCTCTGACCTTTTCAGACTCCCCGATGGTCCTGATGACATCAGGACTGGGTGAAAGCTTTTTGGCAGAGACAGAGATGTGATAACTGGAGCTGCCTTTGGTTTTAGGTTTGCACCGCACGCCACTACCGCCAGACCACCTTGTAAGCGTGCAACCACTCATACTGCATGACTTGTAGCACTTAGCGGTAGACCGTTGGCACAAATTGAAAACCTCGATCACCAAGTGACTTACAATACTCAATAGTGAATTATTTATTTTCCAGATGTACAGACTATTTATAAGCAGCTATTTAAGTGACCACAGTATACTCTGCATTAGATCAACTAAGTAGGATTGTTGTGATGGCCTGATGTCTGAATAAATCTATTTACAACCTTTTTTTAAGTGCTTTGTCCTGTTCAGACCTGTGTCCGGTCATCATGTTGTGGGGATCATCATTGCAAGGTACAGAACATTGTCAGGTAAAGGTAAAGGGGTTAAAAGTCTTCAATTACATTTACCCCTGTAACACACATGGGAAGGCTCCTGGTGTTTTTTTTTGTTCCTTTTGATGAAGGGGTTATGACCTCAACTGCAGCAGCACAGTATGACTGATATAGAATAAGACATTTGTTTTCCTTCGTCCCACTGAAGTGGAGTAGTTTAAAACACATTACAGAGGCCTCAAGGAGGTGCATGACCAGAGCTCACGATCTACTGGTTTAGTACCACCACAGAAATCTAGCGCTCCACTGAACAGTATCTTGTGATTAAAAGGTTTAAACTTCACAACAGTCAACATGTTGCATCACTACTACAGTCTTTGGAAGCATGCCATATTTTGTGAAATTTCGTCCATCTCAAGATCTGCTCAAGCTAAATGCCTGATGTTTGTTAGGTTTATTCTTGGCTACATTTAGTCACATTTGCTACAGTTCTGTTTGGTTCTATTTGCTCAAAAAATGGCCGCCTGTAATCAGTCATATCTTGTGATATAAACTCAGTTTTTATGAACCCTGCTTACTTCCCCATTTCCGCATCTTAAGAACCGTCTAAGCTCCAGTTTTGAAGCTTGGTATGTTTATACTTTTGCTGACTTCTCTTACAGTTTCATTTTGCTCACTCAACAAAATGGTTGCATTAGCCGATCAGAGTTCATTTGTTTGTGTGAATGGTATCAATCTTGGCAAAATTTTGTAGGATCATTCATAAGTTGCTACTTTATTTGGACCGCCTCTTATAATTGCTGCGGCTGTGATTTTGCACACAACAATGCAGTACATCTAGTTGACTTTAAAATGAGGCCCATTTCTCATATGCTGTTCCCCTTTCTCTGAGTTACCTCTACTGTGTGAAGTCTCAGCACCTCAGTGTCTTTAAACCAGTCCTACTTCTTGAAATCTTCGAAAAGGATGACACTCTGATATGTTTCAGTGCTGTTATGCTACTAAAAACAGCTCCAGTGCAAAGCTGATTATGCTGTTTATACTGTTCCAGGACAACTGTGATCCGATTAAAGCCCTTTGCTTCAACATCTTGGGCTTCATGCGTTTCTAACCTGCCTCATCCATTCTCCACAGGCCTGTACCATGTTCATGCTTTAGCATTTCAGTGTTTGAAAGAACTGATTAACCCTAAGGTGACTTTTGGGCTGTGTCCAGATAGGTGAATTAAACCTCCATCCACTTTCCTTGATTGTGACTGATCTGGTAATCAAGTGGATCCACATGCCAGCCAGCTCTACCAGTATGTTTAGCGCAGCCATGAGCTATAGAACAGGTGAAACTGGGGAATGCACGTAGGAAAGGAAGCTTTATTTAAACATTTCCTATTTTTTCTGAAGTTACAGAAGCTTTTTTAAATGTTGCTCAGACAAAGGATAAAAGGACTGGGTGAGAGTCTGAAAAAATCTGGAACACGATGGCACCGAATTTGCAAGGTGGGTGCTGCATTATAAGGTTTATTCCCATAATGCAAATGAGATGTGACAGCAAGTGGACAATAAGTCAGCTTTGAACACTACAGACCGTGGTGCTGTACCCTTTACTGGTGGCAATGATTCTGATTCACATCTACCCATTACAAGATGCTGCACAGTGCAGTTACAAGGCCTGCAGCATTTCATAGAACAAAGACAAAGACTGAGGATCTGATAGCTCACCATCTTTCTAGTCCCAACTAGGAACTACATTCATAGTCATATAACATGTTCTTAAAATCAGTAACTATCCAGGAGTGAACAGCAGCACTGGATCTTCTTGCTAAACCTGTCGTTCATCTCCATGTTACATTACACCCACGGCTGTCAGTTTGAGTAAGCAGCTCTCAGAGGATGAGTGCCAATGATGAAATGGACACCATTGTGGCCCTTTCACCAAGCAGCTGGCTGCAAAGTCAAATAATACCTGAGGAAAGGGCTTTCTATAATTAATAAAAGGGCTCTGATCAATCTCCTGAGTTGCTTAGTGACCAAGACAAACGGAAGGCAATTTCTTTACAGTGTGTAGTGGTGTAATGAATCCTCTGCCCCACTAATCATCTTCCAGGAGACATGTGCTAAAATGACAAAGCACCAATTAGGCTCACACAAACAGTACTGGATAAATCAAAGACATGGCAAAGGTTTTTTTTAAAGGTTCAGTGAGATACTGGGTCCTCCAGTAAGCACTGAATGTAAAATGCTGGCCAGGTTTGAACCTTAGTTCTGTACGTCTTGAAGCTACAGTTGCAGTTCAAAGGTATTTAAATAATAAAAAGGTAATTTAATTAGGGATCTGAGAACCACTTCACAGTGCAGCGACAGTGCTCTAGTCACAGAAATCCGATCTGGACTGCAAATGAACCCAAAGCAGACTATGGAATTGTCTTCACCTTAAAAACGGAGAGTTTACACATTGTATTCTGGGCAGCTTCAGGTTACCAGCTTACAAGCTCTTTTTATATCAGTTATTAACGATGCACATAATATTGCACAATTCCCTCTCTCTTTGTCCAGTAAAGTATAAAACAATTTCAGAAATTTTACCATCTATCATTTATGTTTATATTAGCAATTAAAACAATTTACAGTTTAAAATAACAAAACAGCAGCAGTTAAAACAGCAACATTTCAACAACTTAGCAGTTTAAAAACATGGTCTATCTTAAAATAAAGTTCCCAAAAATACCCAAATAATAAATAAGTTAGTATTAATGTGTAATTTTTTACACAAAACATAGCTGTCCCACTGTATGTTACTATAATTTCCATCGAAGTGTGGTCATTTTCTGGAAAATCGTCTGTATGGGGGATTGTTGAGGTGGTTACCATGGAAACAGAGAGGTACCAGGGATACTAAAAAAAGGTAAATATTATGAGAACAAGGTCAATATTATTTCAAAACATGCTCTCTCTTTATCAAAGTTTGTAAGAGGACAGAGTTTGGCAGTTAAATAGGTGATAAATAGATGTCTATACACCAGAGGCGGTTTCTATAAGACTACAGCTGAAACAAATTTTTTTTTTTATTGGTGAGCTCATAAAAATAAGGATGCTCGCCTAATTTCAGCTCCTCAACAGCGTTACAGTTGTAAATTGTGAAACAGTACCACCCTAACCGCGGTGAAACAGAGAATTTCAGTGAAACATGTGTCACCAGCGTCCTCATTAATTGCCATGTAAATCTCCACAGACTCCGGTGGCTCGTGGATTTTCGAGGTTTCAATGGACTCTAATGGTAAATTATTCCCATCCATGAAATAAGTGACTGCCTACTGTGATTGGGTAGTTCTCCACCTCAAAATGACTGACATAACACTGTGGCCAATCAGCGCCTTAGTTTACACTTCTTTCCATTTTATCTACTGAGTGCTGACCTTGAGTGTGAGACTGAAGCTTCATACATAACAAAACGCGTAACATTATTTACTAGTATTAATTAATAATTATATTTTATTATTCGTCTACGAGTGCACAGAAAGAAGGGAATTAGCTTGTTAGCTTGTCCGCTTGCTAGCGAAATCCTTGGAAAAAAAATCCTGCTAGTATGACAGAGTGATTAACAACTTCACCAAGAAGACCAGATAGTAGAATTAATTTATAAGGTGAGAAAGAGGTAAATGTTTTCTTGGGATTTAGAAATATTGTTATAGAAATATTATGTCCTGTTAAAATAAACTTTTTTTTACTATTACGTGTACTATTACGCGTAGTGATTTAACACTGACTATGAGGAGTTTGAAGGAAGAGCAGGAGACAGAAGATACATCAAAATGTGAGGCAGCAAAAGCAGAACATGGAGGTGAAGTACTTGGGGCAAGAAAATCAAGCTGCCCAGGGGCACGGCGAGGTACTGAGTTTGTTTCGTGGCGCACGCCGGGGAAGAAGGGTGGTTTATTTCACCAAAATTGTTGTCCAGGACCCGCCACTGGAGTGTGTGTGTATGTGTATGTATATTGTATATGTGTGAGTACATACAATTTTTGATACAAGTTTTCACTGATATGATTTTTGGTCACAACTCAAATAATGAAACCAAATTTCACTGTCTTACATATAAAAATATAATGTGAGTAATATCTGGAGTTTCTCACATTTTTTGTGGGTTTGGATTCTATAAGTTATTTCTTCTTTTGCTAATAGTGAAACACATTTTTGTTAGAATGAATAATCTTTGCTTCCAGTTTTGTAATTTATTTTTTATTTTAACAATTTGTTGAATGTATTTTGATGTATTTTCAGTTTTTAAACAACAATTAAATCTGGATTGCTGTTATAAACTTATAATGAGTTTCCCCTGTGACTGTTTTTAATATTTGTGGCCAACAAATATACCTTGGTTAAATTCCACTCAGTTTTGGGATTTAAGTCTTTATTATTTATTGGCCTCAGGGCTCCAGTGCAGAAAAAAGCAATTGGCTCATCAATGATGTTCTCTAAGCTGCAACTTAACTGTTTGTCTTTTGAGAAGCTTCTTTGTCTTTGTATGATGGTTTGGATTGACATCTCTCCATCTCTGACAGAAATCCCAGAGGATGAGGCTCGGTACTGGTCCAGTAAACTGGAGCGCATCAACACCATGAGGATACATGATGAGGTGAGCATGAGTAAAGACTGTCCCGTAGATAATACAGAGCATGTGTGCTGCTGAGGTGGTCATGGTGTCATGATTATTTTATAGTAAAAAATATTGACTCAATATATTTTACTATAAAATAAGTCCTATCTGAATGCAGCTGAAGGTGAAATATTATTCTAATATATAAATGGTCCTGTCGGTTAGGGTTATATATATATTTACCACCTCTAATTACCACCAAAATGATATTTTAAAATAGGGTTCCTGCTGGTTCGGAGGCTCGCTTCTGCACCAATCAACATTCATCAATCTGTCCGTCTGTTTATTCTTGAGCTTTGTAGTTTGGTGGAACTATGTATCATAAACCTTAATCTTTCAGTAACATTACTAATAATATTGCTCTTTTTCTGCTCTGCTGGTTTCCATCTTTCTCATTATCAGTATCCGCTGCCGGACGATGGAGGGCGACACCCGCTGCCCTTTGCAGCCTCTCAATGCTGTGAGTACTTCTTCCATTTTTACACAAGATGGCGCCATGCAATTATTTCTCTGCCCAAAAACACCATGTTCTTTCTGGACAGTTCTGCGTGCTGTTGTGTCGTAATACTGGAGGACATTACTCCTAGTAGAAGAACATTTTTGGTGAAATAAGTCATTTTGCAATTCCCCTCCTTTCACCTCTCTGATGTTCGATTTAACAGGCAACTATTTTGGATGGGCCAACTCACAGAGTATGTAATTATTTTGCCATTACGCTAAAGATGACCCTGTTGTTTCCTACCCCTAACCCAGGAGGACCCTAGCACTGCACAGTTCAGTGTTCTCCCCACACTATTTCAAGTATATTGAAGGAGGGAAAGCACTGAACAGTGTGGTGCAGGGCTGGAAAAATGCATCCTTACCCTTTTGGCTGATTCTTCCTCTCTTACCTTTGGCATACCCAGCTTATGTGCACACTTGGCTCAGAAACTCTCCCCTAGTCAAGGGGATTTTCATGCACTTTCATTAATCAGTAAAAATTTATTTTGACAAGTAGAAATGCTGTGAAACAGCATGCTTGCTCTCCTACATGCTTACCGCTTGCTTAACGTGAAAGTCTTGGTCTTGGAAGTACAAAGATTTTTATGGAGAAAAGTTCTATTTACACAAGTGGTCAATGAGCCTCACCATGCAGTTTTGAGCCATGTTTAGTACATGGAAATGAAACAGTATACACAAAATGGGTGGATAAATAGACTTCCATTAACTAACTACAGGGGACCTAAAATAGTGTGTAGAAGAATCCGAATGACATCAATTCATGTCTCAGAATCAAGTATATGTAAAGCTGCAGCACTGTGCTGTACATCAGGGTTGCCAAACTGGCTGTAGTTTCCAGTCAAAAACACTACGTTTCAACACTACGCAAGTGCATAGAAAACAGACTACTTTCAATTAAAGAAAAATGAATATTTAAATGATTTGATTTGATCTTACTCTCAAAAGACTGAAGGGTCATGCAAATGTTGAACTAAACTTTGAGCCACACTCCATAAAGAGAAACACCGACAAGTAGCAGGGCTGCGTACCAAATGGCTTCCTGCTCCCTTCATAGTGCACTTAAAATACAGACTCCTGAACACAAACCATGTGAAACATGTATAACAAAGAGCTACTGAAGACTTAGCCCTGTGTGGGTGTAGAAACTGGAACTTCCATAGCGCTCTCTAGAGGAAGTTAGGGAGCCATTTCAGATTCAGATGAACGTATCATTACCGCTTAGTTGTTAAAGAGGGAAAAGGACAGTGTCAGACTGGCATTGCTTTCTCAAGCTCATTAATGCTTTCCAAATATGAATTTTTTTGTTTATGGAACTATAAATATGATTCCCTATACTCAGAAGGGTTAACAAATGACAGCAATAATGCACGAAAAGAAAAAAGCATGTAAATTGTTTTTACTTTCAAATGTTGCTTGATAGGTCATGCACTAATTACAGGCCAGTCAAAATACGCACAATCAGTGATACCAAAATGAACTGGCTAATCCATGTCATTCCTTTGAGATTGTGGATCCTGCCAGTTATCTTGGCAATGGCCTCCTCACAACAGGAGGGAGTAAAATATGCCAGTCATAGTTTTGATGACTGATGGGATGTGGGGAGTAGTTAAGCCTCTTTAAATTTTAGCTTGATTTTGCATCAGTATTTGTTACAAAAAAAAAAATTCACGTCACAAACCAACCCAAATTTTGTCCATGTCCAGTTCAGCCAGTTTGGCTGGTAAATGCTCCATCTGGCAACGCTGGGCATATATGCACAGTCTGTTGTTGTTTTACCATTTTTGTCTTACTTAGAGTTTAGTGACACTCCCAAGGGTGGGAATAAACTATATCTCTTCATCCCTGAACATTTTGTCTTTTGTCT
The DNA here is from genome assembly GCA_037974465.1 of Brachypetersius altus. Taxonomy (NCBI): domain Eukaryota; kingdom Metazoa; phylum Chordata; class Actinopteri; order Characiformes; family Alestidae; genus Brachypetersius; species Brachypetersius altus. The sequence goes on along the minus strand of JBBPDB010000036.1, from coordinate 509,507 downwards.
TGAGCCGGTTCCATTATTTTACTGTCTTTTTAAAACCCAGTCTACATGATTAGCTTCAGCTTTAGTTTGAGTTATGAGCACATTTTGCACTTGTACCTTCAGACACTTCATCACATTCTCCACCTACTTTGTATTTATGCTCACTGTCCATTTTATCAGCTCCATTAACCATACATGTGCACTTTATAGGGGAGCTAATAATGGACAGTGAGTCTAGATATGCCTAATGGTCATTGTGTTAACTACTCACTTTATGGTGTAGGATTTCTTCTGAGGTGCAATCACGAAATCAGGGTTTAGGCATCAAACAGTCCACTAGAGGTCGACGAAACCTTGAAAACGGTTCAGTTTAATATCCGCCCTTGTATAAGTCGTATGTAAAACTTTGCTAATAGTGTATTTGCAATTTTTATCGTCCACTTTTTTGTGACCGCATACATAAGAAAACCTGTGTGGGTGGGGGATGTATTTTGGGTGTATAAGGTGCATGAACCTTTTTCCTGAGCCCCTAAATTATATTATTTGCATTGCTGGTTGTGTCATACTGTGTACTTGTGAGCCTTTTTGTGTTTTCAACCCTTATTTGAATGCTATTGTTTATTTTCTAAATGATTTTAAATGTATGTTTGTTTTCTTCATCTACATGTGTGTTTGGCCATGTTTGCTGTTCATTGTGACACATCGTGTTGGGGTTATGTGGTGCTTTAATATCTAAATGGATATTTTCCTGTACTTAGTAAAAAAAAAAATAATAATTTTATCGCAACACACGTTTTAAAGACTAGGTGAGTTTATTTATTTCATACACAGGGGTCATGTAGTGTACTGATATAAATAAAAGCATAAAAAGAAAAATAAGCAATAAAAATAGGAATAAAGTCAGTATAGAAGAATCCAAATAAGTCTTATATAGTATAGATAAAATAAAAATAAAAGTAATGGGTGCAGTGTAAAAGAAACTGCAAGATTTTTGTGTTACACAGATAAAAATAGAGCCAGCTGATTAATTGATGACAGAGGGGAAGAAGGCTGATTTTAGCTTCTTTTTAAATCTGGCAACAGATCTGATCTCCTTGGGGAGCTGGTTCCAGCAGTGGGCAGCATAATAACTAAATGTCATTCCACCCTCTTTAGTTTCAGCTCTGGGCACCACTAGCTGACCAGAACCCGCTGATCTAGGGGACCTTCCAGGCTGATATTCATCAAAACTTGGAACTAAACTTGGAACCAAAACCATTGAGGCAGCTTTGAATTCAGTTCTGTGTCTGATTGGAAGCCAGTGTAAAAACTGGAGGATTGCAGTAATGTGTGCTATGTTTTCTTGATTTTTAAATGAACTTTTCGATCAGATATAGCTGCCTTATAGTCTGTTTGGGGCGGCTAAAGAGAAGAGCAAGGTAATAGTCCGCCACAGATGAGTCACTCCAAATTCCTCTGACACTTACCTTAGCTGTGCTGATTTAATAATAGATTTAATGCGGTTACTAAGGCTAAGACCCCCATCTTTAAATACAAGTTTTTTGGTACGCATAGTTTTTATTCCCCTAGATTTCAGATAAGCACCATGCAGCAGCCTTCTGCTTTGTTCCAAAACAGAGCAATCTCCATCTTGTCTTCATATATGATCAAGGACATTTTGTTGCATCCAACCTTTGTCTGTATAGGTATGTTAAGCCATCTTGTACTCTTGGAGGATTAGGCCAAGAGGTAGCATGTTTAAGTTGAACCAGAGGGGCCAAAATGGATCTTTTTGAGACTCTTCTTGACCATTTTCTCTGATTTGTAAGGGATGATAGAGATAGAATAGCTTCTGCCTTCTAAGTATGTCCTGAACTGTCTCAGGACTGTTCTAGTCTGTTTAGCAGTGTCTTATGATTGACAGTGTCAAAAGCTGTGCTATTTTTTATCTAAATACAGGGAAATTGATTAAAATTGTCTTTGGAAAACATTCCTATGCTGCAGAAAGAGCAGATCTGATTGTGATCATGATACTGTGCTCATCATGAACAATGAGTGCGATGTCCAGTGCAAGATATAGGCACATGACAGTTCTTTGACACTCATTTGATATTTTCAAGGGATTAGGCAGAATGGCAACATTAAAGCCTTTGAAACTTGAATGCCTTCATTTGTTTTATGATTTTTTTTATCAAATGTGTCACTTTAGTTCAAGTCAAAGTCAAAGTGAACTTAATTGTCATTTCACCAGATACAAGTATACAGGGAAACGAAATGCGAGAGCTCTGGATCAGCAGTGTATATACAAATACTTAGAAGAAATAAGATTTAGAATTCAAAAAAATTTGAAATAATATAGACAGACAAGACAAAACATTGTGCAAGACAAACAGTGCAATCAGACAGTATATATCTATGGTATGTGCAAATGGGTAAGCTATATAAATATACTATACATATACAGTATAGATCTGAGTTGCCAGAAGATATTTGAGTAGCAGCATGTTCCGCAGATAAGAAAAATATGGAATGAGTAGTAAAAGAGCCAATGCACAAATACCAGAGGTATGTATGTGTTTTTGTTCTATGTGCAAAAAAACAGTCCTTGTGAAAACAGTCCTTGTGAAAAGTTTGGTATAACTTTTAACCTTTATGACAGAATCTTCTTTTTTTGTGAGCTATTTATTTCTGACCCCACAGCACTGGATGATCTGGACAGTGCGGTGGACGATCGGGACAGTGACTACAGGAGCGAGACAAGCAACAGTCTTCCCCCACGCTACCACACCACAGCCCAGCCCAACTCCTCCCTACATCAGTACCCCATGGGACCGCGTTTCCAGAAACACGTAGACTCCTGTGCAGATTCCATGCATAGTTTTGAAATGGACTATAGAGACCATCACGCAAGCAGGTAGAGTCTGTTCTCCCGCAAAACTTTAGTTTCATGTATCACAGCAAGTTTTCACAAGCAACAGTCTCAGAATTCCACTAAGTGCAGCCAGAATGGAGGGGGCCTGGTTCTGAAATGTTGACTCTTACAGCAGTAGCAAACTAGAAGCATTTGTGTCATTGTCTGGTGCAGTCTTTAGAAAAACAGCTTTACTTCGCCAGAAGCCCTTTTGTTGCCTTTGAGACTCTCCCTTTGGAATTTTATTGCATAGTTTGGTTTGTTCACTCAAAGCCTCAGTGCAAGTGGACCACAGAGAAAAATGCCACTCCGGTTTCTGGCATTGTTGTACTTTTGGGCCTGTCTAGTTCAAAGAGTCTTCGTGGAGGGAATAGTTTGATTTGCTATTTACTCAGGGGGGAAATCAATAAGTGAAATGTTTTGATGGTTTTCCCCTTGTTTTATGTTCTTTATAAAGTTAACAGTGATTCTTTTAGTAGCTGACACACAAACGAAACTGTATAACAGTGACTTTGATGCGGTCTGATCACATCTTTTTTTCTTGTAAATAGCTTATTGGTTTAGACCATTATAATGGCCTATACCTTCTTAATCAAGTGTATTTATTGTGTTTTGTGCTTGATAAAGATCCTACAGGTCAGGTGTTGCTTTTATGAATAAATTTTCTGCTAATATATCTCATACCTTACATTACAATGTATTTCTATAAAAAGTCATTTCACAAATGACAGCATTATTTACAGCCTAGATAATTGATACCAAACCTAATGCTTGCAGTGTTCTGTCTTCTGTCTGTTATCATTTTATGTTGAATTATTTTTTTGTCTTTCTCTTTCCTTTTTTTGATTCCGCCTTCCCCCTTTTAATTTGTTTTATTTTATAGTAGAAATTTAAATCAGAGAGGCGGGGTCAGAATCATTCCTGTTGATTCAGGTATGGGGGTCGAGGAGTGGGAGGCCAAATACAAAATCTGGGGTAAAAGTTCACTGGAGGACTTCCTTGATAGAGAAGACGGTTACTGCGATGAAGAAGAAGGCAGACAAAACAACAAAATCCTCCACATGGGAAGCTCTGGTCATGATTGCACAGTCAGCCAGCTGCCTTTGAAAACAAAAGGGAAGTCCTTGTTGAACGCTGCCTACCCCGAGGGCTATGCCACCATTGACCGAAGACGCAAGAAAAAGATCAGAGATCCAGGAGGGCTTGTGAACACTCAGACAAAACACACTGAAGATGACTATTTCCCCCCTGATCTTGCTCTTCTCCGACAGAAAAGAGGCGAACTCGTATTGCGTCAAGTAGCAGAAATGGAAGAAGAGGATGAAAAGATGACGCCATGCCTGAGGCCGTACAAAAATGGCTTACTGTACAAGACAAGAATGTGGGCCAAAAACAAGCTGGAAAACACATTAGAGAACTATGTAGCATATCAAGAGGAAGAAGCAGAGAGACTCAGGGCAAGGGTAGGCCTTGATTCTGAGGGCTCAGATGAGATGCAGAATTCTTTGGGTTCTGAGGAAGAGTTAGAAGAAATTGCCTCTTTAGCTGAGGCATTCCATTCCGAAGATAGTTGGGGTTATGACCGCAGCAGGTATGCTTTGCCTTACGTTGGCTACAATGAAAAACTTCAGGGTTATCGAGATAAGAAGAGTTCAAAGGGTAAAATTGGGGGGTGGGCACCAGAGACAATGCTGTCCCCTGTGGAAGAACCCAGTGATGAGTATGTCGACCCCATGGATGAACTTCAGTGCCTGGTAGAAACTGTGTCAGAATATCTAGCCGAAAAAGAAGAAGAGATCAGCAAATATGGTTCATTGCCTAAATCAAACAAATCCAGGCTGTCCTCCCAGGGTAGCGCAAGAACGGAATCTACTGGAGATGAGCAGGGTGTTACTCCCAAGGAGACAAAAGATGAAACATCTGTGGAAGCCAAAGAAAACAGTTTATCAGAACAAGGCATGTCTGGGGTGAAGAATGCCATGAACTCATTATTTAGCTCTTTTACCGACAAAGTTACCCCAAGTTCAAAACAAACGAGATCTAATTCTGTTGAACATTCAGAAACACCATCAAATGTTACAAGTAGCTCTGGTTTGTCAAAACTGTTCTCTTTCATGCCAGTCTCAAAATCTCCAAGCCCAACACCAGTAGCTGTGGTATCTCCTACACAAGAAGCTGATAGAAAGTTCCCAATGTCTTTTCGGCCTTCGGATGCAAAATCACAAGAGATAAATCCACATGCCCAAGCCAAGAGTCATACCCAGATACAAAATAATGGTGAAATTATGGCTCAAAAACTAGCTGAAAGTCAACCCTCATTTAAAGTGAACCCTTTAAAGATGTTTTCTCAGGAAAGTGCTGGTAAAGACACCAGCAAAAGTTTTTCAGAAGATGGTTGTTTTGATCTGAACAAGCAAGAGGGGAGCCATAAGCTGCCGCTGGACCATCCCAAAGCTGTGGGGGCTCATTTAAGGGAAGGTAAACCTGGAAGAGGATATGGGAGTGACCCAGGGGAATCTACAAATGGTTTTATGGAGCAGCATAGTAAAAATGAACATATGGAAACCACATCACACAAATCTATGGATTCAGGATTTTTCAGTCCTTTCAAGAAATCGTTTAGTTCACTGATATCACCTGTACCTCCTATGCCTCCTCAACATCAGACGCAAACCGTTTTTCCAATTTTCAGATCAGCAGAGGATGTAAGTAAAGAAAATCCTGTGGACAACTCATTACTTGGAGGAAAAATCAAACTTTCTTTCCTTTCTTCTGATAATATGTCCGCCCAACAGCCCCCTAAAGCAGACGGAGGAATATTATCTGGACTGCTAAAATTTGCCTCTGTTGATGAAAGCAGTGTACCCAAAAACACACCACAAAATCCCACAAAGCCAGATCAAGCATGTTCTTCTAACAGGAGTTCTGCACACACTGCTTCCTCCTCAAACCTTGACAACGCCCAATCTCTACCACAAAATGTTGCTAGTCTTCATGAAACACAGCCTAAAGTTAATACAGAGCCAGGCTGGTTTTCCAACCTATTCAAGGCTGCATCAAATGAAAATGTGCAGCCTGCTGCACCACAGGGCCTGAGGCCAGTGAACCAGAGTTCTCAGCCTCCACTTGGATCAAATCAGAAAGTCACAAGAGGTGAACAACAAAACCTTGGAAGGACAGTTAACCAGCAAATGCAAAATTGGCAACAAGCTCCAGGTCCAAGTAAAGCCTGTACTGTAGAAAACCAGCCTTCTGAGCCAGAATCTCAAGGTTTGTTTTCTAGCTTGTTTAAATATACTTCCTCTGAGGAGACACCAAATGCTAAAGCAGGCCCACAACAAGGTTTGCTGTCCGGTATCATGAAAATGGCCTCTAGCAGTGATGTGTCCACAGGCACACAACCTAGTCCAACGCAACCTAAGAATAATCCAAGTCAACCAATACATTCCCAGCAGACTCACCAGCAGCATCAGCCACATCCTCAACAAAGTGCATCCAACCAAGCTCAGACAGGAGGGCTCCTCTCTGGGCTTTTAAGGTTTTCTTCTGCTGAAAATGTATCTTCAGCACCAGCAGCAAATGCACCACATCAACAAAGAGTCCCCCCACACAGTCAGCTGTCTCAGCAACCTGCAGCACCTCAGCAAGCATCTCCCCAACAAGGTCCTCCTCAACAAGGAGGTATTTTGTCTGGGCTTTTTAAATTTGCTTCCAGTGAGAGTATCTCAAGTAGTCCATCTAACACACCTCAGCAGCAACAATCATCAGCGACTGGTCATTCTCCTCATCAGGTACCCAGCCAAAATCTACAGCAACAAAATAACACCCAGAAGTTGAAAATGTTGAGCAGCCACTCAGGTGCACAACAAACAAACACGGGACAGGGTTCTAGTCAAAATGCACCTCAACAAGCAACATCTCAGCAAGGCGGCCTTCTCTCTGGGATTTTCAAATTTGCTTCTGCAGATAATGTGTCTTCCTCTCAGTCTGCGTCAACTCAGCAAGCAGATGTACCCACCTATCAAACCAATGAACACCATCCCAAACCTCAACGTGATTTAAGACAAACTTCCTTTGTAGAGAGTAAAACCACAATCCCTGAACAAAGGCCTCCCGTAACACAACAGGATACCCAATCAGGAATATTGTCTGGACTTTTTAGTAAGCTAAGAACTTCATCGGAAGAAGGATCAGAGAATAATCACACTCCCATTGACCAGAAACAACAGCAACAGAGTGTACAAAAAGAGGTTTCTTCTCAAAACATCCCATCACGTAGGCAACTGCCTCAACCACCTCCTAGTCAAGCTGTAATAAGAGACCAAAAGCCCACTGAACAGCGAGGTTTCATATCTGGTCTTTTCAGTCGGACCTCAGTGGAAGTGCCTTCAACTAAACCAGGGGAACAACCTGTTCAGTGTACCGATCACAGGGCAAGTTCTACAAACTCCTCAAGCTTGACTTCTGGCCTTTTCAAAAATAATGCAAATGAAACCACCTTTGGGGGCAGCACAGAATATGGTAAAGAATCAAAGCTAAGTGGGGCATTTGATCATCTCGTGCCTAGACACAAGGGAGTTGCCATTAATCTGCCTGCCTACAGTGATGATAGTTTGGACCTGAGGACATCTGCAAGCTATTCAAGATCACAGCGAAGTCAAACGGCTTATGCTTCAAATAGCACTGGTCATTTACCTCAGATCTATTACTCTTCTCACCCAAGCAATCCAAGGAGCATGTCAAACAGCACTGAAAATCTTTATTCATCATCTTTTAGGTTCACTGATCAAGGAGTAATGTCTCAGCCATATTTACGGCAGAGCTATCCCTCCTTACAAAGTGTAGCTGGACAATATGGCTATGAAAATGACTCTTTATTGTATACTAAACAAGAACTCAGTCCTAATTATGAGCACTCTTGGATCCAAGAATCTGTTATTTGGCAACAACTAAATGACCAGTCACTGGGCTATTTTCCAGAGGACTATGGACATTTACCATGTGGAGAACCCCAGGAAAATTTTTCTCAACCTTTGAGCAACATAAATGTAGTTGAACATCAGGAGTATTGTGTCACACAGCCCCCAGCGGCATCATACATGAACCAGGGACACATTTATAACCCACAGGAGTACCCTAGGGATGTAGTCAGCAACTCGGATGTGCAGAAAATGTGGAGCAGCCATAATAGTTTGGATAGAGTCAGTAACCAGGGGTACAGCTTAGAAGAAGGAGGTGCTTTAAATTTGAGCAAAAAAGGAAATGGAAAATTTGGTAGGTGGCATTCTTTCAATGAAGAGAGTTGTTATAGTTTGAATAGTGTGGCATATCATGAAGGATATTACGAAGAGAATCCACCAAATTTGTCTTACTCTGCTAATGGAGAATATATGTATAATGCCACATCTGATGCATACAGACAACCTGTAACTAATGAAAGCTATCCTGATTTAACTGCTTGTCCCAATGGTTGGAATTATTATTCTAACATAGATACAGAAGACCATGCCTACCTCGAGGAGTCAGAGTGGTACCAGCAGTGGCTCTCTCTTTTAGAACAGGGTATGTGGTGGCCAGCAGATGACCGAGATTGTGGCTACTTTGTATACACTGATTATGAGTATATCTATGCGCTACTCACAGATGGGTCTGGTCAGTATGTTTATGCATGTGCACCAGAAGAAGAGCTATGGTTAAATGGACAGATGTCTGACCACTATCCTAGTGCCTGGCTCCATAATGAAATGGTTATGGTGTGTGGTTTCAAAATTCCTCTATGCAATGAAGATGAACTACTCTGGCTTCCAGGACAAAATCGGAGTGAGGCTCAGCTCTTAAGTGCACCCCTTGACCTGACTGCAGCATATAGGAAGGGTAATGAAATAATGAATTTAAACTTGGAACGTTTTTCTCAGATGTTTGAGCGCTCCATCCTTGCCCAAAAACAGCAGGCTATGGATTTTTCATCATATAGATTAAATAAAGTTAAAGTGGATACAAGACAGCGACAACACAACAATGTTCACTACCAGGATCCTCTTCTGGAAGCTGTTGATCTTACGGTTAATGGAATTAATCGCAATCACTCAAACCTGAATAGGAAAGGGATGAAAGAACTCCTTTCTCAGAAAGTCTCAGTTTCATCAACTCAAACAACTGGCTCCTCAGCTGCAGGTGTTTACAGTTGTTACCAGCCTCGCCAGAGACGTCGCTCATCCACTGGAGTGCAAATAAGGCACATAGATGATACTACAGAGGAAGAATGGCGAAAGAGAGTTGAGCCTGGAGAGGAACAGCCCAATCGATCCATTACAAAGATATCATCTTTCTTGTCTTCTATTGTAGGAAAAAGTCCAGAATCTCACAAAAACATGACTGTCTCAGGAACATCTATAGTATCCAGGCATTCTACATGTCCTGCTGTGACTCAAGGGAAAACTACCAAACCTCCTGTCAGTGAAGTGCAAAATGGCCAACAGACCAAAGGTATTCTGTCAACAGGGCTCGAGAGTCTGAAATCAAAGATCATAAAAGAGGATGTCTCTCCTGCTGTAACCCCATCACAAAGTACAAATCAGCAAACATCAAAAACTCATAGAATCTTACCCAAAACTCCAACAGGTCTTTCAGCATCCTCTGTAAGTGCTCAGAGTGCTACTCAAAAGCCTAAACTAGCTAGACAAGCCACAATGTCTCAACAGTCTTCTGTGCCTTTCACCTCTGCTGATGTTTCCACAAACTCCACAAGTGAAACTTTGAAACACACTCTTTCTCAAATTGAGCAGAGCGATGAAAAACCTTCTGAGCAACCTCAAGGAGGCTTTCTCAGCTTTTTCAAAACTGCAGTAGGAATGGAGGAGCCAAAACAAGAGCCTGTGAAATCCTTTCAAACTACATCAAAACCACCCCAGAAAAATGAACCTGTTCCTAGCGGAGTCAAGGGATCGAACACGCAGAAGGAAAGCACAGGAGTGCCCAGTCTTTTTGGCTCAATAGGAGACTTCTTTAGTGTGGAAAGTCCCTCTCCTCAACAACCACTACATTCACAGAAGTCCGCTTCACATCATCAACCCTCTGCCATTGATTCAAAAAATGATGCCAAAAAGTCTGAACAGTCTTCAGGGGTACCTAATGCATCACAGGCACCTCAGGGGCATGTGGCAAGTAAAAGTGCATCCCAGATATTTTCACCTACTGCTAGTGAGGGAAGCATTTTAGGGAGATCTCAAACCGCGCCACCCGCTGGGCAAACAAAACCAGAATCTGCCGACAAACCAGCAACTGGATTGTTTGGCTTTTCAATCGGGGATATAATATCTGGACCCACAGGCACCAAAGAAGAAACTCCAGGGAAAGGGCTATTGTCTATGTTCAGCAGTTCTGCTGCACCACCTCAAGCTGCATCTGCTCCTCAAGTGGAGGATGGATCAACAAAAGAAACATCAGCCAAAAGCATTATGTCTTTCTTTGCTGGTTCCAGCACACAGCAGAGCACACAGCCAACTACACCTTTAAATCAAACTACTAGAACTGCTCCTCCGAAAGAGACTACAGGGATGGGTTTACTTTCTATGTTCAGTGGTCCCAGTACTCAACAGACAAGTACACCCCAAACTGGATCCTCACATTCTGGGCCCCCTCCTCCCAAAGAAACACCAGGTGCAAGTTTACTGTCTATGTTTGGTACTTCTAGTCCCCAGCAGACTTCAGCACAAACCACTCAGCCCCCACCTTCAGGGACTGCACCCCGACAAGATCCTCCAGGTAAGGGGTTGCTGTCAATGTTTAGCAGTACAGAGCCAACCTCACAGCAGACAGGATCCATTTTTGGTGGAATATTAGGTGGATCGTCCACCACCAATGAGAGTCCAGCTAAAGGACTGTTTTCTATGTTTGGAGGATCTAACTCACAACCACCAGCCAATGTACCACCGAAAACTGGGCCAGCTCCAGGCATTCTATCTATGTTTGGAGGTCCTAGCCCTCAAATGACTTCATCACAACCTGATTCTGCAGGTGCGAGTAATCTTCAAGAACAGGCCCCTCAAAAAGAGCCACCTACAAAAGGTCTGCTGTCATTATTCAGTGGTCCTAGTTCACAACCGACTGAGCCTCAGTCAACATCAATTCTTGGTGGAATTCTGTCAGGGTCTAATGCTAGTGAAGGACCAGCAAAAGGCTTACTCTCTATGTTTGGTGGACAGAGCCCTGAACCAAATGCACAGACTTCCCCTCGGCCAAAAGAACAGATTGACACCCCTCAAAAAACACAGGCCTCTGAATCAGTTGCCCCCCAAAATGTACCATCTAAAGAGCCATTGGTGCCAGTAATTTCTATCCAGCAGCAGGGCCTACAACAAGAAGACACTGTTAATTCTACCTTGCCAGAGTCTGGAGTGCTGTCAAATAAAGACAGCGCCTCAGGTCAGCAGCAAATACCCTCTCAATCCTCTTCTGTTATCAGTGGAACACTTTCTGGTACATCTGAAACTCCAGGTAAAGGATTACCATCAGTTAGTGGACCTAGTCCTCAGCCTACACAGACCTCTACTGCTGTTTCCTTAGCTGATGAATCAACTTCTGGGGGTTCAGCTGCTAGCATAACCTTCAAGGGTGATGTTCCACCAAAAGAAGGAGCAACACCAAGTTTACCACCAAATTCTCAAGGAGCAGCTCCTCAGATTGGAACTCTACTCAGTGGAATTTTCTCTGGGGCTTCAGGACCAAAGGATAGTCCAGGCAAGACTCTGTTTTCTGTGTTCTCAGGCCCTAGTGAACCTTCAAGTTCAGAAACAGGGGCTTCCAGTTCGAAAGAACTGCCAGGGAAAAGCTTGTTTTCTATGTTTGGTGGGCCAAGTCCTCAACAGCCCTCAACAACTCAAACTACTTCATTACTTGGGGGTATTCTCCCTGGTGGCACAGCTGGCAAAGATGTTCCTGGGAAAGGCCTGCTTTCCATGTTTGGTGGTCCTAGTCCAACACCTAGTGCGACAGGCCCAACTTCAAAACCATCAGAAACCGAGGGACTTTTTAATGTGTCCTCATTATTTTCACGAGGACCTGCTACAGAGGATAATAAAGCCAAGACAGGAGGATTTGGCTTTCTGTCATTTTTGGATGAAATGAAACCTGAAGCACCCAAACCTCAAAATGTGAGTCTGATACATCCTGCTGCTGAAGCAGACATCAAAGTAGCTGCATCAACTGACATCGTTCCAGTTTCTATAACTCAAAAAACTCAAGAAACGGTGGCACTGGAAGCACAAGTAGATGCATCAAAACAAGTTCAGACCACCCCTCATCCTCAGTGTCCAGATCCCACTGGAAGTGAAAAAGTGACTGGTAGTGAGAATATTGATGAAAAATGTATTGCATTAGACATAAATAAATCTCCCACCTCCAGAGAAGTAGTTGCCGTTACTCAGTCTCTCACTGAGCAGTGCACAGAACAGGGACAACTACAAGATAGGAAATCCATGGACATTCAATCTCAGGCTAAACAAGATGATGTGACCTTGACACAGTCCATAACAAGTGAAGGTGAGGAGAAACCTGCTGAAGCTGAGAAGTCTGTCTTAGACTCATCAGCTGAAGTGGTCTCTGGGTTCATGTCTAAAATGTTCTCTACTGCCGCTGCACCATCTAAACCTTCAGGTGATCTTTTTTCTCAGACGCAGTCTTTATTTTTTAAGTCTCAACCTACACCAGGGTCACAAACACAGCAGAAAACCTCTCTCTTTGGCCTCCCAAGTAGTCTACCAACGGAGTCTTTGAAAAGTGACCTCTTTGGTATGTTCAAAACTCCTGAGGCATCTAATCAAGCAGAAACTATGCCAGCTCCTACTTCCATAAGTCAGTCTGCTGTGCAAGATGAAAAAATGGCTAAAGATGTAGTGCTGTCTGCGGGGAATGCGGAATCACCCAAAAACAATCAAACCAAAACAGAGTCAGAATTACTTACATTGGAAAAGTCACCTCAAGACTCGATTAAGAGTTCAGCATCTGCAGCTGTGAACCCATCAGATGTTGGGCTATCTGCTGAGATTGTTATTAATGAGAAAGTCATTGAAGGTGATTTGAGACATGAGAAACCCATTGCCATTGTTGGAGAACCTGAAGGCGAAATTGCTGATAAATCTGGACCTCCTACAGAGAGTAGTCCTAAGCTAGCCCAACAGCCTCAAACGTCCGAACCATCGCAGTCCATGTTCGGCATGGCCGGTTTATCAGCTCCAACATTTGGTTTCATGGCAGGATCTGGAGATGCTGGAAAGTCTTTTGGATCTTTGTTTTCTTCAGCACCCAGCATACCAAAAGGCCTCCCCTCAATGCCGCAGTCGGAGGCTGGCGGACTACTTTCTGGCTTTAAGTCGTTCTCAACAGGTCTGTTTCAAGAGGAGAAGTCAGCGGCGTCAAAGAACGAACCAGCAGCTTCTTTGTTTGGAGCAAAATTAAATTTCCCATGGCAAAAAGAGACAACAGCGCCTCCCAAGCAGCAGACTCCCATTGTTGTTACAACCCAGCCTAAAGCACAGGACAATCATGTAAATAGTCTAGAAAGTGCATCTGGTAATATAATAGAGCCTAGCCATTTGGTCTCAAAGGCAGAAATCCTTAACAAAGATGACGGTGAAAAACAACCTGAAAGCACGTCAGGCTCAGAGAAGAACTCTGAGACGGACGTCCAAAAAAATCAAAATACAGGTCCAGTAGATGCCCTGGCAGAACCCCACGTTAGTGTCTCCACACCTGAAGTAGATCCTCCACTCCCAAAAGAGCAGGAAAACCAGGTCCAGCCCCCACCCTCTACAGATCTCTCGTCAGGATTACAACAGGAAAACAAGGAGCTTTTGAGTGCAAAAAGGCTAGTAGCATCATAAATGGTCTCCAAAACAATTTATGATGAACTAACTTCAATATTAGCATCAAGAGATATTAGACCTGTGATTATTGCACTCCACCCTTTGGATGTGTTTAGTGTTTTTCCTCTGTTTGTGTGTGTGTGTTACTTAGGTACTTAGATCTTGTTTCTATACTTTTGCATTCCCTGTGATGTTTCTTTGTAGTATTGTAAGCTCTAGCTTTTTTAGTATTGATGCCAGGATCTTTATGAAAACTTAACTCAATATTACGGCTTATTGAATGTTTTTCTTCTCCACCCAAATCAGCCCGGCGGACAGTAGTCGTTTTGGATCTTCAGGGAACCTCAGTCAAGCCAGTTCTCCACTCAGTGAGGCTGGCCAGGAGAGTGTTGCGTGTTCAGAGCTAGAGGAGTCCCACCACTCTTTCCACAGTACAGGCTATCGGCCTTCCACAAACGGGCACCATCCCGCCAATGGACATACCTCCTGGGGTGAGGAGGAAGAAGGCTTAAAATCCTATCAGGAGACTGCAAAAGTTGTGACTAGCAGCTTAAAGAAGGACAGTGTGCCCCAGGTGGAAAAGCGGGCAGAGAAATCAAAGAAGAGGTGTGTATGTTCTTATATAGTAAATTCTAGATTTAGAGAATTACAAAAATCCTTTCCTAGTCATATAATTTAAATGATTTTTTCAAATATATTTAGATTTGAGGAGGTAGCTCAGTAGGTAGGATACTTGCCTCCAGACCAAGAGGTCATGGGTTCGAATTCTACCTTCACCATACCACCACTGGGTCCCTGAGCAAGACCCTTAACCCCAAGTTGCTCCAGGGAGAGAGTGTTCCCTGTAGTTAGGGAATGGAAGTCACTTTGGATAAAGGCATCTGATAAATGCCATAAATGCCATAAATGCATTTGAAAGACTTATTTAAATGTTTTATCATCTTTTATAAAAGATATTTCAGATCTTTTATAAAATGCTAGCTGGTAGCCTAGTGGTTAAGGCATTCGCCCTGTGATCAGAAATATCATACTTCTTTATTATTATTTGGCTTATCTTATTATCTTATTAGGCTGTCACAGGTTACTTTGTAGTACAGCAGACATCATATTTCACTTATTATGTGTCAAATTGAATCTTATATACAGATAAAACTGCCCGTGTTTGGAAAGCTCTGAATGAGAAAACCTGGCCACCTCTATCTGAATGTGCCGGCCAAAAAAATGCTGCCTGAATGCAGATGATGTTCTGCATATCTGTTAACATAACAGTCAAACTTAAGACTTGAAAGATCCATATCTGACTTAAACGGCCTATATTTCATATATTTGACTCACCTCTGACAGAGATCATATTTGACCCATTAGTCTAATTACGACATTTGTGTGGTTTTAAATACCTAGAACAGTCTTATTTTATTTTTCCATGACCATTTTCCATACGATTCCAGGTCATTTTAAAGGGCAGTTTTGTGGAGCTTATTTTCTTTGTATGAATCAAATGAATGAGTGAATATTATGTTTTGAAGCTTCAATTGAACACCCATGTGCCACATTAAATTCTATTATTTAAAAGTAAAATTTTTTTTTACTGATGGTACTCAACTGTAGATTTCTCAATATGACTACTCTGAATATTGTATCCTCAGTCTGCTGGATGATGGACCAGCCCTGCCGTTCTCCCCGTCCCGAGTGCGCTGGCTCAAGGCCATCAACAAAGTGAGAGTTCAGCTTCAGGAGGTATAGTAGGGACCTCATTCCCTTCATCTCCTCTGTCTTTTCCGTCTCCAGCTTAACCTTCTTCACACAGCACACTTTTAACCTCTCTAATATTATCCCTAATACCAACATCCTAACACTACAGTCCACTGACACCCAGCCGGTCTGCCAGGTAAGTACTAATCACGCCCTTGAATCCGACTCACTCATCACCACCAGTCTCGGATCGGTTGTGTTTCACCACATTTGCTGTTTTCATGGTTGTAAAAGGATATTTTTTATCTCTTGGCAAAGAGCATCTTTTAAGATTTAAGGTTTTCTGAAGTTAAATGAAAAAGGTTAAAATAAATAAATTAGCTAAAGTCATTAGCAAATCATTTGTTAGATAATACATTTATTCATATGGACAAACAGAGACCATCATTCAATAATCTGCATCACATTGGGCTCATTCAAAAAGGTTTCCTTACTAAGTAAAAGTAAACCTTTTCAAACTTAACAAAACCTAAACCCCCTTTTTAGAGAAAATCAAACCAACAACACTTTTATTACACTGGAGAGCAAGATGGAGCACCGCGAGAGTCCCTGGATGTTCTCCCTATGTTTACTCTGGTCACTGGTTTCTACATACAGTCCAAAAACATTCAAGTCATCTGGACTGGATATGTTAAATATGTGATCTAGGTGTGTGTGATTGTGTGTGAGAGTGTATTTGTGTGTCTGCCCTGTGACTGGTGACCTTAGTGGACACCTTTCATCCACTAAGTGATGTGATTGGCTGGATGATAATGCACTCCTAAAACTAAATTGAAACTTAGAAAATTTCAGAACTTCTGCAAGTTTTAGCTCAGTCCTTTAATGCATGTTTTATCATTTTGAGGAGTTGAAAGGTTTCCTGGAATTCCTACTGATTCTGAAACATTATGAGGATAGAAGAACTGAAAATAAAGTTCTTATTTTGGGGTAAATGTCCTGTGCATTTTTTTAAATTATCTGACAATCTGATGATCTGGTTGGTTAATGATGAATCAAGTATGCTGTCCAGATGATTGATAGTTGGATTATTGTGATTTCTGCAATAATGTTAGTCAAATCGCACCTAATAACCACACCCAAAAAACATGTAATCTGAGTGTTTTGTGCTATCTTGTGTAACAGAGTAGTTGGTAAAACTGGAGCCGCTGTTGTGACTCTTAGCTGGAGCTTCTGACGGTGGAGATCAGTCAGTCTGAGAGTGTGATGGGTGGTCTGTTCTGCCAGACCAAAAGCACCCTGGCCTGTTAATCTTCTGCTTGGTATCAGTCAGGTAGAGCCGGCTGAGATTCTGCGGACGGTGCCACTCCAGACCCCACAGCGCTAATCTGTAAAGGCCAAGGTCAGGCGCTTCTGAGATGCTGTCTAGCCATCACTGATAAAGTCTGGAGGACTAATTAAACAGGGGGCAAACAGGAGGCTGGAGGCTGGTGTGTGTGTGTGTGTGTGTGTGTGTGTGGTAATAGACTTAAATGACATCACAGTTGTGCAATTTAAATCATATCTGAAATAGTTCTGAATTGCTACTACTTATTATTATTATTATTATTATTATTATTTTTATTATTATTATTATTATTCTGCACATTTATTGTTAAACAAACACACAAACACAAATGTTGTACTAACATTAGCATTACTTGCCATATTTAAGTTTGTCTTATGTAAGCTGTGTACTCCCGAAAACACTTGAAAAATGTTCATGCTGAAGTCAGGAGAAGAGGACATGGGGAAAAAAGAAATAAACATCAATTTAAGAAAAACACATGATATAAAACAACTCCTGTCTGATAGAAACTGTTACTTGTCTGTTGAATTCTTTTTGCTTTACATGAGCTGGGAATGAGCCTGAAATTTATTTAGAAAACGAACACCTCTGCAAAAATAGTCATTTTTGCTAGAACGCCTACAAAATTTCTAGTAGTATGTTTGTGCTAAGTTAATGCTGCCACACGTTTATGGTTATGTGAAGCTTGTTACAGGTTTTACAGTCACTCCTTCAGTAATGAGTCCTGGTGTAGAACTGCTGCTGCTGTTATCTGTTCCTAACAACTGACTAGAAAAAGGCGAAACTACATTTCTAGAACATAGTGTGACTGTTTTTGTTCCTGATGGCATTCAATGATGGAGCTCACTTGCTTGTATCTACCTAGGTCCTCCAGGGAAACCACCCTTTTTAAAGTATTTTTTTGTTATGACATTTTACCCCTTTTGTTTTCAACCAAGCATAATTATTTCATTCTAGATATGGGCTATTTTTAATCCCAGAAAGTATTAGGTCTTTTCTGATGACCTCATCTGCACAGAGAAATGAATGTAGTCTGACATCTCAATTTAATTCCGCTGTATTTTATGGACACTTATTACTGTGTCAGTGTTCCTTTCTGTTTCTTGCTCCTACTTATTTATACTTCTGCGGCAGCTTCATGTGGCTGAACATATTGCATGGTGTTTGATTCACTGGGGCTCAAATTAACCCCAAACTGTGACTGCAACACTTAGCAAATGAGCTCACAAATTAAATCAGGCCGATGAGCAGGACGTAAAAAATCCTGCAAAAACAGTAATTGTAAGATGACATTACGATCTGTTGAATAAGAATATTTTATATAAATGTATATATGTATATTGGTTGATTTCAGCACACATTGCTATAGACAATAATGGTGTTAGCAATATGTATTGAAATTGTGTGCTAAAATTTGCGTAAAGTTTCATATTTAAGTATGTCCTCTGTAGAATGTGAACTTCCACCTGAAATGAAATAGACAAAACGATATTGTATTGGGGGCGGTCAAATTTTTACACTCTCTTAGACTTCTGTGGTGGGCATGTGACGTTTGAAGGGGAGCTGGACGCGAAGCTTTCCATTACTATCACTCAGTTGATGTTAATTAAGTGCTTGTCTCCGCCCGCCTGGACGTGAGGCTCCATTATGGTGATTGCTGGCTGTTGGAGATGCGGCTGATCGAGTGGAGAGGGAGGGAAATAGGCGTGGTTTCAAAGCAGCATACGGACATATACATTTTGCCATGAAGGATGTAAAGAGGCACTCGAAACGCAAGCCTGTCACCTTAAAAGGCGCTAATGAAAGAAAGCTGAGCATGAATCATTTCCTCTGTGTGTTCTCTATCGCTGCCACAGCTGAACACACCTTTTTAACAAAGAAACATCATGCTTTATTTACAGTATTATATATGCATGTTTGTGTATATATATGATGCTACAGGAAAATTAGTTCATTTTCTCGAACTTGTCCTCATCAAGTGTCCGTATGGTGGCACACAGCATTTTTGTGTATAGAAGTCAAAGGAGGAGAGGGAGGGAAAGAATAAAAGAGAATGAGAGAGAGAGAGAAAGAGAGAGAAAAGGAGGGTGAAGATAAGAGGAGTGAGTAGAGAAATGGAGGAGGGACAGAGTGCTGGCGTTTTGACAGTTTCAGATTAGCTTTGTGTTGGAATACATCGCCAGAGGACAGAGAGGGGTGGGGGTAAGCGGAGAGAGAGAGAAAAAGAGGGTGAGAGAGAGAAAGCGAGCCGGTTGTCCGAGGGAGAGATATCGGACTCCTACAGTGTCTGGACAGTGCATTCAACTGTATTTCTGCCTCTCCCTCTCTTTTCAAGTTTTGTTCGATTGCCAACAGCCAGTCGTTTCGGTTCAGATGCGGACGCTCCGCAGTGATGGATTTTACATCTTGGGGGGTTTTTAATCACTTGTCATGCTCTTAAGCGTGGATTGCAGGAAAGCGCGCCTTTTCTCGCCTCCATCAAGTTGAGGTAAGATTTCTTCCTTTTCTCTAATGATTCTTCTTCTGACGGTGAATAAAGTTGCCCAAATGGTTCTCAGCTTCATAAACCTTGAGCGTTTTCATCATGTGGAGATTCTTTAAACTTTACAAAGGTTTCTCACACTCGCATCTATTTTACAAGATTGGCTCTTTAACGAAGCATAAGTTTAAAGGTTTTATAGGGAACCAAATGTTACTTCTGTGAACCATTTCGGCACCCTTATGGTTAAAGTATATAAATAGCAAAATAGTTGTTTGTCTAAGACAAAAAAAAAGTTTCTCTTGTGTGCAAGTGTTCCTTTCGCGTCAAACTGTTGAAAAAGTCCATATTTGTTTTAGAAACCCATAAAGTATCAAAAGCAGTGGGCTTATAAGTGACCACAGATGTTTATTAGTGGCCTAAATTACAAAGGCAAATTAAAGGCAGAAATATGATGCAAGTTTCTCTTGGGTGCAAGTATTTCCTTTCACATCAAACTGTTAATATAATTCTACATTTGCATAAGGAAGCCACCACATGTCACACTTGTCTTGCCCATACTGTTATTTTACTTTCCCATTAAAAATCTCCAAATGGTTTGTTTTCCTCTAATCGGTGAACCCAAAAAGTGAGCGAAAGCTAATGAGGTTAAACAGGATAGACTGGCAAGAGCTGATTAACGTGATTTCTTAAAAGGCCTAGAGCCGTTTTCTCTGAGACAAAACTCTGACCTACAAACTAGGCTCAGCTTCAGCCAGAAGTGAGTTTCTTTTTATCTGGAAGGGCAGTGGAGTAAAGATTTGAAGCAGCATGATACCTGTGCAACAGGAAACTTAGCTTTTAACCTCCACCTGCAGAATGTGTGATTAACATGGCAAGAGAATGTTCAGTGCACACAATCTGCTCTTTAGGGGTACTCGGGGTGATTTACTGGGTGTGTGTACATACATACATACACTATATATATATATATATATATATTATACATTAGGGATGCACTGAATATTCGGCCACTGAAAATATTCGACTGAAAATGGCAAAAAATGTCTTTTCTGTTTCTGTAACTGAAACAGTGATGACTCTGTCAACAACCACAACCTGCACGCGCCAGATTGGATTAGAGTCAACATGTCTGCCACGTAGGAGCGTTGCGCTATATCTAAGAAAAAAACACGGAGAGCCATTTGTAAAGTGAGCAATGTGACTCGCTTTGCAAGACTTTTTCAACGTCAGGATTAATTTATCATAAAAAATCAAAACATCCCGATCGAGCACAGAAGAGGCAAGACCCTTCGCGAACACCCACTCCGTTTGTGTTGGACATTTTTGAAAAGGCAAGAAAGTTTTCCAGTGATTACAGTTAATATATGGGCTGTGCCAGTCTTTGTTTTAATACAGTTTTTTATAGGCCTACAGAGAATGTTGTTCTATATATCAGCAGTTTTTAAAGCACTTGTTCTGAATGCAATTTGTTCATGCACTACATTCAGAATATTAAAATGTACTTGTTTTATGAGAGAAGATATTTCATTGTTTAATATTTCATTTTATTGTGCATTGTTTGAATGCTAAATAAATATTTTCATATTTTTGTAACAGATCTATTCTTTAAACCATGAATATGAATTTATGAATATAATTTATGCAAGTACATGCAGTCCAAGCCATAATGGCAATATTACAAAAAATTGGTATAATAATTTCTTTTTGTTTTGATTTTGTTTTTTGGCCAAGTGTTTCCTCATTTTCAGTTTTTGGTTTCGGCCAAAAAAAAAAAAAATTCGGTGCATCCCTAATAAATAAATAAATAAAACAAAAACCGAAAAGTTGTCAACCGCCATAAAAAGAAGAACAAGCCTGGTGCAGCATGTAGCATAACTGCTCTGTATCTTGTCCTCATATTTTAGTGTGAAAATGAGCATCTTTGAAAGTCCTTCAGGAAGACTGTAGAACTATTCCTTCTAAGACTGCAGTTAAAAATACAAGAAAGTCTGGGTCTTCGTAAGCTAAATATAAAGGGGTGGCTTAAGACTTTTGCACTGTACTGTACTTCTACCACAAATGTGGACTGCTGGCAAACGTAGCTTTAGGGAAATTAAGTCAGAAGGAGGCATGAACAGAGGCTTTAAATGACTGAGGGTCAGTCTCGGAGGGATTCAGAGATTTTCTTTTGCCCTTGAGCGTCACCAGCTGAAACGCATCTTGCTGGAGTCACAGTTACAATCATGTCGGCTATCGAGTGCATTTAGGAGCATGGCAGGACCGTCCCTGAATTTCAATGACCACCTCGTTGTGCAGTAACAGACATTAGCTGTGCTCGGAATGGTTGCTGGAGCACATTATGGAGAAATGTATTCCATTGCGTGCTTCAGATGATGACTCACTACTTACTGAGGTTCTGGCCAGACCGTTCCACCACGAGTATCAACAGGACATTGGAGCCTGCCACGCAGCAGCAGATGCACCCTTTAAAAGAAAATTGAAATGGTTGAATTTTAAATTGGATGGTTTCATTTGTAAACATAATTTGCACATTTAATATTCATAATTGAAAGCAATTTCATTCTCCAGTCAACAAGAATGATGAACAAGGATGCGTTATTTGCTTTTTACCAACGAGGCTGATGAAGCGTATGGGGGAAGGGTTACAGTCCTACAAATTATTCTGCTGGGGAAAAAAAAGACCAGCTAAATATGGTGCCACCCTGTCAGGCTGGGGAAACAGTAAAGCAGCCATTAGACCCAGCAGGGTTCTGGGTAACAGCTAAATGACACATGGTTCACACAGCTGGATTGCTGTAATACTCTCATACACAGCCTCTAAATAAAAATTTCCCTATGTATGATTCAACCCTTTCCTCAAATGTATCCAGTGGCACAAATATGGTAAATGCTGTTACTATTGTACTTGTACTAGAATGCAAAAATACAATAGTACAATGGCTTCACTGAACTGGACATAGACAAGATAACTGAGCTGTTGTGTAATTACCATGTTATCAGTAGCCTACTGTACCATTTTGGTGAGTGAGTGGTCACTGATATAAGACCAACTGCTACAGACCAAGTGACCGATGATGGCTTAGCAAACCACAAAAAAATATATATCTATTTTGTTAATAATTGTCTTTGGTTTGTTGAATGTCTAAAATATTGAGGGTTTGACCCTGACCAACTGCTGGTTTTAACCCAGTGTTTACAGTAGATTTACCTTTAGTGGATGTCTGTATTCATGAATGTAAAGTATCTGGAAGAGCAACGGCTTGATGGGGATTGGAACACTTATAGTGTCTTTCTGAGTCACCCTCTTAACAATGTCTACTATTTGCCTTTTAATTTTCATTCCATTCCTTTGTGAATGAATGTGTGACCAAACATGTTAGCTTGCATCAAACTAAACCAGGGTTAATTATATATTACAGGTGGTGATTGTGAATGAAATGGCCATTTTCGGTGGCCAGAGGTTTCAGAACCTCCAGCGGATGGACGATATGTAGGGTTCCCCTGTCCCTAAGGCAGTAAACACCAGTGGGACACCAGATCCCAAAGAATGTTGTCCCAAAGTGGTAACAATGAACAAGATGAGACAAATGAAGCTGGCATTTTCCAGCAGAACCTGACCAAGAGAAAAGAGCTGGGCAAGAAGAGAGCCCAGAGCCCCAACATTAGACGTGGCCTGCGCAAAAAGATCCAGAAATGTCTGCAGGGTCCAGAGGAGCCCAACTCTTATGACCTCCAGCACACCAAAGCAGAAATGGAGAAAGACATGTTCATCGGTGGAACAAATGAAGAACCTTGTAGCCATGAGAGTTATCTCACTTCTCCGCCGAATGCTGAAAGTGATGTTAAAGTTGGGAAAAAGCACCCGGTTGGGAGGACGGAATTAAACAGGCAAAGTGCTCTCCGGATTCCACGTCACACCAACAGCCCTGTGCTAAATTGTGGCGACTTGACTAATTCAGCCTGTATGGACAAAAGATACAAGTTGGAAGAGATGCAAATACCTGGGAAACATGAGGAGGAAGATAGGAAAAGCAAGGAAAGATGCTCCAGCACCATAGTGGAGCATATCTTGAAAGAGCTTCAGGGAATTAATAAAATTCAGGAGGAAATCTCTGACCTGAGGCAGTACCTGACATCAGTGAGTGGCTCCGTGGATGAGGTTTCGTGCTGTGTGGATGCTGTGCTGATGGAAATCGAGGAGCTCTATTCGGGTGGTGCCTCTGGTCATCCTTCTCCTCAAAGACTAATGACTCCTCACAGGAGCTTAGGCAAACAGAAACCAGTGGCGGGCGGTCAGAAAAACAAAAGTCCTTTATTAAAGAAGTCTGTGAAGTCTGAAAGGAATGCAACCTTGCAACCCTCGCCAAGGAAATCCAAATTGCATGATTATGAGATTTCTGACCACCCCGATGAATCGTCTTGCAGGGTCCATCATTCCTACCCACGTCATGATTGGCTTTATGTCCAGGAATTTCCAAGCACTAGTTCTTTATCCTCAGGTCACAGCTCTAAGAGTAGAGGCCAAGAATGTAGTTGTCATTCAAGAGAAGATGACCCACAAAGGGGTCAATGGGATACTTTAGGCATGCCTCAAAGCACGAGTGGAGAGGGAGGATGGAGTGGAGACACAGGGTGGAGTGAAGATGAGGTGGAAGATGTCCGACAACGGGATACCTGGTGTAGGTACAATGGTGGAGAGACTAGCAGTACTCCAGGCCACTCTTCCCAAAGTAGTTCTGAGCACCTGTCCTTACTGTTTGGTCACCAATACAGCTCCTTATCCAGCTTGTCCAGTGCAGCAGACTGGAGGCATCCCAGGAAACAGGCCGTGCCTGATGTAGATTGTGATTGCACACCAAATTGCCCATATTCTCGGAGTTCAGGGTACCACACCATGGATCCATATGCAGATGAGCTGTGTAGCGGCCCGTCCAGAAGCCTTAGTTGTTCCACTATGGGACTCACTGATTATGGACTGACTGATGACGACGGATGCCAGGACTTGCACTCTTCTTGTGAACACTGCCTTGGTATTGGACATGTTGATGTGGATTCTGGAGATAGCACAGAAAGAGTATGGCCTGAGAGAGGTCACACAAGAATGTCTGATGTACAGTGTGGTGCGGACTACTCCGAGAACACTGATGCAGACTGTGCCCAGCCACCCAATGTTGGGATTGATGTGGTGAAGATTAGCAAGACAATGCTCACCTTTCGATCTGCTCTTCGTGGGGCTCTGAAAAGACTTGAGGTGGCTGATCCTCACTGTCCACATGAGAATACGTCAGATATAGGCTCCACTCCTGACAAGCATTCAGAAGACCCTCTGGATGTTGACTCAACTGTGGATGGATCTGATTCTGATCATTTTTTGCCATCTAGCTGTGAAACCTTAGACCTAAGTTTGTCACCTCAAAAGAGAGGTGGTGCCCGTTTCCATGGAGAGCATGAGCTTAATAACCTAAAATTACAGCCGTGTGACTCCCAGTTGTTTGACCCCGAGGGATTCACCTCTGGCACACCATCGGCATCTTGTACCCCAACCGAATACTTCTCAATGGACCATTCAGTCAGTGCAGAAGAACACTTGTCTGAACAGGAGTTTTTCCATGTGGACGGTTCTTCTGAAATCAACTTAGAGAAGGAGATCCCAAGTTCAGAGACTGTGGAAAATTGTCCTGAGGAGATGCTTCTTACAGAAATGCCTCGCATTACCTGTGAAGGCATCGAGCCAAGGTCTCTAGACACAGTCCTTGAAGCAAAGATTGAGGTAAATCAGGTTGAGGCTCAGGTAGATCCAGATGGTGACAACCTTGAACAACTAGACCCTCACCACCAGAAGTGCCTGGCCAATATCCAGCGTGTTCTCAAAGAACAGAAACAAAGACACAAACTGTCTAGGATTTCTAGTGGGTCAAAGCATACTTTTTCTGTGGAGGAATTCAATCCAGGTATAACTTGCACGAATGTAGGGGGACACATTGAGAAAATGCTTTTTGCAATAATTGTAAATCAAAATAAAACCTTTATTGTGACATTTTTAAAGTTGATTAATTAAAACTCCTTGATTTCTGCACCTTTGTACTTAACGTGCCTGTTTTTATTTTAATTTGTTTTCCAGAGGAAAGCAGAGAGGATGAGCAGGTCACTTTAAAATATTATAGTCTTTTTTTTCCACATTTACTCTTTTTTTTACTGAAGTCTTAACTTCTACCCTGTCCTGTTTTCAGACGCTCATAACTAAATGCATGCTCTCCACCACTGCATGTGACTGGAACAGAAAATTGTCTCATTTACAGTCATTGTGTGACATGAACCCATTATTGTAACCCTGTCATTCATAAATAAGAAATGTACTTGTATTGTTCAAATAAATTAGGATCTTATCATAATTAGAACATGTTCATGTTGCACTGTCTGCGTTTTGTTTCTTCTCTGTTGTTCAGTCTTTTAAACTGCTTCAGTCTTCTAGTTATCATTTTTTGAATCCGTTTGAAATGCCAGCCTTATTCATGCAGCAGGGTTGCCTCATATGAGTGTTTCAGTGTTGAGAGCACTACAGTGGAAGGCCCTTTGGGCATTATGTTACCATGCTGTACCTCCATTTGTCTGCTCCATTTGTTCTGAGGCTGGACGTTTGAGCCATTGATCAGATTGTGCAGAGGCCCAGCCCTCAAGTGTCAGAAGAGTTATGTTTTTAATTCTTGATGAAGCAGAAGTATTTGTATTTGATACTTGCTTGTGATTTAAGTGTGTAAACATAAAGATCAAAGCAACAGTTACATACATCATAGTTGTCTGCCACTGGCCCAATGACTTTACAGTTTGATATTTTTCATGAAAACTCTATAGGTAAGGTATTTTGTCTTGCATATCTTTACGTACTTTATAGGTAATAGTATTTCTATAAGTACTTAATAGATGATAGTGTTTCTATGTGTCCTATTAAGGTATTAGTATTTCTATATGTACCTCTATATGTGATAGTATTTTTAAATGTGCTCTATAGGTAACAGTATTTCTGTATGTGCTTTGTAGGTACTCAAAAATGTATAGAAATTGTGCATGATAAATTCAAGCTGTTTCCAGTGTACATATGCAGTTCAAGCACCCATTTTCATGCCAAATTCACATTTCATAATTCAATATTGAAATGTGAATTTTAGCGTATTACCTCATATTAGGCTGCAGTTTTTGTTGTTGTCTTATTTTGCACTCATTTTGTGTGTGTGTGTGTGTGTGTGTGTGTGTTTGCAGATACTGCATTTTCTATATATGTAGAACTACAATTGGGAAAGTACACTGGTCTCTTAAAATTCTTTAACCTCTAACTACTGAGTGAAAGTGGTGAAACTCAACCAGTCCTGTCTGTCATTTAACTTGGGTTTTTTTCAGTCAAAGTGTTTTCTAAAAAAATTTGGCTTCACTCGTACCTTCCTTCTAGAAATACTTCGAAATACACTCAATTTTTTTATTATTATTTATTATTATTATTAATAGGGTCGCCAGAATGGAGATAATTCCAGACATGCCTGGATCAAGGCAGGGTGAGTCACTTTAATACATCATTGTATATTTTAAAAATATCATAAAACTAATGAGAAAACTTCCACTATTGAGAAATCTAAGGATTTGATTAAGGATTAGAGTTTGTTTTAAGTGTGATTAGAAAGCTCTGAACTGCATTGGCCATTTGTGGTCAGGAACTGGCCAGTAAAGGTTGTGAAAAGCATTCTTAAGTGAATGCATGAGTACCATGTCAAAATCAAGCTAAATTAGGTTTATTAAGTGATTAAAACATTTTCCTTGTTTGTGTGATGCTGTGGTGTGAATTATTTGGTTGACTAATCAAAATTAAGCATTTTAATGATATGGAATTTGGCTGATTAGAGAAAAATCTATATCTGAGATCTGTAATGCTTTGAAGATTTATAAAGAGTGTTTTTTTTTTTTTACTCTTGGAAAAGTATTGGAGCAAAAGTAGAATGATTTCATTTTAATGTTGCTTCATAAAAGTTCAAATTAATACAAATTATACTTACAGTACAGTAAAAAAGTTTTACAATTACAAGTTTTGGATCTAGGACATGTAGTCAGGTATAAGGGGTCTTGGTGGTCCGAGACACCCAATTGAGACTCGAGACTGCCCAAACATCAATACAAGAAAATGTAGGGTCATAAATCACCACTCATTGTAGTGTATATTCGACTATAAGTGCTGAATAAGGTTCAGAAACGGAAGTGTATGATGGTGATTTCCATATCTGTTATTCACAGAAGTGGGAGCGGCCTGTTTGGGATTGACAGCATGCCAGACTTACGGAAGAGGAAACCAATCCCGCTTGTTAGCGATGTGGTGGGTAAACCTGTACATTTCTCTGTCTAGGACCAGGCAACACACCTGTTTGTTGTGCCATTTTTTTTATAGAAAGTATTTTACAAATATTTGCAATCTCTGACTCATTTGAGCTGCATTTGAGTGCTTCTTTGGTAATAAGGATAATGACAATCCCTTTTTAAAGGTAAACTCATTCATATTGTATCCTATCTTAAGTTATTTTTAACCTCAGACATAGACATTTTTATTCCTGTACAATGTTTTGTTTTAGTTTTAGACTCTGTCTGATTAAATAATATTACATAAATATATGTAAATATATAATATACTTCTATATTTATGTGCATGCATTTATACAAATATGTAAGGGTGTGTGTATATATATTTTGTATGTTTGTGGTAATGTGTATGTAAGGTGTAGGTTTCTTAAGCCAACCCAAATGTTCATACAAAAGAAGTTGTTTATTTTAATATCAGTTACTAAATCGGAACATTCTCGTAGTGTCCGTGTCAACCTATCTGGACCATAACTAACCCATGAAAATGACCTGATTGTGGGTCCAGGCTTCCATTTTATTTTCCTAAAACTTAGTAATATTGCAGCCAGTTTGGCTCATTTTCCGTATAATTCTGAGTGCTAAGCTTTGGGATGTAAGCCTGAGAACTGGTGGGGTTAAGCACTCATGGCCCCACAGTCTGATAAAAGCAATTCTGTAAAATCCCTTTTTGGACAACATTGCAATAAACCTCTGCACTTCTCTTGAATGCCTTCACTCAATGTACTCAGGCGATGGTAAGTGTAATGAACCACTATCTTTGCAGATACTGGCACTGGCCACTGTTTATGCTAAGCAGGAATGGGTGGTTGTGAATTTGCGGAATTCGTGCTGCTCCATTCCAGTAACATGCAAATACAAGTTCTGTAAACACTTTGACCTTCTGCAATGTTTGGTTCTCCTCAAAATCTGTCTGAGGTGACTCATTGGCAGGACATAACTTGGAATCGCTGTGTGTGTGTTTGCTCATGTATTTGCATGTGTACTTAGCATAAAGATACAGAGGTTATTGTTCACCCTCCCAGCCACTGGTTTATTTTGGTTTTGGTCTTGGTTTACCGCCCTCCTGCTTTGTTTGTACATTCCTGGAGGCCATCACCTCCACAGCAGCTTCACAGAAAGCTTTTTGATGGCGCTATAGATCAGCTTCCCTTGATTTAGACACCATTTCCACTTCCTTAATCAGCAGATATTCAGGATTTACTAATCCTGAGCATCAGCCTGCCGGTGATGGCTCAATCCCCTTCCCTTGTACTCCCAGCACCCCTGTTGCCCCGACTAGTATCAGTGAGCTTCCATCAGTTTGGTTCAGATCCTGATCCATCTAGTAGCTGAAGGTTCTTTTCTGGCTTGGAGTTTTATTTATTTATTTGATTATTATTTATTATCATTGCATTTAGTCTTTTTGCACCCCTGAAGAATGTGCTGAGCATGTTGGGAAGTGTGTTTTCTTGGCATGGACTAATACCGTCTTTCTGTGGCACAGTCGCTGGTACAGGCCAGGAAAGCAGGTATCGCATCCGCCATGGCCTCTCGATCGTCCATCAAAGATGAGGAGCTGGTAAGAAAGAAGCTGAAGGTCCCAAGACCTTCTATGCATAATATATTCATTGATTTAAGTTGGAAGATGTCAAGTATTACTCTTCATGATCACGCTACATGCTAGCGGTAGGAGGCTACAGTTGCTATTTGCCTTGGAATATATTACAAACTGGTAAATCAAAAATAAAACATGGTTAAAGATTGACCTGCACTTCTCTGACAGCCAGAAAAACTCATCAGCAACTGTAGTAAAGACTCTAAAAACTAAAACTTAAGGATAAACATGTCTATTTATAGAATCTATATACTCACACTATATTCAATTCATTATTTAATTCATCAGTTCATATCTGCTCGTTTAATCTCCTCCTCTCTTCTTTCTCTGGCCTGCAGAAGAGTCACGTATATAAGAAGACTCTGCAGGCTCTGATCTACCCCATCTCCTGCACCACGCCCCATAACTTTGAAGTTTGGACGGCCACCACACCCACCTACTGCTATGAGTGCGAGGGGCTGCTGTGGGGCATTGCCCGGCAAGGCATGCGCTGCACCGAGTGTGGGGTCAAATGTCATGAGAAGTGTCAGGAGCTGCTTAATGCAGACTGTCTGCAGCGTGAGTATGGCCGATAGGGGCAGTAGAGCAATATTCACCAACCTCACTTCCATTGTAAACGGAATGCATCTGATACAGCTAAATAAGGTCATTGAAAGATATTGATAATAAGCGATGGGGTATAAGGACCATCAAGTTTCTGTCCTGATACCCTTTCAAGCTAGCTAACAATCTAGGCTTATACAGTTTTGCTAATAAAATAACACAATGTTAGCTGCATGAGTTTTGATATTCTAGAGCAAAAATAAAGTAGCAAACTTCAGACACGCCAGTCATATACATATGTGTGTGTGTATATAGATGTGTATGTACATATGTTATGAAATTGTATAGGTTACTTTGTCATCAGCAGCTGTGAACTTGTACACTGTGCAACATATAGCAACATTCAACAAAGTTGTGACAGTACAATGACCAGACAATACAGCAGCCTAACCGTATAGTGTGAACGAGATGTAAACCTTCCAGAGTGTCCCACAGAAGCCCACTTGTCCTGTTAAAGCTGGCCTACAATGTGCTTTAGATATCAGTCAGTGTGTGGTGATACAGAGGCGCATTTGTACCCATTTTTAAGGGACGTCCTCGCTGTTGCAGCGTCCGCTGACATCATTTATCCAAATGGGATCACACAGAGACCCGACTCTCTGAGTGACAGCTCCATTAGCTGTTCCAGAAATGATTTAAGGTGAATCTCCAGAAGCAGGCGGTCAATTATTAGCAGAATGTATTCCAGAGACGTGGATATTTGCAGGATTGATGGGGTTGCCAGATTGATATCGAGTTTGTTTGCAGGGCTTTGAAATAAGACCTGGCGATAATTACAGCAAAGAGCATTTCTGTCAGACTCGGTTCAAACAGCAGATCCTGCTTTAAAAAGAGCAGAAATCTGAGCTCCCTGATTAAAGGGACCTGGGAAAGATATGTGATGTCTGTAGTTTAAAATAACTTGGTACTTTCCTCAGTGTTTTCCACTTTAAGATCAACACTTTTTGGTCAGTTACTTTCTGGATATTGATTTTGCTGGAGTTTTTATTAGAACTTCATTCTAGATGTTTTTCATCCGGAATGTTAATTTTATTAGTCCCTTTTTAATCGAGCTTTATTGTGGGATTTAATCATATTCGTTTTATCCTAGATGAATGTTAATTGTATTAGGCTTTTATCTTTGATATTAATGTTATTAGAACTTTATTATAGATGTTAATTTGATTAGAATCTTATCCTAGCTCTTCATTTGAATAGAATTCCTCATGGATATTAATTTGATTAGTTTTAACTTATACTGGATATGGATTTTATTAGAATTTCATTCTGGGTGTTAATTTCATTTTATACCGGATATTGATTTTATAAGAACTTTACACTCCATATTGACTTTAAATGAATGAATTAATATCTAGAATAACGTTCTAGTATTCTGCAACCGCTTATTCCCAGGGTCTACAGGTGCAAGGCAGGAACTCACCCTGGGCTGGGTGCCCCACACACACACACACACACACACACACACACACACACACCATTCACTCACACACTCCGGTCAATTTAGAATTCTCAATTCACCTGACGCACATGTCTTTGGACTGAAATAGAATTTTATCCTGGATATTAATTTTATTGTTTTATTATAACTTCTAAATTATAAATTAGTGTTTCTGTGCACCTCTCAGGTGCGGCGGAGAAGAGTTCGAAACACGGTGCTGAGGATCGCACTCAGAACATCATCATGGCCATGAAGGACCGCATGAAGATCAGAGAGAGAAACAAACCTGAGATCTTCGAGGTCATCAGGGACGTGTTCGTGGTCACCAAAGCGCTACATGCCCAGCAAATGAAGACCATCAAGCAGAGCGTGCTGGACGGCACATCGAAGTGGTCCGCCAAGATCACCATCACCGGTACGGTCAACAAAATGTTCCAGAATATTCAAGCCCACTTACAAAGGCTTGGCAGAGCCTTTGACGACTACAGATAGATTTGTTTAGCATCTGTTTAATGAACATACATAATATGCATAACGATTTTTCTAATTACATCATTAATTAAACAGATGCGTATATGATGAATGAACAGCCATGTATGTAGTATTAGTATTTATCATGAGTTATGTGGATTATAAATGCTTTTGAAAAAGTTTCTACAGGGGATAAAAATAGAAATGAGGAGCAAAGTTAACAAAGGACAACAAGGACCAAGCTAAAAGAGAAAGAAAGAAAGAAATAGTTCTCACAGAAAAAGGAATAGAAAGAACAAAGTTAAAAGAGGACAAGGAAAGGACAAGGGGAAAAGAAAGACAGTAGTAACGGTTCTCACAGGTTAAGAGAAAGACAGAAAAAAGTCAGAAAAGGAAAGGGATAAAAGAAGGAAAGAAAGAAAGAAAGAAGGAAAGAAAGAAAGAAAAAAGAGCTTTGAACTCAAGGATGTTTGTTCCTCTTGAGCTTTAGTGTCTTCAAATGAGATGCAGAGCCCTCGTCTCCTCTCTTTTCCAGAAAGAGAACAGGTTATCAGGGATTCTCTCAGGGGTTCTTTTCTGTCTGTCTGTCTGTCTGTCTGTGTTTTTGTCTGAATGTCTGTTTGTGAATGAGTGTCTGTGTTTTTGTGTGTTTGAATGTCTGAATGTCATTTTATGTCTGTCTGAGTGTCTGTTTTTCTGAGTGTCCGTGTTTGTGTTTGAGTGTCTGTTTTTCTGAGTGTCTGTCCGTGTTTGTGTTTGAGTGTCTGTTTTTCTGAGTGTCCGTGTTTGTGTTTGTCTGTCTTTATCTGTTTGTCTGTAGGTGTTTCTGTCTGTTTCTATCTGACTGTCTGTGTTTCTGAGTGTCTGTCTGTGTTTGTGTTTCTGAGTGTCTGTCTGTGTTTGTGTTTCTGAGTGTCTGTCTGTGTTTGTCAGTGTTTCTGTCTGTTTCTATCTGACTGTCTGTGTTTCTAAGTGTTTGTGTGTCTGTCTTTGTGCTGCAGTGGTTTGCGCTCAGGGGCTGCAGGCTAAAGATAAGACTGGCTCCAGTGACCCCTACGTGACTGTCCAGGTGGGAAAGACTAAAAAGCGTACCAAGACCATCTACGGCAACCTCAACCCAGTCTGGGACGAGAAGTTCCACTTGTGAGTATCTAATGGGCCGCCAAACGCACACCTGTCATATTAAGTGTCTGTATTTTTTCTCTGGCAGCCTCAGGCTCCGCATATTAAAATCTGTGTCGCCCCAGTTTGAAGGTGTGGTGTTTTTGGATGGAGTGAGAGTGTTTTTTCTGAGTGTGTTCTGGCCCTGAGCGAGACTCTCTGCTTCTAGTTTATGCATCTCACAGCCCATTAGCAGACCCCAATCCTGTGCATGAAAACAGGGCTCAGTCTACCCACAGGGGTCTTTTCCACTGGGCTTGGATTGGACTTCTTCAAAGTTTTGTGCTCCCTCTTTCAAACGCAAAACGTCAGATATCCGCATTACAGCCCAGCTGTTACAATCCAGATCACAGCATTAGAATCACAATATCGGTTTATTGATAAGAATAGGACTGCACTCATGTTTGACTCATACACTTATCGTATAACACCATACACCCCCTGTATACTCAACACTATATACACACTGTATACTCCACACTATATACACACTGTATACTCCACACTATATACACACTGTATACTCCACACTATATACACACTGTATACTGCACACTATATGCACACACTATATCCACACTGTATACACACACACTATATCCACACTGTATACTCCACACTGTATACACACTGTATACTCCACACTATATACACACTGTATACTCCACACTATATACACACTGTATACACACTGTATACTCCACACTATATACACACTGTATACATACTGTATACTCAACACTTTATACTCTCAATATACTCAACACAGTCTACCCAGTGTATACACTAAATCTATACTTCCTTCAGATGGTTGAAGTAAATTATAATTTTATGAATGAGTTTTACAATGCCTTTTATTTTTTATTCATAGCCAGTTCATCATCAGGTATTTCATATGTTTGAACTGAAACGCTGAATGTTTTCTTGCATCTCTCCCAGCGAGTGCCATAATTCGTCAGATCGCATTAAGGTGCGCGTGTGGGATGAGGATGACGATATAAAGTCACGTGTGAAGCAGAGGCTGAAGAGAGAATCGGACGACTTTCTTGGGCAGAGCATCATTGAAGTGCGAACGCTGAGTGGCGAAATGGACGTCTGGTATAACCTGGGTACGTTTTTTGTTCCTGAATAGACTGTTTTCCTGTCTAAACTGCATATTTAAAAACTCTTTTGGGTCAACATTGAGAGATATGAGTACCACCATCATAACTAGAGCATAATGTTTAGACCCATTCAGATGTTACCACATACTTTAATTTTCTCCTTTCCTACCTCTATCCCTTCAAAACTCAACTCTCCCTTCCTCCGTCCATCCCTCCCTCCCGCCATTCTTCCATTCATACACTGTTCATGTTGTTTTTAGATCATCCCTGCTTTTCCAGTGTCTGAATTGTGTGAATATGTGATTGTTGCAAGTGGGCTGTGATGAACCCGGACCCCCCGGCTCACCTCAGACGACTCACTGAGCCTCCAGCTTGCCTGGCTGCTCCTAATTTAAGAGTCTCAGGCCTTTTGTGGAAACCCATTTGTGTTTAAAGAGCCCAACCACGGTTACCACAGCACCAACACAGAAATAGAACCATTTCTCTCTGCACATATACTGCAGTTTTACATCTGGGTCACAGGGGCTGCAACAGTGTTGCTTTACTGATGAGGTTTTTGACTTGATGTATGCAGTTGTGACCTTGTGTGTAATGTGTGTAATGCTTGCTCTGATTTCAGGTCCATATATAAATCATATGTATGAATCATGATGTATAATCACTAGGTGCTGCACATATGTTGCTTGGCAGGCTGTTAAAGGGCCCATATCCTGCATAGTTTTAACTTCAGAATAAAAATCTAGAGCTCGCAACATCGGAATCACTTCTTATTTGAATATTTGCTGTTATTTCATTTATTTGAGATCAATTTTCATTCCATATGTGTAAGCTAACAAGGAATTTATTTGCCAAAGAAACACTGATAGAATATACGAAATAATCCAAAAAAACATTATATAATCTACAGGGTAGGTGTTATAGAGGATTGACAACCTATTAATACACAGATGGGGTATGAATACTCAAGGGCAAAATGGGAATAGCTGTGCTGCAAACAGGTGAACACAATAAACAGGAGGGCAGAGCAAGGGTGGAGCATGAGACCAAACCAAAGCACAGTGAATAGGGGTGTGAATGAGAATCCAAATGAACAAAGCATGTGACAATACAAAACGGAGTGATACTGTTACATCATGCTCAATTTCATTTGCACTTGGTGTGCCGCTGGAAATGCTATGAGCTAGACAACAGTATTCTAAGATGTTTTATTCAGTTTTTAATATTTTTGGGAACTCTTTTTGAGCAAGTCTATTTAAAGTCTCCGCTTAATATTTGATCAACCTGCAGCTTTTTCACTAAAAATGAAGATTCAAATTTCATGTCTATGTTAATGATATTTTTCCTGATTGATTACCAAGTATTTTATCCTCTATTGTCAATACTACTTATATCTTCAGCATTTAAGTGCAAGGCTAGTTTTTTCTAAAAGTATAATTTATATTTATGCATAAATAATTATTTGATTAAGTAGCAAATGGTTCCTCTCTACGATGGAAAATCTGTTCTGTGCAGCTTCTATTAAAAACAATAGAATAGAATAAAGTAGAATAAAAAATACAAATACGCACTATACAACATGTGCACTGTACAATACTGTGTACATTTTAATACGTTGATTTTTATGACATCACAAAAACAAATCCAACAGTTTAGCTTTTATGGGGGGTGAATTGCTTAAGCAAAATTTCCATAGTAAATCAGACTTACTCCGGAAATATTCTGTTGAAACTTGTGTAAAGATGTGACAAGCGATCAGAGCCCAATAGACATGACAGCCTCTCAGTCCTTTAAATGGGAGACCTTTGGGGTTCAGGATTTGTGTGTGTGTCTGAACTCCATTACCCACGTCCCCCTGCCCTGCGGCACATCTCTTCCTGCACAATTACCCCCAGTGTGGATGGTGGGGCCTCAGGCTTCTGCTTTTCTCGCAGGAAAACATGTTCTACATTCTGTTTCTCTCCATCACTGTCTCTCTGCCTCTCTTTATCACTTGCATTTTCTAGCTATCTCTCCCTCTCTCTTAAAGTAGA
>JBBPDB010000036.1:443475-473360 GCA_037974465.1 Brachypetersius altus | reverse complement strand
ACACACACACACACACACACACACACACACACACACACACACACACACACACACACACACACACACAAATACATGTGTATGTGTCTGTCTGTCATAGCACAACCTTGTAATTGACATTCACCACCACCGTCTGAAGTTCGTATGATCAAATAAACAAACATTACTCTTCGCCACCTCTGAAGGGATTAGAGACATTACTCACTCCCACCCTCTAAAGTGTCATTAGCAAACATCACTCTCCCACACCCTCTAAGATTGTTATTAAAATCAAATAAACAAACATTACTTAATGCCGCCCTCTAAAGGTGTTATCTGGATTTATTATCCAAATATTACTCACTACTGCCCTCTAAATGTATTAACAGACATCCGATAACTGAACATTACTAACAGCCACCCCTAACATTCAGTTAGCTAAGAAGCTAAAAACTGTGTTTGTATGTAATCATCTTAAATTATTACCGTCACATAATCATGTCTCACTGTATGTCCTATTGTTACGGAAATTATTACCAAGGATACAAGGTTTTGATATGACGGCGATTATACAGTAAATACCACGCGATATTTATCTACTCCTTCACTCTCACTCACTTCTGCATAATCCTGTTTGTGTGTGTGCCAGATATGCTTCAAACATTAGAGCATATTGTGCACTTTTTTTTGTGCACTTTTATAAAACCTCCCCCTTGCCATTTGTATAAATGCCTTATTTTGTTCATGCACCATGTCTGTATTTTGTTTCACCAGTAGTTTAAGGGTGTTTAGACACTGTGTTGTGCTCCAAGTAAACACCAAGTACCTGTATCACCTCACTGTGAGAGCAATTCATGATGTATTTTGACAGCCAACTGTGTGCCTTCCAGACTGCAGGCTCTGTACTGTTGAAGGTCCTTCTGTCCTCCACCCCAAAGAGAGAGAGAGAGAGAGCATTAAGAGAGCCTTCTATCCAAAATAGATGCTCATATGTCTTACCGTTGACAGATCAAAATATCGTAACTCCTTTTTTTGGTTTAGAGACCAATAGAAATGGTCCGAAATAAATCCAGTCAAGTTACTTGTCAAGAACTGTAGAGTGAGGAGCTTGGAGATATTAAGCTTGTTTGGACAGTTTCAATGTGGTTGCCATGGAGCTTGCCATCAAATTCACTGCTGTTACTGTGGTGTGCTGTCATTAGTGGTACTTGAGTACAAAAAAGAAAGAAAGAAAAACACAATAATGGGTGTGATACCATGATATGAACCTTATATTCACAGCAATACTAGTGATCACACTACAACTTTGCATCATAACGTTTTCATAAACATGTCATAAATATGTCATAGATGTCATGGCAGATAAAGAATTTTGATTATAACAGCGTCGTGTAAGCACTGTCAGTATTTATGACAAATCAATATTTGATGTCAAGTTTTTAATTTAGCATGTGACGAACTGGAATTGCATCTTTGTAGCATCTGTCATTACAGTTAACTGTAATCACGACAGTTACACTGCTGTGCAAATGTCTTAAGCCCTTCTTTTCTTCATATTTTGCTTCCAATGATCCAGACTTTCTTGTATTTTTAATGTGTTCTTGAGGAACAGTTCTCCAGGCTTCCTGAAGGACTATCGAAGTCTCTAATTTTCAGTCCAATCTCTGAATCAGTTTCAGAGGAATGTTTTTTGTTTATTAAGACACACAGTGACCTACATATGAATCATTCAAGCAGAACGAAGCACATCTAACTTGAACCACTGAACCAGTGATGAAACGGGTGCAGATGATTCCAGATAATCAGGTGGTGATCAATATATACTGGTGGTGCTGAATGCTGAGTGGTTGGAACACCTGGGCACCCTGTAAAACACTGTTCCCTTTTATTTTATTTAATCTACTCAGTATAATAAAAATAAGACAGTTTGAGAGGCAGTATTTTTGCACCAACAAGGCAATTCAAAGCAAAGTATAAAGAAATGAGAGGTGGCTTGAGACTTTTAAGAGACAAAACCTGCCATGACATGGTTTTGTCAGTGTCCTGGTTAAAATATGATCACTTTGCATTCATTATTAGCAAACTTCTTTTAATTGGACTTTTGGTTTGCTGTTGTCAAAACACTCCCAAAGTCTTCACAAGTGTAAAATATGACACAAAATGTATGAAGATCATGCTGGTTTGATTGTACTGGTCCTTTTAACTCAGTTTTCTCTTAAGTGTTCACGGTGGGAAGAGGGCTATTGTCGTGTGCTGTGAGTGAATCTGTGTGTGTGCATCTGGTGTAAATAGCCACTACACATGGATCTAGCCGATGCACAAATGGTCACCATATATCAAAAACACAATCTTACTTACTGAGGGGCCTTATTTTAGCTTCCGTTTTGAAATTGCCCACTTTCAACTGAATCTTGTTTTTATTGTTTTGATGTCATGTGAAGTAAATAAGACATTTTTCTGCTTCTGTGTATTCTGTTGTCTCCTGTTTGTTACTTTTCTTCCATTTTTGTGCAAAGGTTGTCTTTATAAGAGCAATATTTGTGTTTGTATTTCCCTTTATTGTTGTTTTTCTCCGGTTTGGTATTACTGTATGTGCTTTTTTTTCAAGGTTTTTTTTAATTATTTACACTGAAAAGTCATGCAAGCCGAGAAATGTGCAAAATGCTCACCATATGAAGCTTAAATTATCTTAATAAAAAAGTCATTTTTTTAATATATACAAAACACTGCCTTTGTTTAAAACGTCTCTTGCCAATGTTCATGGAAAACTAGGAGATGTGTAACATCCACTGCACGTCTATGTGTTTGACTCACTTTCATACTGTATACTGTAAATACACTGTTACTGTGACAATTTTTTGGTTTGTTTTTTGTTTTTTGAGGAGGATGAAGCTACCACTCATTGTAAATAGAAATATTCCTCGTGCCAATTTGTGTTCACTTTTTTTTTGGTAAATGTATTTTTTTAGAACTTGTGAATTTTTGCACTAAATGATTAAAACAATGACCGAAAAAAAGCATGTGATGCAACACGTCTGTTTAAACCACATGTTTGGGGTTGTGGAGTTTTATTTATATTCTATGCTGTCACTGAAAAAACAAAAACAAAAGAAAAACATTTATTGTGTTCGTGTGATCATTACCTCCAACAAATTACTTTTTTAATAAAATATTTAAAGGAATTTTGAGTTGCTGTGACTATATTTTATTACAATTTAGTAATAATTAGACATTTTTTATCCCTTAAACCATTTTCTGTACCTTTTAAGATCGATTTCCTTGTCTCTGTTTGGCTAATCTGTGGTGTGCCTGTGTGGGCAGAAGCATTCCTTTTAACTTTAGCATGAGTGGGCGGGGCTAAATTGCTGTAGGTTGAATGTGCATATATATCTGTAAATGTGAAGTTGAACAGTTTCTGACTCAATTCTCTCCTCTCAGTTCATCTCCAGTCGTCCCAAAACTGCGTCCTTGGAGTCGAACAAGCAGAACGTTTTTCTGTCAGAGCTGCTATTATTATTGTCTTTTTTCATTTATAGACTTGAGTATTCTCTTTTTTTTCTCTGCATTCTTAAGCCGTGTAATGAAAACCTCTCCCAGTGACCTTGTTAGTAATGTCCTGGTTCACCTTCACGTTTCTCACGGATAAAATATAAAATATTAAAATTGTTAGTGTTATAGAAAACTCCCACTGAAATTTATCTTCATCCCAAAAAGACAGCATTGCTTGTTCTTCGTCGACTTCCCTGTTTTGTTTTTTTTTTCTCCATTGTTATTTATTTATTTATCTCTTTCCAAATCTTTCAGTTGTTATAAGAATATTCTGACCAGTCAGAAAGCAGTGATGCAATCAGTGGCCTGTTTTCTGCCCTGCCTTCAAGTTCAGTTTGCTTTATTTGTAGTGAAAAATGGTATGTCATGGTTATTTGTACCAGTAGAAAAGTGCCATTAGTTTCCACAAATGGACTATACTGACTATCAGCCAGCATGTTTGGCTTTTTTCATGAAATGGGCTCCTTTAATTTGCTGTTTGGATCCCCTTAAAACACACACATAGTTGTCTTCAGCCTATTAGCAGTGTTTTAAAAAATCTTTATAAACCTGTGTATAAAATCTCAAAATCTTTAAAATACTTAGCTTTTCTTCCATACTTGCAAATGCATTGGAAACACTGCTCATTCCAAATCAAACCATTAATACATTTAAAACTAATAAAAATATTGTTAAATGGTTGTAAGAAAATATCAGTGTCTACATTCTTTAAAACTCAAATATTTACTGTATGACCTAAAAATGGTTTAAGATTCCCATTGAATCAATCAACTAATATTCAGTTGTATAAAGACTGTATAATTGCTGCATGCCTGTGTGACACAGTACGCAATGAAATGAAATAACGTGCCTCTAATACCATGGTGCTACAAAAGAGCAGGACAACTCAAGACCAGAAGTGCAGGCATGACAAAGTTTGCAAGAAACACAAGAGCAACAATACAATTAGACGGGACAAGACAACAACGTGTAAAGTGTAAACATTCAGTGCAATCAACAATAGCTCCAGTCTGGATGAATGCAGTATTTTGACAAGTACTGTATACTAGCAGTGAGCTGAAATGCACAAACAAGCATGAGGGTGTCTTGCTCAAGGATAAAATGGTAGAAAGTGGGGTCTCAAACCTGTAACTTTGTTGTCGCTGGGTTCACAGGCATGAGTTTTATCCACTAGGCCACTGCCACTGCAGGTAGCTGTTTCTGATAAAGTGGCCAGTGAGGTCGGTTATATTTTGGTCCACGTCACTCGTTCAGCCTGTGGTTAATTGGCCTTCCCTCGAGTCCA
This sequence comes from Brachypetersius altus, assembly GCA_037974465.1. Lineage (NCBI taxonomy): Eukaryota > Metazoa > Chordata > Actinopteri > Characiformes > Alestidae > Brachypetersius > Brachypetersius altus. The sequence continues at coordinate 468,550 of JBBPDB010000036.1, read as the reverse complement.
AAGATCAGTTAATGTTTGCTTTCAGCGAGAAGTGCAGCCTGTTTCTCTCCATTTCCTTCCAGCCACAGGTGTGTCCACTCCACCGCCTCACTTCCTCACTCCCCACCAGGCCCTGACCTGAGGCCAGGCTAGTCTGGTCCTTAATTGTCATCTTGACCTTCAGCTGGGCCTTTTGTAACCTGCTTTGACTGAGTGGAGAACAGAGTGGTGGGATTCAGAGAAGTGAAAGTTTCTCCAGGAACTGGTGGGACCTTTCTGACTCAGGTATGTGCTTTAGCGCACTTTTGTTTTGGCATTAAAGAGGAACACTGTTCTCCATGAGTTCTGATGTATTTACATTATATGTGTGTGTATGTATATATATAGTGTGTGTGTGTGTATTTATATATATGTTACAGTACTGTGCTAAAGTCTTATGCACCTTAGAAAATTATTCACTCAATGACTGGAGGCACTGAGCAGAAACATGGATCCAAACCTGTGTTCTTCTAAAAAGCTCACAAAATATAAAATATGTTATATATATGTATGTGTGTGTGTGTGTGTGTGTGTGTGTGTTAACAATAGAATAAATGCAAGCAAACAAGAAATCAGTAAACAGTATTAAGATTTGTTTTATTTGTTGAAAGTAGTTGATACTCTGTGAGCTGGTGAGGAGAACACAGGTTCGGTTCCAGACTCCTTTTGTTTGTGAAACTCCTGATTTAATTAAATTGAGTCAAACCAGGTTTCTGATGGAAACTACAAGCAATACTGAACTTCCACAAGCAACACAATGATATACCAAATATAAAATCACTAGTGTGATTTTATAACGTTATTTGAATTTTTATAACGTTATTTGAATTTATTCTATTTAGTTTTTATTTAATAATATTAATATAAAAAAACGACACAGCACAAATGTTTTTTAAATATTCTTTTAGAAGGTACACTGTACTGTATGTGTAGGTGTGTGTATGGGTAGCTTTGGGTGGGGGAGGCATGTGGACCAGGTCAAATACCCACCACTGTCACACATAGCTGTGGTCACTGAACTGTTTCGGGTCACTGTGAAGAACTTGTCTGTGAATTTGAAACACTAAGGATGTTATCGGTCAATTCACTGAACCTGGCATTGCTTTTCATTGTGCTATTTAATTTTTTTGTTTGTTTCTTTTAAGATTCACTTCCATTAAATGTTGGTAATAAGTTTAAGATAGAATATGACGTCTGAAAGGACTTCTTTCCAACCATTACGGTCATTCAGTTTTCCAGATTATCCAGATTATCTTATTTCCATGTGTTTTATTATGGGTAATAAGTAAATCCACCATTTGCTTTTTAATTCTGTTATTCTGTGGTTGAAAGTCCTTCAGAGTGGGTTCTATATCTCAACAAATATAGAAATTTTACTTACTATTCAAACCCACCAGTGAAGCTCCACGGTTGTCTGTGTGTTTATATGGATGTTGGTGACGGTAAAATTATGGCTAAACTATTGTTTTTCCTCATGACGCCCTACATGTATCCCTGTACCATGAAAGGGTTTAGTTTTAGGTCTAAAATCTTCTCAAAACACGGCGCAACCGTAACCATTTCATGTAATAATTTATACAGTCAGACATCTAGTACTCTTCACCACTGAGCGTGAACAAGGATGGACCATTTCACACCAAATCCACTCAGATTGACGTTATTTACGTAACTGACACAATTGAACCATTTAATGTGAATAATCAGTAGAATTCTTCTGTAACACATTTGTAAAGGATTATTTTTTTATATAAACTGTATTATTATTTATACATGTGTTTATTATTTTTATTAAATGTATTTATTATGTTTATTATATGTCCTTCTGTATCTCAAATGGTAGTTCTGTCTGTCTGTCTGTCTGTCTGTCTGTCTATCTAAACCCAGAGATTTAGTATTTTAGTTTTTAAGTAATTTTCTGAACTTTTGCTCTTTATTTCCTCTTGATCTGGATCCGGCAGTGTCAGGAGACTGAGATAAAGAGAGATAAGATAAATGAAGATAGAAAGGGGTGTGTGTGTGTGTGTGTGTGTGTGTGCGTGTGTGTGTTCATGTTCATGTGCTTGCACACCTTCAAGTCTAATGTTCAGGGTTGTGGCTGACTTATCACTTCTGTAATTGCACTGATCTGAACAGACTGAATGAAGGATGGCTGTTGAAGGAAAGAGTGGATTATACTGAGAATTCTGACTATTTTAATATTTTTATTTTGTCTGTTAGAAAGAGATAGAATGAGGGAATACAGCATGCAAGGGTGTGAGAATGATAGAGATGGAGAGAAAGAAAGGGGGATGCAAAAAGAGAGAGCAAGAGCATGACAAAGAGAAATGGAGACAAAGAAGGAGGGACATAAAGACAGAACGAGAAAAAGAGACAAACAGAGATAGAAACGGAGAGAGAGGGAGTGAGTAAATTGTAAATGCATCACTCCCATCAACAGCCGGCTCTGATAAGAGACACGGCTGTAAAAGCTCAGCGTATTTCCTGAACTGTCTTTAGTTTAATATTAACCACACCGAGGCCTGAAACACCTCCAGTCCACTGATCATCTCTCACACAAGCCAAGAATTCAGGGCTCTTTTGTTGAAGAATATTTCAGATTTGTGAGAAATAAAAGTATATTTTTCACTCTGAATGTCCCTTTATGCCTCTTCACTATAGAAATCATATCTGGTCACCAGCCATCGGGAACCAGGAGCCCAAAAGAGTATAATTTACCCTCTAGGTCAGTGGTCCCCAAACCCCGGACTGCAGACCGGTACCGGGCCGTGGGTCCTTTGGTACCGGTCCACGGGCTGCACAGAAAAAAAAACGTGGATGTTACCCGTGTTCTGTTGTTGTCGGCTTGTTGTTATGAAAATGCTGTTAATAAAGCTGCAAGTACACACTGGATTTACATTTATTATATTTTTAAAATATCCCCATTTTTATGCGTATCATTGATTTATCTGCTCTAGGTGATTAGGATGGTCCTCTTTCTCATCATCACTCAATTAATCTTGTCAGGACAAGTCCTTAATATTTTGAGGTGCTGGCACAGGTGTGTTTTTATATACACACACCAGAGCCGGGCCCCAGAGTGTTCCACCACTCTGAAATGTTCATGGCTAAGTAATATTTGCGGGTGGTCCAGCGGTTGTCTCGTTCTTATGGTCAGTGGTGAACAGGAGGCTAAAAAATTGTGCACCGAAGTACATCTACAGGATAGGTGTTTCTGTTAAAACAGCCAATCACTTAAGTGTAATGTAGGTATATGTATTATACTGGCACCTCAGTACAGATTGTCTTACCACATCCAGAATATCTCCTGGATATTTTTTTTTTCTTCAGCATGCTGCCGGATGTGTAGAGGGAAATATGGGTTCCTTGCTGTCTGCGTGTGGACTGAAACTCAAGAAAGAAAAAGTTCAGGGTAAATCACCATCATCCTCATCATCATCATCAACATTTGTACAATAAAGACTCATTTTAATACCATAATGGTCTCATAGATCCTTTCACAAGCTCACACACACTCTCTCAAAATGTGTTAATTTAAAACCATTTTTTTCTGTATTTAGGGCTGGGAATACCAGTAATAATAATATAATTAATAATAATTATTATAATAGTATAGGAATTGCCCCTCATTACTATATTTAAGCCTTATCATTTTAGATGGCTTGTAATCTATATCTCAAACACCAGCAAATTCCTTCTTACCCTCTTTTGGAGTCTCTTTTAAATTTAAAAACATCCCAACTTTATACCTGTGTAAAATGAAACTGCTCACAATTTCACTGATTTATCTTTTGTTAAATCTTTTTTTTTTATTAACCTGTGTTCTCTTTAACTATTTTTTTTACATTCCTCCACTTTACACCCATTCAAAGGAATAAGTTGGTGATTTTTTTTTTTCAATTATCCTGCATGTAGTCAATCAGCTGAGATGCGAGCTATGAGGCTAAAAATGCTAACAAACACTGAAAGTCAATTGTCAGTCAAATAGTCCCTAATACTTCTTTCAACCCACTCAAACCACATCCAGCTCTTCATTAAGGTGTCTCAGACTTGTTTAGGACACTGTATGACTTAAAATGAGCTAGATTCAGCCCTACAAGCAGATAAGCAGGTGCTGTTCACAAAGTGGATCTATGGAGGACTGATTTCGGGTCAGATTCCACAGGGCTCCATCTGCTGAGATAGTTTGTGGCACAGACCCTGTTGTCTAAAAAGGCTGCCTGCAGTATTCACCGACACCCTGTTTCCTAAACCGCATTTTAGGAATGCATTCCTATAGATGATTATTGGCTTTTAGTGTTCGTTAGCCTTGCAGCAGTGTCATATTGTTTTTTGCAAATGTCTTAAGTAATGAATGTATTGTGATTTTATAAGTTTATTTGTTGTTATGGTTCTAAGTCTGTCATCCATTTGTTATCTTCTGCCGCAGAGGAGAGGCACCTGCGAGCGAATGATAGAGAGTTCAATCTCTCCTTCAAATATGCTGTAAGTGAGAATAGAATGTGAAAAAGTGTTATTTTTGTGACTTTGGTACACATGATGACATCATGATGGTTTCTCTACTTGTGGCTGTAGAACAATGCCATCAAAACCTCCAAGTACAACATCTTCACCTTCCTGCCCCTCAACCTGTTCGAGCAGTTCCAGAGACTGGCCAACGCATACTTCGTCTTCCTGCTGATCCTCCAGGTGAAGGGGCTTCTCTGGGGCGTAGAGGGAAACTGTCTGTTTATGACACTCCTGCATACGATACTGAACTAATGCAAGACATGGAAAAGTGATGGACCATACATTCCAATAGAGATCACCTTCTGTGGCCATTTCATAAGAAATGGACCAAAAGAAATGGAACCAAAACTGTAGAAAGACAGTCTTAAGCGTACATTATAATGTTTTTCTGTCTCACATAAAGCGACAGTTTGCAACAGTGACATTTTTGCATTACTCACCAGTCCAGAGAACTGTAGTGTTGTTTCTTTAAATATCTGTAACTGGCCAATGGCTTGAAGAGAATCATACAAACAAACTGCACCAAACTGACTTCAGTAAATTGTTAATTGGAAAAGTTAATAGATACAGTATTGTGCAAAAGTCTTAACCTCTCATTTCTTCATATTTTGCTTTCAAAGATTCAGACTTTCTTGTAGTATTTATGTGATATTGAGGAACAGTTCTCCAGGCTTCCTGAAGGGCTTTCAAAGTCTCTCATTTTCAGTCCAGTACATTTACATTTACATTTACATTTACATTTACGGCATTTAGCTGACACTCTAATCCAGAGCGACGTACATCAGTGCTTAAGAAGTCCACAACAGTTTCTTACCTGAACCTGACCTGACCAGTACCTGAACCTGACCAGTTTCAGAGGAATGTTTTTGTTTGTTAAGACACACAGTGACCTACGTATGAATCATTCAAGCAGAACAAAGCACATCTGAATTAAGTCCTGAACCGGTAAAGAAACAGGTGCAGATGATTCCAGGCTGTGATCAGTATACTGGTGGTGCTGAATGCTGGGTGGTTGGAACACCTTTATCTAGACACATTATAATTTTAAATACTTCACAGTCTGTTCCGGTTCTTTCATTTAATCTACTCAATATGTCAACGATAAGTTTAACAGGAATAAAATAGTATCTTTGCACCAACAAGTTAATGTAATGCAAAATATGAAGAAAGGAGGACATAAATAGTGTTTAAGTTCTGCTAACTGAGACTGTAATGCCAAAGAAGAGGCATAAAAAAAGGCCTGAATTTAAGACCATTCACAGCCTACAGGTCTGTATGTTCTGCCCAGTATATCAGACAGAGTGTTTGATTCAGTAAAAGTGTTATTTTCAGTATTTAACCCAGTTGCTCTCAGCTCTTAGTCAGTTCAGGGAACGAACTGGACTGAAAATTCTGCTTCTGTCTTTGCGTGTTGCAGTTAATTCCAGCCGTCTCCTCTCTCTCCTGGTTCACCACGGTTGTTCCCCTGCTGTTGGTGCTGTGCATCACTCTGGCTAAAGATGGCACTGATGACATTGTGAGTGCTGCTGTTGCTGCTCTTCTCCTATTTAGTTCACTCACATCCGTTTCACATTATACAGCTGAACTACACTTAACTTACCCGAACTGTTGTGAACAAGTATTGATGAATTGAGTTCAACTGTACTAAAGTAAAATGAAATTAAGTGAACTGAACTGAAATATACTGAATTGGGGATTCTGAGCTTCTCATTTTCAATTAATTCACACCAGCTCCAGATTAACCAGGATGCCTGAAGTGAATGGAATGGTATTGGATTTGAAATAAAGCGAGGTGAAGTGAAATCATCTGAACTGGGGGTTTCAATTCTTTCATATCAATTCCAGATTAAACCACATCTGTGAACTGATCTGAATTAAATCGCATTGAATTGAATGGAACTAAAGGGAACTGAATGGAGTGAAGTTACTCCAGATCAATTCAGATCCTTTCAGTCCAGTTCAGTTCATATCAGTTGAAGTTTTGGACTGAATTTATTGGAACTGGATTGAAGTTAAATTCAACTGATATAAACCGGACTAGACTGATATGAACTGAATTTGGCATTTTCTCTCTTGAACTGAACGAAGTTGAAATTATTTAAATTGAACTGAACCAAATTAAACCAAACCAATTGGACTAGATGAAAATTAATTAAAAATGAAACAAATGTTTATTGTCCAGCCTGTAATAATAATAATAATCTGTAATTCAATGAATATTCAGTGCAATACCTGTCTATGCAATTTTTAAAAAATAATAATGAATACAGTGAATTAAATTGAGCTGCACTGAGCTAAAACATGACCGGCAAAGGTATGTGAACTGAACTGACCTTTTTGATTTAACCCCCCCCCCCCTTCTCTCTGTAGAACAGACACAAAAACGACAAACAGGTGAACAACCGCAAGGTGGATGTCCTCATAGACGGACAGTGAGTTTATGCAGTAAACACCTTCAAACATCTGCACTGTAGAAGCACTCAGATCACGACTGATCACAGATTATGGATCTGCATGTCACCAACCCTTTAATTTAAAATCTGAAGACAGCATGGCTTTGAAATGCATGGTGGATTTTTATATCCTGCTCCTAACAACCCACTGCACCACATGGTGTTAAATATTCCCTGAATTAACACACCTAACCTATGATTTTGAAGCTCTTCAGTAGCTGTTGCAGCTGTGCAGTCCCGGGGGTCCCTCGGGGGACGGGGTTAAGCAGTTCCTTATTGTTCTAAAATTAATGTGTTGAACACAAATGAGTTAAAACCACCTTACTTATACAAACCTGCTCCTTTATGCAAACCCACATAGACACATGCAAAGGCTCCTTTTATTTCCTCTGAGATCAGAAAGGTTTTCTGATTCTGATTATAAATGCCCCTCCTTTTTTAAAATAAAGAGTTTGAAGTAGTTATAAACACTATTTAAGCTACAGTAAATCCTCACAAAATCACGGTCCAGAGTTCACAGATTTTGGCTAATATTTGTTTGTGGAAACAACCGCAAATATCCTAGATTTTTCATTTTAGTGCTATATTATTATTTCCATGTGTTAATGTTTACAGAAACGTTAAATAACAGAATCAGTGAATCTGACAGAACCACTAAATTAGCCTAGCATGCTAACAGCCTTGCTCCTCAGCTGTACTGATACACACATTTTTTTACAGAAATGTAATACAAAGTAGCCAATCATCATCTTAAATGCACTGTGACATTTTTAAATCTTTTTAAATCTTTTTAAATCTTTTTAATCTTAAGTGAAAATCAGAGGATAGGGAACGGGCAAGTAAAAATGAAAACTTTAAGTGATGAAATTAGAGCCTAAAACTGGACTTTGAGAGTACAAAATCAGATTCAAGATAAAATGTGTGACATCCCTCAGTTCAGTGTAGTTTTCACCCTGAATTTATTCCATTTCCTCCACCAGGCTGAAGAGTGAGAAATGGATGAATGTTCAAGTGGGAGACATCATCAAACTGGAGAACAACCAGTTCGTCACGGTGAGGAGGATACACACACACACTCCCTCAGACTTGAAGCATATAACAGAACTGATTATTGCTATATATAGTATTATTATTATTATTATTACTATGTTACTATGTAATATTAATATTGTTATTATCGGTATACTATAGTTACTGCTATTGCTATATTATTGCTATATTTAATTTCTATAAATTGGCTGCTAGAGGCCGTCCTGTCCTGTGTGAACTTTTATTTTGAAATTGTATGTGTGAATGTTCATGATCATTTATGTCTAGAGTTTGTTTGTTAGCTAGCCTCCTGGGGTTTGGTTTGTGTTGTGCTTTGGCCCTCGTGCCTTCTTTGTGTTTCTTAGAAATCCCTTGCTCCGTGGAGTCATGCTGACCTGACACTTCCCTTGCTATTCTATATTATTATTATTACCATTATTGCTAAACTATATTACTTTTATTGCTACTGTTACTATATTATATTAGCTATATTCATATATTACTATTACTATGTTCATGTAATTAAAAACATGTGTCCCCACAAAAGTTATTACGCATTTAAACTTATATTTTCTTTTTTTGTTTTTGTTAAGTCCAGCAAATAAACAGAAATTGTACACATAATGTGCCAATTGGGTCATATTTAAATGTGCTTTCGGTGGTGGATATGAAACTTTTACAGGTAGAGTACTAAAGATATGTTATTTTACTGGGAGGGTTTCAGATTTTTGTCTCCAGTAAAAGTATACCTGAGAGAACACGTTTACACGTTCTGAATGGGCCAGGGCCTGTCCATTGATATGATCATGATTATCAACATAAAACCAGTTGATTTACAGAGAAATATGATTCCCTGAAGTGTATTTATGCTTTCTAAGCAGATGTGGAATGAATCACCCCGGTTTTTTTTGTCGTCCAGCGCACCTTATATTCCTCTGTTTTATCCTCGTATGTAGGCTGATCTGCTGTTACTGTCCAGTAGTGAACCTCTGAACCTGGTCTATATTGAAACGGCAGAACTGGATGGGTCAGTAACTCTTTATTACACATACAGAAATCTGCACTAGTGGATCTATCACTCACTTTCTTTCTCTCTCTCTCTCTCTCTCTCTCTCACTTTCTCTTTGTCACACTCTCTTTCTTGCTTTCTCGCTCTTTCTCAGTGAGACTAATCTGAAGGTGAAACAGGCTCTGACAGTAACTGGTGATTTAGGAGGTAACATTGACAGACTGGGCGCCTTTAACGGTGAGTCAAACTAACGGTGTGTGTGTGTGTGTGTGTGTGTGTAATGGACACTGTAGCTTATGACTTTAGTGTATTGTTTTGCTTTGCTTTTACACTTTCTACTGTTTTTGTTAAGATATAAACAAAGTCAGTAAGAGTGGGTTTGGTGTGCAATGGTGCATTGTAAGGAAACTACAGTGGTGGTGAATGGAACATAAATAAAATACAAACACAGCTGTTTACTTAAGTACTGACCCCTGGTAAAATGATGGTAAGATTGTAAATCAGAAATGAATCGGTTTTCTCTGAGCCTCACAACTCCCTGCATTTAAGTTTTAGACTAAAACTTTCACTAACAAAACACCTCAGGCATAAGGCGGCACTTTCACACACATTTAATGGAATGACTTTCTGTTTGCTGTTTGATTGTGTGGTCATTCAGGTGAAGTGCGCTGCGAGGCCCCGAACAACCGCCTGGATAAGTTCACCGGGACGCTGACGGTGCTGGGGGAGACCTTCTCTCTGGACAATGAGAGGATTCTGCTCAGAGGCTGCACTCTGCGCAACACAGAGTGGTGCTTCGGCCTGGTGCTCTTCGGAGGTGCATCACAAACACACACTTGTGAAACACTTTCGTTTACTTTTCTGTTTATTTCACAAAAGGCCTGAACCAGTGAAGATACAGGTGCAGATGATCCCAGATGATTGTCTTTCATTTAATCTACTTAATATGCCAAAGGCAGTTTGACAATAAAGAAATGAAGGGTGGCTCAAGACTTTTGCACAGTAGACCTTTACACCTTTGTTTGCGACATTTACTTTACCACTATGCTTACACTAATATTTACTTTTACCCTGTCATTAACTTTTATGTTTAGCTCTACACGTACTTTACGCCACACTTACATTTACATTTATTTTTACACTTCAACTTACATTTGCATTTATTTTAGCTTTACCCTTACATTACATCATTTACCTTATTTACATTAACTTACATTTGCTTTACAATTACAATTAGCATACTTAATTTCCCATTATGTTTACATTTAATCTTAAGTAGATTTACAATTATTTTTACATTTAAATACCTTTCAGGCATACGCTTATAAACATTAACATAAACATTAACATGTACTTCACATTTATAATTACTACAGAGTTGCTCTTACCTTTACTCCTACAATTACTTTGCCTTTAACACTTAAATTATGCCATGTGCTTGTTTGAACTCCGCTAGGTCCTGATACGAAGCTGATGCAGAATTCTGGGAAGTCAGTTTTCAAGCGCACAAGCATCGATCACCTGATGAACGTTCTGGTTCTTTTTGTGAGTGTCAAATCTGCAATATTAGCATAATTACGGTACTTGGTCTGACGATCTCTCTACTGTGAGGTTATTAGCAAGCCTGTAATAAAGTCTGTCCTGTTCTTTAGATATTCGGCCTTCTGGCCTCCATGTGCACCATTCTGGCCATTGGAAACGGGATCTGGGAATATCAGCAGGGCACCTCATTTACTGCCTTCCTGCCCCGGCAGAATGGAGCAAACGCAGCCTTTTCCGGATTCCTCACCTTCTGGTCCTACGTCATCATCCTCAACACGGTGGTGCCCATCTCGCTTTACGTCAGGTCAGTCTGCACTGGACATGGCTGTATTCATCTCTAAAATGATTGATGTTTATAATCCCGGGAGGCAGGGAGCTGGTCAGCTAGTGGTAAAAGATCTTAAAGTAAACATAGAGAAAATGTGTTTATCCATAATGCTGTCCAACCAACTGCCCGTCAGTGTATCAGATCTGCACCGACTTTTAATCTTCTTTTGTTGCTTTTCTTTGCTTTTTAAAAATGTTCTTTTATTCCTTTTTCTTTGCTTCTTACTACGTAATAATTCCTGATTTATTTATATTCTTGTTCTATTCCTGATAAGCATATTGACTAATCTTTTTATGGTAATGGGCTGTATAAATAAAAATGCTTGAATAGTGTTATTCAGAAATGTGGCTCACATATACTGCAAGTTCAAAGTGACAATTTGACTAAGAATCTGGAATCAGACAAACAGGTTTTGTGTTTGAATTTGAAGTGGAAGATATCCTTCTCTGTGCTATTTATAATCTTAACACCAAACAAATGTGTTGACATTTCTTTTTTGACCAATCACTAAATTCCTCATTGTTTTGACTTCGATTATAAGTGCATTTTTAATCTTGATTACACCTTCATAAATCTGTTATGACAGCTATCATAAACCTACACTAACATTTATAAAGTTTTATTCAAACAAGCCTGTAGTCATAAAGATTGCTTTAGTCAGTTTCACTCCAGAAAATGTATCTACAATTGATGTTTAATGGGAAAAGCCTTTATGAATGTATATATAATGACTGCTTATTTAAAAAACTGCTTACTTGGCCTTATGAATGCTACCAAACAGCAAAGTGTTACCAGTGAGTTTACTATTCTACTCCTAATTTCGTTCAATGATAAATAACCACTATAGACTTGCTTTTAACAAACTTTCTGGTATGACGGTTGTTTCACACAGCCCTTCAAGAATGATTGGAAGTTAAATTTCATCATGTTCTGTCTATAATTCACTTAAAACATGCTTCTGTGAACTGTCCTTTGTTCTGTAACCTTGCTATTGGGTAATAGTACAAGTCAACATTTAACCAGTTAAGCAGCCATCTATTTGGTTTATTTTGTTTTATTGTTTTTTTCCTCCTGCCATCCAATATTATAAAATGTGTTTTTTATTTCAGATTTTATTGACTTCTATTTTAAGTTCAATTCAAATTCCTTTAAGTTTGCTATCCATGCATCTCGTCGGTTTACATTACATTATAATTAATCTGAACTGAATCTAACTAAGCTGGTTCTAATGATATTGTATCTCTTTTTATTTGGCCTCTTCAATAAAGACTAGAGTAAATACATAAAAATAAACTGAAACATTCATATAAAACAATCTGCCAATGGGATAGAAAAATAATCTGCATAAGAGAAAAGAATTATTGACCTCAATGTTTTCCACCTTGGTTTCAAACATTTGAGCTAATTTTGCTGAAATCTAGAAATCATAAGATTTGTTCCATTGCTAGCTTTTATTTTGATGTGTCTAATGGACGTACCTTTGATTGGTCCATCTACAGCGTTGAGATCCTCCGGCTGGGCAACAGCTACTACATTGACTGGGACAGAAAGATGTACCACACTAAGAGTGACACTCCAGCCCAGGCTCGAACCACCACCCTGAACGAGGAGCTGGGGCAGATTAAATACATCTTCTCAGACAAGACTGGCACCTTGACCCAGAACATCATGACCTTCAACAGGTGCTCCATCAACGGGAAGTCATACGGTGAGACCGTGGCTCATGTGGTCTGTAGGTTCTGTGAGAAGCTTCATCAAGAACATTTATCAAAATGAATAAATTAGCAATCATGCTAATCGGCTCACGTTAACTGTTCGCCACACTAACTTTTTATGTAAACTGCTTGTTTATGTCCACATTGTCTCTGAATGTGATTTTCCTGCAGGAGAAGTTCTGGACTTCTCTGGACAGCGGGTGGAGATCACTGAGGTCAGTGGCTAATTTTTTTAAATTAACGTTTTTTAAATTATGGTCATTTTTATTTTATTCTTATGATTGTCCCTAGCTTTTAATGGTGGTGGAGTAGTAGAGTAGCCTTAAGTAAAAAAAATGATTACATATATATATATACAAGCACCTTATTCTGCTTCATAAGGTACTGACAGAATCAAATCATATTTAATGAGGAAAAGTATAAAAACACTGCTGTAATTAACACTCTCCTCTTGCAATGTGGTCATTTGGTAAAACACTACTAGAAGTAAGTAAAGAAAGCAAAGGTAATTGTTGCCATTTTGTTTAAGTGAACAAGAGATTTATTTTCTCTGAATTATTCACCACTGTTTTGTCATTTCCTTTAAACTGATGCTTTATTTGGAAATGAGGAGAAATACTGTTAGCAGTTCTTAAAAACAAAGGCAAAGCTGTTCAGTTCAATGCTTGCACCTATAAAAGATTAAACCTGAGAAACAGAAATGTTGCAGTGGTCTCTTATTTTTATACATACGTATATATACACAGACATACACACATTCATTTTATATTGCGCTTTGCCCAATGAGTCAAGTTCAAACACTTCAGATCGTGACTGAAGCCCTGGTGTCTTTCACCCGCAGAAGACGAAGAAGGTGGACTTTTCGTGGAACTCGCTGGCAGACCCGAAGTTCTCCTTTCATGACCAGGCGCTGGTGGAGGCGGTGCAGCAGGGCTCCTCAGAGGTTCAGGCTTTCTTCCGCCTGCTGGCGCTCTGCCACACCGTCATGCCTGAGGAGAAAACCGAGGGTGAGTGACAACCATCTAATTATTGCACATTATAACACAACCATGTGTGAGTAATGTGCATTTGTGCATAATGTGCATTTTGGTCCCCCACAGGTCAGTTGTTCTATCAGGCTCAGTCTCCTGATGAAGGAGCTCTGGTCACCGCAGCCCGGAATTTTGGTTTTGTGTTTCGTTCTCGAACCCCTGAGACCATTTCTGCTGTGGAGATGGGGATCAACATCACCTATGAGCTCCTGGCAGTGCTGGACTTCAACAACGTCCGGAAAAGGATGTCCGTCATTGGTGAGGACGTGGTCAAAGTGTTACGTTTTTGGTGCATGGCATCTCTTTACCAACATATAACTGAGTGGATTTGAGATGTTGTGGACCTGCCCAACTCACTCTTTTTTCTGTGTGTTTGTGTTTGTGTGTGTGTGCGTGCGTGTGTGCGTGTGTGTGTGTGTGTGCGCGCGTGCATGTGTTCTTCAGTGCGGAGCCCAGAAGGCCGGCTAACTCTGTACTGTAAGGGTGCAGACACCATCATCTATGAGAGGCTCCACCCCTCCTGCTCCAAACTCATGGAGGTCACCACTGAGCACCTCAATGTGAGTTTGTCATATTTTATTATTATTTTTATTCAGAAGAAAGATGCTGATCCTCACATACTTATGTTCATTTTTAGGAATAATAATCCATAGAAAAAAGGGAATGTTCTGTTAATATTCATTTTACATTTCTAGCTTTATTATTCCAATCATTAACTATAGATCAACAATTAATATTGCAATACATAAAAAATGGCCAGTGCAGTCACCCACTTCAGATCATCACACCTTTCTCCACTTCATCTGTTGAAATCCGAAGTGAGGACATTATGAACCATTCCAAAAGTCTACAAGAGCTAACTTGTAGCTCTTGTAAGAACACACTTAAGGGCACTTAGTTAACCCATGTGACTCTGCAGGTTTCACAGTCACACCAAACTCTGTTCAGCAGAGTCTGCAAGCCTTTCAGATATGATATGGAAATGCATCTGCAAAATGTGCACAAGAAGCAATCCTTTAGTCTCAGCTCCTTGTAAACAAGTCCATAAAATGTGACTGAAAATGTGACATTTTGCTACTCAATCCATTTCTTCTTCCCCCATGAGGTAAACTGTTTAAGGCTGAGTGAAAAATGCTGTCAGATCAGATCACTTAGTGTCCGCACATCTCAGACAGGCAGGACTTCATGGCTTTGTCTTGGTAAAATGATGGCACTGCAATTACTAAACCCATGGGGTGCCACTTGTTTTTATGCCTTTTTTTAAAATTACATAGTGTTTCAGTAATTAAGAAGAGTACTATATTTTATTTATAGTAAACAGCATTCAATTGGGTGTCTCAGCGTATGTATTTATCTCTTTGTAAGGACCTGACTTCCATTTTTCACCCCATATGCAAGTCAGTGTAAGGTAGATAGGTGATACAATATAGCAACAGAATGTCCTTATTAGGATAGTAATACCATGATGAGAGGAATACTGGAAACATGGAAATATTGGTAAATATGTAAAAATGGAGATATTTTGCTTTCAGTCACATGAAAATTGCATGTTTTCACCACAAATTCATGTCATCACTAAGAGAGTAAAACCAATGTGTGTGTGTGTGTGTGTGTTTAGGAGTATGCTGGTGAAGGCTTGCGGACTCTGGCTCTGGCTTATAAGGACTTGGATGAAGCAGAGTTTGAGATGTGGCAACAGCGTCACCATGTAGCCAGCACTGCCCTGGTGGACCGGGAGGAAAAATTAGACGCCATCTATGAAGAAATCGAAAAGGACCTTCTGGTAGAGCAAACATTTCCAGAAACATTCTTGTAATCGTTCTAATCTAATCATTACTTACAAATTGTTACAATTGATCAGAATTAATTTACATCAAAATGTATGAATTGAATATATGAATTTTTTGTGATGCCTGTGTGTTTGTGTGTATGGGAGCAGCTCTTGGGGGCGACTGCGGTGGAGGATAAGCTGCAGGATGGGGTCCCTCAGACCATTGAACAGCTCTCTAAAGCCGACATCAAGATTTGGGTCTTAACTGGTGACAAACAGGGTGATAATACATTCCAACTGATTGGTCACTGCGTCATCACACTTGACACCATGGAAAAGGATGGTGTCCAGGACTTAAAGTGGAATGTCCATGATCTATGAAATATTAGAGAATGCATGATTTATGATATTCGCAATTTGTCCTTACATGACCACTCTGTTGTTGTGTAGAGACGGCGGAGAACATCGGCTACTCCTGCAACATGCTTCGGGAGGAGATGAAGGAGGTGTTTATCATAGCGGCCGAGACAGCAGAGGGCGTGAGAGACGAGCTGGTGTGAGTATCTGTCAAATGAAGTGGAGAACCTTCAGTGTCCAAAGCCGCCTTTCTTTCTTTCTTTCGTTCTTTCTTTCTTCCTTCCTTCCTTCCTTCCTCTTCCTTTTCCTTTTCCTTTTCCTTTTCCTTTCCTTTCCTTTCCTCCTTCCTTTCTTTCTTTCTTTCTTTCTTTTCCTTTTCTTTTTCCTTTCCTCCTTCCTTCCTTTCTTCCTTCCTTTCTTTCTTTCTTTCTATCTTTCTTTCCTCCTTCCTTCCTTCCTTTCCTCCTTCCTTCAACAACTACAGCCATCCTCTCAAATTCCAGTGTGCTTTCTTAGGGACGTCTCCAGGCAGACAACGGTGTGGTGTCTGGGACTCATCTGTAATCAGTATTATCAGTGATTGTGAGACGTTGTGTGGCGTCCACTAGTCATTGCTGACCCTCCTCTGTTGACTTTGTTGAGCCGATGCTGAGTTCACCTTTTTCAAAATGTTTAGGAACGCCAGAAAAACGATGGCGCCCCAGTCACCAGATGAACCCCCCTTCTTGAAGAGCAGGTTTAAGGCCAAAAAGCCCCAGGAAGTGCTGGATGAAAGCGCGGACGGAGAGTATGGCCTGGTGATAAATGGACACAGTTTGGTGAGTGTGGCCTTCATGGGCTGCTTGCTTTAAAACAACAGTGTTATAAAAATAAAAGAAATCGACACAATATGAAAGTCAAATGATTATATTATGAATACGTACCAGTGGAGGAGGCACAAATGATTTAATATGAAAAGACATAATAAATAAACAACTATGTAATTTCAAGGTAATTATGTTTTTTGTCTGATCTAGATATTTTGTATGATCTAATTTCAGTTCATGGTTTCAGTTTATTTGCTGAGATTATTAAAGCTGGGGGAAAGACATGAAATGTTATAATGTGCACAATTTTTAAAAAAAATTAACATTTTTTACAGTTTAAGTTCTTCCAGAATGTTAAATTCAGCAAGCAAACAGTAGTTGTGTATTAAAATGTGCCTTTAAGTGTATCTCTAGTGGACATGAAGGGGGTGCCCAAACTTTTGCACATAACTATACAGCAAACTGAGGTCATGTGCTTTCTTTAGAGCCTAAATTACACCCCCTTTGCTCCTGCAGGCATTTGGCCTCCAGAAGGACCTCCAGCTGGAGCTGCTGCGGACGGCCTGCATGTGTCAGGCAGTGATCTGCTGCAGGGTCACCCCTCTGCAGAAAGCTCAGGTTGTTGAACTCGTCAAGAAGTACAAAAAATCCGTCACCCTCGCCATCGGAGACGGAGCCAATGACGTCAGCATGATCAAGGGTGGGTGTGGCCTGATATTTGGATCACCGTTATGACCAGTGTGCACATCCTGAACTCTCTTAGACAAGCTTTCCTGTAATTTCTTTAAATAGCTTTAGGAATAGTTCTCCAGGCTTCTAGCAGGGCTTTCCAAAGCTCTTCTTTAGACGTTGGCTGGTTCTCTGTCCAGATGATCCGCACTGCTTCAGTAATGTTGACATCTGGGCTTTGGGGGAGGCCAGTCCATGACTGATGGTGTTCCATCAGGTCTTTGACTGTATTGACAGTTATTGAGTTATTGTTGCGTTGAAAAGTGAAGCTGTTGACACGCCTAAAATCTTAACAAAACTACAGTAAACATGTCAAAGCGATTTTATAAAGCAACCAGTCTAGCAACAGGGTGAGCCACATTTATTGAGCAAGACACAAGACATGAACTATGAACATCAGAGAGGAAAAGGGTTTAGTGCCTGGACTGTGGAGGACTGTGTTTTTTAAGTCTGTGTTGTAGAAATGATCATAATAAAAACATGAAAAAATGATTTCAGCTGCATTTGAACAGCATTTATCTTTATCTCTCTCTCTAGCTGCGCATATTGGAGTGGGTATCAGTGGTCAGGAGGGAATGCAGGCTGTTCTTTCCAGTGATTTCTCCTTCGCTCAGTTCCGCTACCTGCAGCGCCTCCTGTTGGTCCACGGTCGCTGGTCTTACCTGCGCATGTGCAAGTTCCTGCGCTACTTTTTCTACAAGAACTTCAGCTTCACCTTTGTGCACTTCTGGTACGGCTTCTTCTGTGGCTTCTCCGCCCAGGTGAATATTTTTTCTACACTCCGTGTTCATGGCGCATCAAAATCTTGGAATTCCACTTGTCTTTGACTTTCACACTTTTAGGCAACAAATATTGAGCAAAAATGCTTAAAATAAAAGCTTATTAAATAAAAATAAAAAATATATATGTTATAAGTAATACATTATTTATTTACATAAATAATTATTGGATTTTTCCTATACAGTCACCTTGGTTACAGGGTTTTATTAGGAAATAATAATATGCTATGATTTCCCCTGTATATAAATAAACTGTTTCTTTCTGGCTCAAACAGACAGTGTATGATGAATGGTTTATCACTCTTTATAACCTGGTTTACACGGCGTTACCTGTCATTGGCCTCAGTCTCTTTGATCAGGTTGGTGCCTCCAGTTCATCCAATTGCTTGGACACATATGATCATACTATTATTATTATTATTAGTAGTAGTAGTAGTAATTGTGCTGGTGTTCTTGTTTGTTGTTAGGATGTGAATGACCGCTGGAGTTTCCAGTACCCCCAGCTGTACGCGCCGGGGCAGCAGAACCTGTACTTCAGTAAGATGGAGTTTGTGAAGATCCTGCTGCACAGCTGCTACAGCTCCCTCATCCTCTTCTTCATCCCCTACGCTGCCATGCACGACACCGTGCGCGACGACGGCAAGGACATCGCTGACTACCAGTCCTTCGCCCTGCTGGCCCAGACGTGCCTGCTGGTCGTCGTTAATGCGCAGGTGAGTTTGAGCACTCACTTCTGACCTCCGGTACTGTTACAATCCCTGGTGCCAGAAGGAGTGCTGACCTCTGAACAGCTCAGTGGCACATAGGGTTTCATATTTCACCATGATCCAGTTCTGTTTTATCAGTCACTTTTAAATGATAACAAAAACAACAAAAAGCAAACAGTATAGACCCTGAAGACCCTGGTGGAAGTGTCTGAGAGGAGAATGCTGCATAATGGACAACCCCTCCTAATGCAGAACCAAATGCTACTGGAAATTTTTTCTACCTGTTGCAATAAAACTTTATACCGCCTCCTCATTCTGTAAATGATTTATTTCAGTCTCTGTCATTCTGCTCCAAATAGGGGTTGTGTAATACAACCCAGCTCAGCTGCTTAATATACTGCCTGAATGTTTTAGAATGTTGGTCTCATCACCTGTTGCTATTTCATTTTATTGCATTCATTACATTTTCATGTCACTTTTCAGAAACTATTTGCACTACTGATCTGCTGGTTCACTAAATCGCAGCCGTTTGGTCCTATTCCGTATGAGCCATGCTGCTGATGTTGTATTGCAACTAAATATGTTAAATGTTGTTGTATGTGAACTGCAGCTGGGTTTGGACACGCACTACTGGACGGCGGTGAATCAGTTTTTCCTGTGGGGCAGTCTGTCTGTGTATTTCGCCATCACCTTCACCATGTACAGCAACGGCATGTTCCTCATCTTCACCTCCTCTTTCCCCTTCATCGGTGAGTCACCTGCATCCTGTCAGTCCAGAAATTCCTCCAAAAATAACGCCTCGGACAATAACTCGTGAAAGCCAGTCGGCCAGTCTGTGTAATCAATATTTGTTTTCCACACATATGGTGCTTAACAACACCCTGTCTATCATAACAGAGTGACATTATTATTTCATATTAATTTCTAATGAGTGTTTGATTGTTGAATAAGTGTTTTTTTACTGAAAGCTTACCTAGCCTAGCAGCAGTTGCTCTGTTACTATGCATTTGCTGGCCCTCATGTTGATCTGTGTGTGTGTGTTTGTGTGTTTGTATCAGGTACTGCAAGGAATTCTCTAAACCAGCCCAACGTCTGGCTGACCATCTTCCTCACCACTCTCCTGTGTGTTCTGCCTGTAGTGGCCTTTAGGTTCCTGCGCATTCAGCTTCAACCGACCATAAATGACAAGGTAGATGAACACACACACACACACACACGCCCCACACACACACACACAGATACATAATTAGAGGATTTACACTTCAGACACTGTGAGGAACGGTATCCTTTTCCTGTCCTTCGCTCATATGTTTGTGTGTGTGTGTGTATGTGTGTGGGTGGAACAGAGAGAGGTGTAGTGGCTTATGCTTTTGATGTGGTGTGTGTGTGTGTGTGTGTGTGTGTGTGTGAGAGAGAGAGAGGGAGTGGTTGAGCATGAGTGTGCATGCATGTATGGTTTTACTGTGTGTGTGTGTGTGTGTGCATATGTATACATGTATTTGTGAAGCATGAATGAGTGTGAGTCTGTGCGTGTGTGTGTGTGCTGCGGTGTTACAGCAGTAGGAGGGCTCAGTGCTGACTCATATCAGCAGAGTTATTTCTGGCAGCAGTCAGAGTCTCATGACCTGCACTCATTCACAACCAAACCTCTGCTTTACATTTCTGTGCTCTCCACAGACTTTCCGATCTGATGTCTGTACTGATGTCGACCCATTGTCAGTGCTGATGGTGATCTGATGCTGGTGCAGATGTCGATCTGATGTCTGTACTTATGCTGATCTGAAGTCTGTGCTGCCGTTGAGCTGAAATCTGTGCTGACGTCGATCTGATGTTGGTGCTGATGTTAATCCTTATCGTTGTTTCCTCTTCTCTCCTTTATTTCTTCCTTTCCCCTTTTCTCCACTTGTATTCTTCTCTGGCCTCCTAACCTCTCCTCAGGTGCGCTATAAAGTGAGGCAGGCCAAGGCTGTGCTCCCTCCTCCTCCTCGTCGGTTCCCACGGCGACGCATCAGCACCCGTCGCTCTGGTTATGCCTTCTCACATGCTCGTGGCTACGGCGACTTGGTGACATCAGGACGTTTTCTGCGGAGGCAGGTGAAGAGCAGGCCAGCGCTCTTCCCCCTGGCAGAGTCGCCTTTAGCAGAAAACTCACCGCAGATCTACCGCAACATCGGAGAGGGAGCCCAGAGCTCCTAACAGACCTGACACCACAGGGCAGCAACACTTCTGCATTGTATTTATTGGTATTAAAGCCCTACACTAATGTGTACACTAGGAGACAAACCAGAATGTTAAGAAGAAGCTTAGAAACCGCCACCATTTGTAGCGAAGACAGGGAGGGGTGTAGATTCAGTTAAAAGAAGAACATCTCGAAGAAACAAAAAAGTACATGGTGTTTTCTCGTAATTGAGAGGCCTCTAGTATGTCATTTTTACAACATATTATTGTAAAACAATGCAACTCCCTTTGAGCTTGTCTGCTAAAGGGCCTTGTGAATGTTTAACCTGCACCTCAACAGCCCACACCTACTGACAAATCAAACTGCCTCAACAGAGGTTAAGTCTGCCCTGTCTATTTGATAATTACATAATATGTCATTTTCAGACCATATTTTGATTTAATAATGACAGTATTCTTTAGATTTTACATTTACAGCATTTGGCTTATCCAGAGCAATGTACATTTGTGCTTTAAAGGAAACACACCCCTCACAATAGTAAACCCAGACTTGAAATGAAGAGCTGCACGTGTAGACTAAGATTCCACCAGAGATGGGGTTTATCCACCTCAGCCCTCAGGACACACACACACAAGACGGTTATTTGTGAAGTGTGTGTTCGTTCATTTATGAACATGTAGATGTGAAAGTCTTCAGTCTCTCAAAGATACTTGAGATTTCATAAATATGACAGAATTTTGTAACAATGACATGGCGATTGGTTCATTTTTAGTTTGCTTGGTAGCAGTATGCTGCCATTAGAGAGAGAATGCATTGAAGAAATGAAACATTTTGTATAGTGAAGGGATTAAAGGGAGTAAAGGGATTTTACAGCAGATCCTTTAGGATGTTTGTGAGAATTCCCTGAAGAAGTTAAAGTTGACATGTGACCAAGACCAGGGAACGTTGTGCAGCAGTGCACAGATACTGGTGCACAACATTAGCAATTTCTGAAAAAGACTTTTGGTATTTTTGAACGTATTGAAAATTAATAGCTTTGATTCATTCACTGGCATTCTATTGGTCTTTGAAAGCGTTTTGTTAAACGTGCAAAAGAGTTAGAACATACAGCAAGGCTGTGAATTTACACTGTGAATTTGATTCAAATCCAAATGAAAGTGCTTTTGATAAGTTTAAGTTTTGTTGCTTTGAAAAGGGATTTTCATGGTTGTTTGAAGGGCAGAGCTGGTGGGGGTGGTTGGGGTGAGGCACCCAGACGCTGTGATTACATCTCTTTATTCTGTTCAATTTGACATGTGATGTCAGGGTTTTCTGTCTGAATTTTCTGTGATTTTTTGTGGACTCGTTTCTAAACACATGTCAAAATGCAGCTCTGGAGACTGACAACCCTGGTCTCCTTCGTCCTTCCATCCTTCCATCCAGCCATCAACCAACCATCCAACCCATACACCCATTCATAAATCCATCAACCAACCCACCATTCACGCATCCATTCATTCATTCACCCATCCATCTGTCTGTGTGTTCATAAAATCACCAGGCCCCTCCCCAGACTCTGAGAATGACAAAACAACAAAGAAAAATAAACATGAAAAAATATGATGGGGATAAGGAATAGTAAGGATGTTTTGTATATATCATTTTTTGTTGTTTTAATTAGTTTGATTCAGGTGGATTAAAGTATGGAAAACCCTAAACTGAAACAGAACTAGAGCAGACGAGATTATTTATTGCTCTCTAAATGCCTATGAATTTGTTCAGCCTCCTGGTGCCTTTTAATTCAGCTGTCCCTCAACAATTTGTCATGATGTGTCATATTTGTTTGCTTGACTCTAAATAAGGTTAATGGTCATGTGCTGACATTGTTTTGTATGTCGATTAATTTACAATAAATGTTGATAGATTTTCACCATGATTTTTCTAACCTCAATAACCCAGTGCTGTGTATTGACATTGTGAATCCTCATCAATCAGAGAAGGTTTTGGGACAGCATTGGTCTGAAAGCCAAATTTGTGGCTTGAAAATGGCTAAACGATATTTCACTAATTTTTTACAGGTTTCAGCACTGATTGTATGGGATCACTTTTGTGGATACGTGGCCATGACGTGATGCTGCCACAGGACAAATACACACACACACACACACTAAATATTAGTGATTAACATTCACAAAACACCTTCGAGGAAGCATCCAGATAAAGTTCCTCAATGTCTTTTTATGACGACATCTGTTATCAGTGTTGCCAAAGCATTAAATACAATTTGAGCAAACATTTGGACAGAGCTCAATGCCAGCTGCAGGAACATTATGCCACTATGGACAACCATTCCCGAATTGATTTACTCCGCTTTTGATGCTGTGACGTCCACATATGTCCATGAATTCTACTAGGCAGATGTTCTAATATTTTTCTGAATATCAACATCCAAGCAGGTCATCTTTTAATGTCCAAATACTGAACCTGATTTGTGTATTATGCAGACACACAGATAAGGTGCCAGAGCAACCGTTGCAGTGTAGACATATCCGCATGTCTGGTAGTCGTCTCATGTTTGCCAGGTTGCAATCAATACGTATTCTAAAAGCTAGTGCTGTCTTGCCAATGTTGGACTGATGTGGTCAAATTTCTTGGTTCTAGAAAGGACTCTGGAACTGCTGCATTCTGGATTAGTCAAGAGTTTTCTTCATATAATGTAATTCTGCTGAAATGAACTTCCACCTTAAGGGATATATAATGCAATTTAATACATTGCAAGTGTCCAGGAACGAATAGATTGGATAGCTGTGATTTAAATAAGGGTGAAATATTATTACAATGACATTTATAAAAGCACCATAATAAATGTTGATGATAATATACTTTACAGCAGGGCGCTACTTCACGGGTACTGAGCCATAAAAGGGCTACCAGTTTGATACACTAGAACAGAGTTTATCTAAACTTCATGTATAATCAAAATGTTTTAATGCTTTTTTTTTTTTAGATATTGTCATTTTCATATTTATATAAATGCTAAAGAGATTAAAGAAATTAAATGTTATACACATAATTGTGCTATTTTTAGAACAGGTTCTACTCATGTGGTCCTTGGGGGCACCATGTTGGTGACCTCTGCTTCACAGCAAACATGTACAGTGTACTTAACTTGGAGTTACTATAGATCACTGATATTATATATTTCTTTGTTTTTTTCTTATTTCAAGCCCCCTACTCCTGTTCACATATGGTTTGAGCGCTTATTATCTTCCCATACATGTCCAGACACAAAGTTGACAGAAATCCACATCAGTCGCTGTCAGCTTGAAAATAAATCTTTCATAGAGACGTCCCTGGACCAAACAAGGGTCTTTAATGATGTCCTCTAGCATTGTCCTCGCAAAGCCTTATTATGATCAAAGATCATTCTGGACTGTCAGCCTGTATACTTCTACATCAGTGAGTCATGCCACGCTCCAATTTTGCATGCTGGATGAGCATGGAGGACAGACCAAACTATTCAGGTTAGCCACAGTCTGTTCAGTCTAGAACGCAGGTTTCACAATACTTTGATAGACGTGAACATAATGCAGCTGAATGTACCATGAGATAGCGAATGGCATACTTATCGAAGCTTTATGGTTGCCTTTACAGAATGTATAGAACACTACCATATACCTCAACAAACCTATTGCAGTGCTCTCCTCACTGTGATTTCCAGAAAGTCCGTTAGACAGCTCCAGCTCATTCAGAATGCTGCTGCCAAAGCTCACTTCTCAGGTCCTTGCACTGGTTCCCAATTCAGTACAGAATTCAATGAAAGCATTACTCAGCACTCAATGGCTTGCACCTCTAAGTACATCTAACAGGTAGAACACACATAAACAAAGGCACAAGCAGAATGTAAACCACAACAGGCCAAAAAACATATATACAAAAAACAGAACATTGCAAAAAGTAAAAAACAGAAAGGATGGGGAGAATGATACACGTGACATTATAGTGTTACATTAAAAACATGTAGTAGACACAGTTTTTTCCCGTTCAATAAAGGGACAAATGTGTTCTCTACACGCTCTTTATATCAAATTCAACAGCTGTAAATAATCATTGTATTAAGTGAAGACATATAAACCC
>JBBPDB010000036.1:432179-443375 GCA_037974465.1 Brachypetersius altus | reverse complement strand
ACATCTTTCTCTGTAGCGTTAAGTAAATAATGTGTTAATGCGATAATAATGCATCCCACAATGTGCAATTTCTTATTGTATGTTGTATAGAGAACAACTATTTTTGTTACTAGTAAACTACTTCAGCAGTAATTTATCTCTCCTACTGACCATGGAATTTGTGTGTCTAGAATAGTGCATTTTGTATTTTCAATGTATTTTCTGAAGAACTTTATTTAAACGTGATATTATATTTCATATTGGTATTGTCTCTATGACTGTGTGTGTATATGCAGTCATAACATAAGCAATTTCCCCCAGGATCAATAAAGATTTCTGGTTCTAAAGTTTATGGCATGTTTGTCAATGTTACGTTGCAGGTTTAAATAAAGCCTTCGGTTCCTTTCCACATTAACAAACTCAGAGTAGTGTGAAGCTTAAAAATGCTATAAATGACTGTAAGATGATTGGCTATCAAATTTCAATGATACATTTAAACCTCATTTTGTCTCCCTCCAGCTTACATGGTGAGAAGTCAGTGCTAAGACTTTTCAGGAACAGGAGAAAGACCACACGGACCTGATAAAAATCGCGACCATTCCTGGACAAGAACATCATAAGAAAGAAAATGACATGAAGTAATGACATAGAAAGTGATGCATTATAATCGATTTGCACTGCATTGTAGTGGCTAATTTTTCTTCAGTTAATTCTATAGCTAAGGCTAACCCAGTGGTAGTGGAAATTGGTAGTCCACACTAGTCTAAACCTGTGTCCAGCAGATTTGCCCAATTGTGTACAATTGTGGTGTTACAGCATAGCGTTCATATTGCATCATGCATTGTAAAGCAAGTTTTAGAGCTCTGGTTAGATGAGGAAAGAGTTTGGTTGGTGGTACAGACTGGATTTAGCCAGTTTAGTCCAGTCCTGAATGTCATCTTTACTTCTTCTATGAGTAACTGTGTTGAACATGATGTGTTAATATTGTAACTTTAAAATGATTGTGTCCTGTGTATATATATATATATATATATATATTAGAGGTGGGCATAGACTTTTTTTTTTAATCTAGATTAATCTCACTGTAATCTTGGAATTAATCTAGATTCATATAGATTAAAATGGCTCATTTAAATTCTGCAGAAGGTCTGAAGTGCACCCCCCCTCCCCCAATGATCCCAATGCCTATTTTTATAGTGTAAACCATAAATATGCCTCCAAATGTTCTCCCAGATCACTTTAATTTCATTTTGAGTTTAATACATTACCCTTAAAGAAAATGTAAATAAAAAGAGAAAGAGAGAGAGAGAGAGAGAGTGAAAGAGAGAAAGGGAGAGAGAGATACAGAGACAGAGAGAGATACAGAGACAGAGAGTTAGAGAGACGATCCGCACGCTCCGGAAAAGTCACGAACGAGAGCCAAAGAGAGAAAGAGACAGACAGACAGAGAGAAAGAGAGCAAATCCGCGCAAAAATATCAAAGTGAAAGTCATCACAGCCTGCGTAGTATAGACCCAGCTCCCAACCCAACTTTGTGAATAGATTAACGGCGTTAATTTTTTTTTCGCGCGATAAAGAGTCTCACATTAACGCAGCACGTTAACGACGATAACGGCCCACCACTAATATATATATATAGTCTGTATATGTTTGTGTATATACAGACTATGCAAAGGAGCCGCCAATGAAAAGATTATTTTAAAATACTATTATTCAAATTTATATACTAAATAAAAGTGTCACGGTGGAAGGCAGAATAATGAGTGAACTGTGCCCACTTTGTAGCGTGGTGGAAGGACTCGGACGTGAGAGACGAGAGAGTTGGTAAACCATGCAGTTAGTCTCTGAATGCTCCAAGAGGAGTTAGAGTTAAACCGATATGAATACGCGCTCTGAACACGCACACAGACAAGTATATAAACTGACTCCTGAGAGTCAAAGTACTCACAGTACCGATGAGACAGAGTTGAGGTTGATTCGGGGTGAATCTGAGATGACATGCGGGCATGAAGCTTGTAACTCTAATGTCTGTGTGAGGATCTACACTTACTTCCTGTTTATATACTCTACGTTAGTCACTTCCGGTGCCGACTGACGTCACGTGACCCGGTGCGTGTGACAAAAAGTACTAAATAAAACTGAAAAGAATAACAAATATCATTATACAGTAAATTGTGATTGTATGTTCAGTATATCAGTGTGTTTGTCTTGTGGGAGTCCAGTATTACTTGTAGTTTCCTTCAAAAACCATGTACTTAGTGTACTAGAAAGTATACTAATTTAAGACTAAATTGGAACATTTTTTAAGTTTATAAAAGTATACTTTAAGTATACTTTATACTTTATAAGGTTCTTTTAAGTTTACAAAAGTAGTTATCACTATGTATACTTCACTACACTATTCTTAAGTATATAAATATAGTATATGAAAAGTAAACCAAGTATCCTGCCTCAGTTTTAGTGTAAAATAAGTATACTTGTAGTACACTTAAGCTACTTTTTTGCTAAGGGAAGAAAATACAGATGCTGTAATATCTGTTGTTAGATGCATTCTACAAATATAAACAGAATATATTTTGTTATACATTTTCAATATTTTACATATTTGCATGGAAATTTTACATATTTGTATGGATGCTGCTAAAATGAGGACACAAAATAAAAGATCGGGGTATAGATGTTCTCTATCTAGAGCAGTGGTCTCCACCACCAAACCCGGTCCTGCAACACTTTCTCTAGCTAATGAACTTCTTCAGAAGTTCCTGATTGCCTGTAGAATTAGGTAAAGGGGAGGGTACAGGAAAGTAGATCCACAGGAGGAAGTCTGGTGACCACTGATTTAGAGAGTTTAAAGCTATAGTGTATGCACACTTTTCTTATATTCCCTGAATAATCACTGTTCCTCATATTTCTGTATATCATTCAGTATTTTTCTAACTATTTATGTAAAGAATATGCAATTGTTGCATTTTATATGTACATAGCACTTTCAATGTCTTTTCTTCCTGCACATGATTATTTTAGCATTTTTGTTTTGTCCCTGAACTGTGACCATTCATGTCAAAGTGAAAGTGACCCTTCATGTCATTTTAAGTAAAATGTTTTTTTCTAGCATGCTCAAGGATGACTGGCTTGCCATTTGTTTGACTCAATTCATTTATTTGCTTTATTTTACCCAGGGGAGGGAGGGGAGGGGGGAGACAATGTCTCCTTGGCATTCCCATGTGAAGAGATGTCAATGACAAACACATCCAAACAAGAGAAACAGGGCTCGAGGGGTCAGTCAGTTCGTACATAAAATACATTTACTCTGATAATTCATTTATCTTGGCTCCTCGCACAAGTGTCTCTTTCACTTAAAAGTTCAGACAGCAACCGTCTGTGCTATTAGATCTATAGATACATCTGTGTGGGTTGAGACAGAGGGCTTTGGATTAGCAGGCTGACGGCAAGGAGGGGTTGAGTTTTGGCATTTGGGCTCAAACAGCACCGCCCGATGGCCTGTTCCCGATCTAGTTGATGCTGCAAGAGGGAAAGCTTTGGAAAAGCAGGGTCACAGGGTGGTTGAGTTGTATGGTTTTGGCTCAAACAGCACCACCTGATGGCCTATTATTGTTTAATAATTTATAAGGTCCTACATGATGCTGCATCAGGAAGGTGTAGAGAAGGTCCTGGGAAGGGTGGTCTTGTTTTGGCTCAAACAGTGTCATCTGGTGATCTGTTTTGGATCCACCTGATGCCACAGGAAGAGAGCTTTGGAAAAGCAGGGTAACAAGGGTGGTTTAGTTCTGTTTCTGTGGTTTTGGCTCAAACAGTACCATCCAATAGCCTGTTCAGGATCTACATGATGCCGCAGGACGAGAGCGGGTTGGCAATGTGGCAGGTGCAGGCCGATTGGCAGTACTGGCGCACCGTCTGGTAGCAGCTGCGGTCGGCATCGCCTCCCCACTGCACTGGCCCTCCAGGATCGGATGGCAACCGGCTCAGGATGCTGGTGTTGATGGCCAGCGCGGCCAGGCCATAATCGGTGAAGAGGACGGTTTCGCGGCGGCACGTGGGGCAGGAGATAAACTTGTACTTGGGGCAAGACTCGTACAGGATCTGCAAGCACTCCTCGCACACTGAGTGCAGGCAAGAGAGGATCCGGGGACGCTTGCCTGCAAAGTTGTACATGTGTCCACAAGTAGGGCAGTCCAGTGGTTCACATGGCATCACTGGCCCAGAGGATGTTGAGGAGGAAGAAGATGAAGTGGACGAGGAGCGAAGCACATACTGGTTCACAATTACATCGTCCATCTTGTAATGGAACTGGTGATAGCATATCTCTGTGGTGCTAGCTTTGCGTTGAGCTAGGTAGCTGGCTTCTCGACGCAAGACTGGTGCTGGAGGGGATACCAGGGGCCGGGGATTGACCACGGTGTTTCCATTGACTTCCAGGGACAAATCACTGCAGGCTTGGTTGACAATGACCTCCCCTTCACCTCCTCCATCCCAGGCCACCCGTGGAGGAGGTGCAAAACGAGGCTGAGTGACTGGCACTGGGCACTCCCGTGGGAACTTCTCTGACTGGATGATCTTGACGGTATCCATTGGGATGGTCACAGGCTGGCGCCGCAAGCAGGACATTCGCTCTGAGAAGTAAAGGATGGTCTGTGCAGATGTTTCAGTGTATATATGTTGTGTCAGACTCACAGCCCTGTGGACAGTGTCTTCTGCAAGGTCAGTGGATGACACTCAGCCATTTGAGGGTACATACGGACGGATGGTTTTGTCCATTGTCCTGTTGGAGTCCTTGCTGATCACACACGTTTGAATATAGGTAATGATTGTCAGTCTACAGCTCAGGGTTGCTCCTGTCCTTCAGAAGGTAAGGTGAGCTGAAAGGCAGAGTTTGAAAGGTTGAGGACTTTGCTGTGTCCAGTAGTTTACAACGTTCAGTAGCTTCCAGTGTCTAAGAACTTGAAATGTCCTATAGATTGTATTGTCCAGTAGTTTCAAAAATCTAGTAAATTCAGATGCAATAGATTGCAATTGAAATGTCCGGTAAACTTCCAGTGTTCTATTGATTGCAATGTCTAGCAGTTTGCAAGGTTCCTTTGAAACTAATGATTGCTTCTGTGATTATAAATACAGTTTCTCTATGAGCAAAAATAATATTCTAGATCCAGTTTTACAAATGAATGGCTGAACACAGCATAGCACATAATACGTTGCCACAAAGATAATTCTTAATATCCAAGTTAGTATAAACACTTACTTCATAGTGACACAGATACAAGAAGCACCTAAAGAAAGAAGGAAACACAAGCTTATTCTGGTTGTGTTCTCACAGTCAGTGAGGGGTTTCTAGAAGGAACTTGAACAGTTTGTGTTGGGGCACCACAAACACACTAATTACACAACGGACATGGCCTTCCTCCCACAGAGTTGAGCTCAAAGTCTTGATGACCAGGACTCCTGGGAGGTGATCAGCAGAGTTCTTCAGTCAAAGGAAAGATCTAGACGGTCCAGCACTGCCTGGAATTCATCAAGTGTATGTGTGACAGATTTGAGAGTGTCCCAGGAGTTTATCCAGATCTTTTCTGTTGCAGACTTGTTTCCCATGTAGGCTGGATGTGGAGTCTTTCAGGTTTTCTTCCTGGTGACAGAGACAAAAAGAGGCCAGGTGATGCTTATGTAATAAAATGACAAGGCAATCTTTTTTTAGTTCCTGTGCCCACACCCCAAAGGAACCTGCTGCAATACACAGTGCTCGGATACAGTCAGATAAGAAAAGGTAAAATAAAACCCAAAATTTTGAGATACCACTCATGGAAAGTTTGAGAAACTGTCCTTTAATGAAGAGATAAAGCAGTGTTTACCTTTCCTGGCCCAGAGCACCCACATACACACACACACACATTTTTGACTTTCCCTATCCAGTGCTCCCCAAAACAACCTGATTCTGCTAATCAACCAGTTTTCTCTGGATGATTTCTGGAGGTCACGGGAGAGGGTGTGCCAGGGTGCCACCAAGACCAAATTTGGGAAAGAAGATGGGTAACACACTCTACATCGACAGATGGGCTACATTTCCAGTGGTCTTGTATTTGTGGGTTTGTCTCTTAATAAGGACAATATTGCAAACCCACAAAAAGATGTTTGGACCCTGCTCCTTAATATTGACTATAACTATGCCATGAGCCTGTTATAACAGATGTCATTTGATGTCATGAACTGTTAGTTCAGTTTTATAACTGTACTGTGTCACCAGTACTGGTAATGACAAATGCTATAATGTTTGCTGTCATGGCAGTTTGTCTCACATGCCAATGTTCTGATGTCATGGCAAATCGTATCACATTCTAATGCTCTCACGTCATTTGTATCACATGCTATTGTTTCCTGTATACTCTAGTAAACCATCACCACATTAAGCATTGTGGTCATCTGTAGTGTAATATGTAACACTATTTTATTAATGGATCCAACCTGTCATAACAACACATGACAGCATATAACATCTGCTCGTATGGCATTGATATGTAGCAGCATTCAAGTACTGTTATTTGTTTTGAAAACATTTTCAGGTTAGTGCTGCCAAACTGCAGTTGAAACAGTTAGCTGGAATCATGCTCCACACTTCAAAAGCCAAAAAAGCTGCACAGACCAGCAGCCATCTGCGGTCCTGCAGGGGACCGAGGGCTACAGCAGGGAAAGAAACTGACCTTGCTCCAGGACAACCTGCTTTAGAGCCGCAGAATAGCTGCCTAATACCTTCGTGCCGTTTCCATGCTTTCTAATGGAGGCCCACTGACTGAACCACAAAATGGATGTTGGTGTGTAGGCTGGCAGTGAGTCAGCACGCAGCACATGAACAAAAAACAGCTCACGAACAAAAGCAGTTTGTTCTGTGGTGTGACATGTAAGAGGTAGTCATCCATGAGAAATCTCTGAAAGTGTGTGTGTGTGTGTGTGTGTGTGTGTGTGTGTGTGTGTGTGTGTGTGTGCGCAAAAGACAGGAAGCAATAGGGAGAAGTGACACATTTGCAGTGGTCCTCAGAGTGAGCAGGAGGATGGAGAAATGGAGTGAGAGAGAGAGAGAGAGGTGACCTAGATGCTCTATGAGAGACGAGAAGAGAGAGAGAGCACTCTTTTAGTCAGAGATGCTATTTATGAGCTTTTTATCTCTCAGTTTCACAGCAACCCACCATGACCAGATTCATCCACTGACATACACACACACACACATCACCCACTTTAATGTGTGCTCACAACATGCCTGAATTTATCATTTGGTTTACTAAAACCACACCTGCATTCAGCCTGAGGAGCGAGGGTTAAGATGTCCAGTAAAATACAAACTGAAAGAAATGAAAGAAATAGCAGTTCTGTCAACAACACCTTCTCCAAGTGTCTGATTATTCTTCAGCTAAAGATTCTTCACTGTGTCTCCTCGCCTTGAGAGTTTAAACAGCATGTATTTGAGGTTTGTGTCTCCATCTATCCTTTGTGTCCGCTGTTGTTAAAGGAAGAACCCTAACATCAAATTAGATCTTTTTAAAGGCTTTGGAGAAACAATGCTAAACTGGACACGAGTTGCTTGGACTATCTCTACCCACTATTTTATACAATCCTCTGCCTTCCTTCAAATATATATAGTATATGAACACAATTAATAACAATGAATACAGACTGTCCTGTGATGGACTGGGTATCCTACCCACTACGCCACCAGGGTGATGGTGGCGTAGTCGGTAGGATACTTGCCTCTAGACCAAGAGGTCATGGGTTTGAATCCTACCTTCAGCATACCACCACTGGGTCCCTGAGCAAGACCCTTAACCCTAAGTTGCTCCAAGGATGCTGCCCCCTGTAGGTAGGGAATGGAAGTCGCTTTGGTTAAAAGCGTCTGATAAATGCCGTAAACGTAAATGGACTGGCAACTGCCTAGGGTGGTTCTTTTATTTTGTCTTTCATCTCTCTGTGACCCTAGATAGGATGCACAGTTCAGATAATGGAATAGTAGATTGAATACAAATTCTTTTTTAATAGTTTTTGTTCTATGGCAACCATGCAACAGATCCAATCAATGAAAGGCCTCGTTGGACTGATTTTGGTCTTTTCTAAAGGATAGGCTAAATCTTTCACTTTGGGTTAGAATGGTTGTAAACTATCACTGTAATCACTGAAATTATTTTGTTCATGCTAAATTTGCTGTAGTATTTGTGTTTTGTACTGTGAGGCATCAGCTGACAAAGGGTGATGAACACATACCCACCCACACACACACACACAGACAGATTCAAACACACGTTAACACGCCAATTACACTCACACGCAGATTTCACAGGTGAAGTGTGGAGAGAGAACATTTGTTGTGAGGGAAAAGCAACAGCAAAACAAATTCCTACAGGCCTGGAATCTGGTACTTTAAAATCATGTTTTCAGCAAAAATGAAATCAGGGTTCAGAAACTGCAAAAAATACACATTGGAAATGTTTTTAATTTTTATTTTTTTTATTATGCCCTCTTCTGCAATGTGGACTTGATGGGTCCGTGTCTGATGCTGTTTTTGTTGCAGAGTGTCTGTTTTTCACAATCCAATCAAATCCTAATGAATACAGAAAAAGACTGCATTCTGATTTTAAATTCAGGGTGGCTTTAATGTTTGATATTTGTGCTAAAAACTGTAACTGAAATGCTGAATATATGCAGGATCAGATCTACACTTGATCTAGTGAACTGTACTGATAATTGGAGAGATAGTACGGTGTGGTGGTGGCCTAGTTGTAGGATACTTGCCTCTCGACCAAGAGGTCATGGGTTCGAATCCCTTAAGCAAGACCCTTAACCCCAAGTTGCTCCAGGGAGACTGTACCCTGTAGTTAGGGAATGGAAGTCGCTTTGGATAAAAGTGTCTGATAAATGCCGTAAATGTAAATGTAGTAGTGATAGTTGAATCAGGCCCAGTACATACTGGGTGTGTTAAAAGTAGGACTAAATGTGTCGACCTTAACTGGACGCACTTATGAATTAAAAACATCACACTTTGTGGTTTTAACTGGTTTGAAAGGATAAAGCTGATTTTACTCAAAATATGTTCTTGTTCAGTATTTCTCTCTGTGTTGCCTGCTCTGGCCAATCCTAGAGTGTGTGCCTTATGAGCCATCTGTCACTCATGTTCATTTCTGACTGCATTGCCATGGCAGCAGGGAGCTGCAAGGCAACTCCGGAAATAACCACAAGTGTAGGCGCACACACACACACACACACACACACACACACACAACACATACACACCCACACAGATAACACAAACACACACATACAAACACACACACAACACATTCACACACATGCACACACAAATCACATAACACATGCAGACATATGAGCAAATATCAAGTCAAATCAAACAATATTTTTTATTATATTAAGATTGTAACCAGGTTATTCAAACTATACTCTTTTGTCTGATGAAAAAAACGTCAACAACAAGAAATATTGTAAAAATGTCAACAAAAAGATTAGAATATTTAGCAATAGTCTCCCAATGAGGGATAGTAGAGATGTAAACTACATCTCACTCACCAAGACATTATTTTTCACAGTGTACACAACCCACACAGACACACACACACAGGCTGGTCAGCAGGCCTGAGATCCGGTGGCGCAAATGGCCCAGATAAGAGCACATCAGTGCACTGCAGAAACTGCAGCTCAAATCTTATGTCTTTACATTTGACCTAATTTAGAGCCACACTCTGTAAACACAGTGCTTTAGAACAGCACGTAAACATCGGCGCCCCCCGTCCCCGAATGGAGAGCAAATAAAAGAGGGCTGTAAATGTTCCATATATTTTAAACAGCTAAACAGGTTCTAGTGGAAAGCTTTCAGTCATCTCATATTGCCTCATTTGTGAATATTTGTGATAGATGGGTCTCCAGACTTGTTATCTGTGTGGATAAGTCACAGAATACACATCTAGAGCACTTAGTGTTGCAGGTCAGGCGAACTGGAGATAAATTGCCCCTAGCTGTGACTGAGTGTGTCTGTGTATCTGGCCTGTGATGGACTGGTGACCTGTCCAGAGTGTTTCTCCACCTTTTGCCCTATGAGCATTCTCGTGACCCTGGTTAGGATAAGCAGCTCAGAAAATAGATCTATGGATCACCTGGTCCCTATAACGTAGGAGATAAACAACTATCAGAGAGATCTGAACAGGCTACAGTACAGCCTACACACAGCGAAAATAGTTTGAACACACTGTTGCACGTGTTAATCCAGCCTTTAAAATGAGCACAGATTAATGATGGTGAAATTAGATTGTTTTATATTTCTGCATTTTTTCAAAAGATGCTTAATAGCGATTCTGCTTTAAACATATGAAGGAGAGCCCCCACACGCTCAGAACATTTTGCCCTATCGAGAGCATCAAAGTTGCATCATGGCCTGGTATGGACACTGTACCGCCCTCGGCCACAAAGCGCTGCAAAGACAGCAGATCAGTCGGACTCCATCTAAGATATTTAAGGATATTTGAGGAAAGCAGGGAAAATAATGAAAGGCCCCACTCACCCCAGTAACAGACTTTTCAACACGTTACTATCTGCTAAATTTTCCTGCAGTCTCAGGTCATGAGCCAGCAGACATCAGGACAGCTTCTGCCACTAAGCCATAGAATGGTGAACTCAACTGAACAATACTACACTACGTGCTCACTTGTCCTTACAAATTACTGCTATTATTTGCATGTTTGTGCATTTGATGCATGGGCGCCAGAACCATTACAAATTTTCGCTCCCGGACTACAGTCACCACCTACCCACAATATAATTACACAGCTGGAGGTGAAGGCGAGTGTCGAGCAGGGTTAAAATCCCAATATGTCCCAAAATGTTTTTATGACATTTTTCCTTTGGAATACAGTAACACAATAATAAACAATAATAAAGGACACATGATAGAGGACAGTAAAGCCTCCTCGCTGTTGGAAGGAACGTTATGTAAGAGGCTCATCCCAGAAGCTGCAAGAGTATTAAAGTGGGCCAAACAGCATCATGCTAATGCTAAAGCAAGGTCTGCTGCAACGCACTGCACCACAGTGTTATATATACACACATATATATGTGCATACTAGTGCTGGGCCGTTATAGTGCGATTAAAAAAATATCGCCGTTAATCTATTCACAAAGTTGGGTTGGGAGCTGGGTCTGTACTACGCAAGCTATGAT
>JBBPDB010000036.1:414364-427341 GCA_037974465.1 Brachypetersius altus | reverse complement strand
GAGAACACGGGCGGAAATATTGGCGCTAGGTCAAAAAATGTGTGGGGGACAGAATCACCTGTTTCTAAAAGTGAGGGAGACGTGTCCCCCGCGTCCCCCTCGGTTGCTACGCCCCTGCTATTACGTTCATATCAGTCTCAATGATGCGTCTGTCTGCCACTCAATGCGTGAGTTGGCGCCCCTGTTATCTACATGTACAACAAACATATTAATGTGATAGTTATTAGAGAAACAAAAGACCATCTCAGTTGAGCCGCCAAGTTTAATTATTCTAAAAATTATGATTCTAACCAAACCTTTGAAGCTCCAGGAAAATAAACGTTACCACCGTAATCAGCGTGCCGAGATTGTAGCTATAAGAAACACTACAAAATGTAGGCTAATGAAACAAAATTTGGTTGCCTGGTGTAATTGACATTTTAGTCCCCCAACATTTATTCAACTCTCTTATCTGAACGAACACACACCATACCTGAAGATCACACATCGACGTGACAAACAGGAATTTCATCACTGGAAGGTCCCGAAGATCTGAGAAGAAGAAAATGATTCTTTCCTCTTTATTTTTAATGATGGGGTGAGGCTGACAGACGGGTCACATTGAAAGAAAAATTATACATAACATATTTTTACCTATTGGCAGTAAACAATAATTCACTAAAAACTGACAATAGAATGCCCTGATGGCCCTCTTGCCATTAGCATAGTCACTGGGTGTATTTGACCAATACCTGAACCCTGTAAAACATGTTCCTCCTAAGATTTCCCTATATTTTACATTAAAAATGAATCATAAAAAGTTTAAGGATTAGAAGGGCCTCTTCAGTCTCACCCTGGAGTTACAGGTCCAACCCTGCTGGGGGCCGGTTTTAGGAGGTCTGTGATGGTTTGATGGTCTCTGCTGTACTCAGGAGGTCTTTGATGGTCTCTGGTGATCGACAGGCTGAACATCCTGCTAGAGAAACATCTCCTGTTGTAGTATTTCCCGGCCTGTCAGGCCTCACACAGGAAGATTTTACTGCTCACAGCAGCCTTTTCTTAATCAGATCAGAAATAAATCATCATCATAGTTGGAGATCACTGATGTCTGACTTGTTTCGCCTGAACCCCACTTTAGGAAATCAGGAGCACACAAAAAAAATCAACTTAAGACAGAGGTTCTTCTGCTGTTCTCATCAGTTTCTCAGTTTTCTCTTCTCTTTAACATTATTATGGGTCCCAAAACTGTCAGACTTTGAAACATGATCACGGAGACAAATTTTCATCTGAAGATCTGAGACATATGAAGATCAAAGCAGTGAGAAAAAAAAGCAATTTCATTTTAAGATCTTTAAAACTGAGAAAAGAAATCAGGGTTTAGCGATCACACTCTTCAGGAAGGAAATGAGAGAAAACCCTTTTTTGTTAGTTCAAGGTACCATATTTTATTAAATTTATTAAATCATCTTTGATTTTACCAAAATAAAAAGTTCTAAAATACAAAGACCACTCCCCCAAAACCTTTCTGTGGATGTTTTTTTCTGTGTATTCTTTTTGTTTGTAATGTTAGTTATTCGTGCTGTTCGCCTCCTACGACTGACATCTTTTAGAAATAGCAGCATTAAACACACATACACACACACACACACACACACACACAATTCCACACTGAGTCTCCTGGGGTTCTGACCCACCATGGACCTAAACTGAAATAGTACATATGTTTTGGTGAAACTCACATTTTGCACATTTAAAAACTCTCATTTTGTAAATTTATTCCATAATCATCACCATCATCATTACTTCCACATAACATCCCTACAGAATAACTGTAGTCATTCTGTTCCTGATCCTGCTTCAAGATTTGATTTAAATGTATTAATTTGACCTGAAAAAACCCCCCTGAAAGACCACATTTCAAAATGATATAGTGAAGTCTAAAACAGGGCCTAAATATCCTGGGGTGATATTATTATACACTATGTATTTCTATAGATGGTGATAAAGTAAAGTAAATGGGTGAAAAGTGAACATTACTCTTGAGAAATTCAGTATTAAAAACAAATCCATAATTGCACAGTTCTGCAATCAAATCAATGTTTTTTCCTTTTAAGTTCTTTAATAGTCTTCATCGCCCGTGCAGGTAAACTAGTGTGGAGTCGGTGTTTGGCGAGGGCAGTGTCTGTGGGCTGTAGGGTGCGGTGAAGGGTAGGGGGGTGATTAGGGTTTGGGTTGGGGTGGGCTTTTTCTTGGGTATAGAGCAATTAAAAACAAACAAAAAAAATAAATAAATAATTTTGATAAACCCCGAGCAGAGTTCACATCCTCTACACACGAGCACCTGCTTCCACTCTACTAAATATATTCCTCAAATAGATAAATTATTTATCATCACATCCACATGTTCAGCAAAAACTGTGGTTTACTGTACACTGAGTTTACATACCGTTTCTACGGCAACACACAGGTATGAGAGTGACGAGTGTGATACAGGATTATGGGACAGCTTTTCTCTTTACTACACTGAAAATATAAACATATTAAAAACACATTCACCAGTAAACAAAATATAGCATAACTGAACAAAAATTCTCAAACGGAACCTCAGAACTTCATGACGCTCCATAACCAAAACAAAACAACTTCACTTAAAACAAAATAACTAAAAAAAAATATTTAAGAAACGAGCTTGTCCTGATCCGTTCTGCTCGAGAACCCTCAGATGTTCCACCATCCAGCACATCTGGATCCCTGCTGGAGATGCTATACTGAAGGTATGACACTAGAGGGAGCTCCAGAGAGAGGACGCGTTGAACGGGGTCTGTATAACATTTGAGCCAAATTTTAATTTCAGTTAGTGCTGCATCATGGCGCTATCTGTCTTTGCATACTGAGATCACTGAAGGCCACATATGCAAATGAGCCTCTAAACACAGGGTGACCAACCACAGCTCCAGGTGTTACTAGGTGTTCTGATGAATCGAGGTCTTCATGCAATAAACGTTTTTTAACCATTAAAGGTGTAAGGAGAAACACCAGAAGTGTGACATCACACAGGTTCAGGAACTTCTTAAAGGGGACATGATATGCAAAACTCATTTTTTAAAAACAAGTTACAATCTATGGGCTACACAAAACATGATCATGTACTTCTTTGCACAAAATCACTCTCACCAGTTTTATTCTTCAGTTTCAGTCCCTTTCAAAACAGCCGTTTCAGGGCTCTGTCCCTTTCATGCAAATAAGCTGCTGCTGGCCACGCCCCATCCATGCCATGCTCCACCTACCCTTTACGCTGTTAATGGGCCCACTGACTAAGCAGTCAAAAACTAAACGAAATGAAGAATAAAGCTGGTGAGATCTCTTTCTGTGAAAGTGTCTTTGTTTAAAGAACTTAATGAACATGTTTTGTATAGCCCATAGACGTATTTTCACTAAAGGGAGTTTTGCTTAATATGTCCCCTTTAAAGTTACGTTCCGTCTAAGGAGGAATGTTCTGAACACACACCAGCAGGTGGCGCCGTTTAGTCCCCGTTTTTACACCAAAGTGAACAGACGGGCAGAGTCGTTACCTGGTGCAGGTGTACAGTGTGGAACATCTGAGGACACAAATTGGAACAGGAAAAAAAACAGGACAGAAAAAACCCTTAAGACCAGACAGATCAGACCAAGACAAACTGGACAGATCAAAGAAACATTTCAGAGAAAAAAAAAGACAAAATGTCCCCCTGTCCTCAAACTCAGTCCATCATCAGAGACGCATTCGGCGTCTGAAGTTTGGCTTCTTCAGATCTACGAGGCAGAAGAACACACCTGGAGACGACCTTAAACATCTGAATTTCCCTCTAAATACTTTGTCACTTTATCATTCTTGTTTTACATTTAAACTCTGTCTTTATTGTTCTTTTGTGTTTATGAAGCACCTTGAAGTGCCTTCAAGCATAAAAAGGTTGTATGGGAGTTCTCATTGTCCCAGAACCCCTCCGACCATCTCCTCCTCTACTTGTTTGTATTTTCCTCCTCTCCTTTGCTCCTCCGCAGAGACACGCGTCCAGTTCATTGTCTTTCAGCGTCCACTCTCAACTCCAGTGGGATCTACAGCAGAGTCTGGCTCATCACTGGCTGAACACCATCGCCCCCTAGACTGAGCTCCGCTGGACTTGTTTAGTGTTTATCCTTGATACTCTTAATCCCCCCCCCCCCCAAACCATTAGCTCACATATTCACACTTACGATACTAATGCTAACTTCACCCCACCGGGCAATGTCACATACACACCGCAGAACACTGGGGACAGTGTGTAACGTTTTAGCATTGTGCTAATTAGTGGCTTACCATTGCCCTAACAATGTTGAGAGCACCAGCGCCCCCTGCTGTGAGTTTGTATAAACTTAAATGTCCCACTTCAGCTCACTTTATAAGGCCCAGCGAGACTTCACACGCCACCAATTAGTATGATGCTAACTGCATGCCACACACACACTGCAGTGTTTGAGGTGTGTGTGTGATTTTAATCGGTGGGGAATAAGCTTCATCTGCCTGTTAGTTACATTAGCCTTGTAGCTCCAGTGCTAAAGCTTTAGAGTCGAACAGTCTTGGCTACATTTGGGGATTCCTTTGATGTTGTACAGAACTTGCTGTAAGGAGGTCAGTCGCTACATAACGGCCGTGGTAGATCCACTGGTGAACGAAAGTCACTCTCGGGTTGCAGCTCCATTTACAGTAGTGTGTGAGGTTGTGTGTGTGTGTGTGTGTGTGTGTGTGTGTGTATCCACTCCTGACCAGACGGGCGCTGGTCCTGTTTGCAGCACTGGTGGGTTTGGCAACTTTAATACTGAACAGCATCCTCTTCACAGGCTGGCACATCACTTCAGCGTATCAGACATGTTTTAAAACCACTGGAACACACTTACCCTAGGTGAGCGTACACACACACACACACACACAGGAACTCAGGAGCCGGTGCCATTGAATGAGATGAGTGGAGTGCTGTCCAGCAGGCCTGCAGGGGCATCGTGAGCGGCGGTGTTAGGATTTGAAGACGTGGACGGCCCGAACCACATACTGCCTGCAGATCGGACACTCGCTCATCCGCTTCCCACATTTAGTGCAGGTCACCATGTGACCACATTCCAGCAGAACACAGTCAATCACAGCGTCCATACAGATCCGGCACAGGTTCTCATCTATAGAACACAGAGAACCTACAGCACCATCTGTACACACACACACACACACACACACACACACACACACACACACACACACACACACACACACACACACACACACACAATTTTGTATTATTTGTATAATGTGCTCTCATTGTTTTTTGCTGCTCTTCCTTTTGCACTTTCTGCTGTCAACAACGGAAATTTCCCACTTGTGTTACTAATAAAGGTTAATCTCATCTCATGCATTTTAAAATAGTGTTCTTTTCCTGTAATCTTCCAATTATAGCGACTTTAGCCCAGACTTGAATGTTTCCAGTGTAGTTCTGATAATCTGAAGGTGTGTATTCAGCAGAGTTTGAAGAGCAGAAGAGCGTTTTTAGCAAGTCTTTATTAATAAATTAGTTTTTCTGTGGAATGTCTACAGGTCTCCATGGAGAAGCTCAGAGAGGTTTTATCTCTTTATTTCAGTGAGTGAACAGAGCAATGGCCTTCAGTAGAACTACAGAACCTCCTCTCCTCTTTTCCCCTTCTCTTCTCCACTCTCTTCATCTTTCCCCCTTTCTTTTCCTCTCCTCTTACCCCTTCTCTTCTCCTCCACTCTGCTCCTCTTTTCCCTTTTCATCTCCTCTCCATTTCTTCCATTTCTTTTTTCCCCCATTCTGCTCTCCTCTTTTCCTTCCCCCTCTTCTCCTCTCCTCCACCCTCTTCCCTTCTTTCCCCTTTTCTTCTTCTCTCCTCCTCTTTTCCACTCTCCTCTCTTCCCCCTTTTCTGTTTCTCTCCTTTCTTCCCCCTCTCCTCCCCTCACTGTAAATCAGAGGAGTGTGTTTGCTGATGTCCCTCTTCATTAGATCTGATTAAATGTTCTGCTGTAATAAAATGTGCTAAAGCTGCAGAACGTCGGCTGAACCTTTGGATCTTCGCCAGGAAGCCACTCTGGATATTGAGGTAAAAGGAAACACTCTCCTCAGCCTCTCCATCAGAACCATCAGAACTGGGCCTTTGGCCAGCAGAGTGAATCATTACAGCCCGAAACAAAGTGCTGTTACACAGATAGTACACCCCAAACACACACAGGTACACATGGACACACATTATAAAAACATGTGGCAGAGGTAGGTTAGACTGTGATGTTTGATGGGGATTTATGGAGTTTGACGGGGTTTGAAGGAGTTTAGTAGTGTTTGGTGGATCGATGGATCATGCAGGCGAAAATAAAAGACAGTAAGATGAGTTAATTAGGATTTCATTTCCCAGCATGCTTTGTGATTGATGGGGGTAGGGGGCATTGAAACTCTTACCATCGACCCCTCCGTCACACACAGGAGGAGGAAACGCCACGACTGGATCAGAGAAACGGAACAGGGTTAAGCACTATCACACACACACACAGTCCCAACACGCACTACTGACGCACATGCAAACACATTCGCTACTGACACACACACAACCAACACGCACTACTGACACACCAGCACACATGCTACTGACACCCACACACGCTACTGACCCACACGCTACTGACACACACACAAACGCTACTGACGCACACGCTACTGACACCCACACACGCTACTGACGCACACGCTACTGACGCACACGCTACTGACACACACACTCACACACACACTCACACTCACACGCATAAACACTACAGATACACACATACACACACACAGCACCGACCCATGCATCAGAAAGTCTTTTACAGATTACTGAATAGCACTTAAACACTAAAGCTGGTGCACTCTGGGGTCTGGAATGTTCAGAAATTGTATTCACTTCCTCTGTGTGTGTGTTAGTTCTACTGCAGGCAGGCTGAGTGGTTAGGTGCATTAGGAGTGTGACTGACAGGAGCCCTCACCTGCCGTGATGGTGTTGCTCACATTTTCCACTGCAGAAAAAGAAAAGAGAGAAAGAAAAAAGAAAAAAAAGAAGGGAAAGAAAAGAGAGATGAGTACCTGCTGATAAACAGGTGGCCCTGATTACAGACATGAGGTATTTGCTGGTGAGAGACGCGGTGAGGAGCGCAGCGAGGGACGCGGAGAGGAACACGGTGAGAACGGGTGTATGTAACACCTGTGAAGTCTTGAAGCCTGATGTGGTGCAAATCTATAGACACTTCCTCCTGTTCTTTAGCAGGACTCGCTCACACAGACTACGGATCCACGCACAGAACAACTGATCCCACTACACACTTCGAGCTCACAAATTAGCGTCACCTCTGTTGTGTTAGTTTGAGAAGATGTAATGGAGGTTATGTGTCTCGGAGGAAGAACCTGTTCTCTTTCCTCCTAGTGATCTTGTGAACTACTGGGGGAGCTGCAGACTAAACTGAACAGAAAATAAAATGAAGGGACAAAAAGGGTCCTATCTGGGAGTCCTATAAAAATAAAGGGTCCTATAAAAATTCAGAGAACCAGCTTTTTACAGAAAGGCCTTAAAATGTAGCTACTCAGGTACACAACGTTCTTCACGACTCTCACCTCAAAAACACATGTGTTTGAGGAACGGTGTGAGGATGTGTGTGTGGTACTCACTGGATCTTCGGTTGATCTGGCTCTCCCGATACAGTCGGTGGACTCGCTCCACCAGCTCCCACTTCTCACAGCAGCCTG
Organism: Brachypetersius altus; assembly: GCA_037974465.1. Taxonomy (NCBI): domain Eukaryota; kingdom Metazoa; phylum Chordata; class Actinopteri; order Characiformes; family Alestidae; genus Brachypetersius; species Brachypetersius altus. The sequence goes on along the minus strand of JBBPDB010000036.1, from coordinate 419,571 downwards.
AAAAATTCACAAAGTTCCGCGCCAGGATCTCCTTTAGCTGCCGCACCGTCAGTGCCTCGATGTCCTCCTCGTGGGACAGGTCGGAGAGAGAGGCCCGCGCCCGTCGCTGCACCACAGGACTGGTCTGCAGACACACAAGTTAGAAAAACGGTTCACCACAAGAGAAGAACAGGCCTGGCCATCAATGGCCACACAGAAAACACCAACAAACTTCTTGGGTTTAATGAATTAATTTCTGCAGTCGCAATGTTACCATGTTGTAAAGTCCAGCTTGGGCTGAAGCCCACAGAAAGAGAAGACTCCTGGGGACTGTGTTCTTCTGAAGTCGAAGGAAGTAATAGGACCTGTTTGTCCCTTTTTACTGCAGTAACAGCCTCCACTCTTTTGGGTAGATATAATATTGCTGTGAGGATTTGATTGTATGAGAGCATTAGTGAGGTCAGGTACTGATGCTCGAACATTGCTGTGAGGATTTGATTGTATGAGAGCATTAGTGAGGTCAGGTACTGATGCTCGAACACTTCTGTGAGGATTTGATTGTACGAGAGCATTAGTGAGTGCTGGAGGATTAGTTCTGGATGGAACTCATAGCTTAACACTGTGGGGTCAGACCCATCAATTCCACAGTAAACTGTCTGTAAAAACTGTCTGGACACATTTTTTTTATTCCAGTTAATGTTTCTGTTTGTAGAAATATTATATATGTAAAGTCTTACACATATTAATATATTTAAATATTTAGTAAACAAACCAGGAGGATACACATCTAACGGCCCACACGGTTTACACTCACCTCAAGTAAACGTTCACTGGGTTCCAGGGTCAGGAGAGAGACGGATGCATTGTCTCCATGATCCTGAACACACACACACACACACACACACACACACACACACAGGTCAAGGTTAGGTGGAGTATCATTCAGATACAGTATTATGAAAGTTAGTAGAAAGTACAGTACAGTAATACAGTAATACAGTACAGTAATGTAACCAAACATGTTATTATTTTTTAATTATTTTAATCAGAATTTGATTAATTTTTTTTGCTTTTATGATGTTTGACGTATACAATAAAGCAAACAGAAAATACAGCAGCGTTGAACCAAAAGAACAGAAATCAAATCAAATGTAACTTACTGTGTAACTATTCAGATAAATTAAGAATTGTGCAGTGTAAAGTAAACGCAGTCCGAGTGATGCATGTTTCTGCTGCTGGCCAACTTTAACAAACTTTCTTTTACACACACACACCCACACCCTCACCCTGTGGGTGTGTGTTAATAATGTATGCTTCAGTCTCTGCTCCTCACGCACTTCTGCATCACCAGCGGCTGAAACAACCAAAATCAACTTCTGAAGCACACACACGTGCGCGCATGCATGCACACGGAGTGCTTGTGAATTCAGGCTCAGCAACTTCTTATTCAAACCGTCTGTTCCACCTTAAACCAAATTACTGTGGCTTCATTTAAGGTGGCACAACAAACAAAAAGCAGACTGTACTCGAGGGTCTGTTTATCTGTCAGTCCACACAAACACACACGCACTCAAAATCCGCCTTAAATTCATTGATAGTTTAAAGGCCTGATTGTTTTTCCCCATTCAGAAGACCCTGGCTAGTGCCGATATTCCAGCTTAGGCAGCGCGTGTGTATGTGCATGTGTGTGCATGTGTATGCGTGTGTGTATGTGTGTGTGTATTTAGTGCTCTGACTCTGAAGGGAATTATAAAGCCGGCTGTTCCACAGTTACATAAGCAGCTCAGCCCGGCGGCTCTACAGAGACAGAGGAGTGCAGGGTAAAGCACAGTACAACACACACACACACACACCAAGACGTATAGGGGTGACTCAAGACTTGCACAGTACAGTGCATGTATGTTTGTATTATGTATGTATTTACACACACATACACACACTAATCTATGAAAATATTTATTTAGCATTCAAACAATGTACAATTTAAAATAAAATTTGAAATAAATTATTTTACTTGGCCCCACACATAAACAGCTTAAAAGCAAGATAGCTGAAATGATATACAATTAAATATCTTCTCTCATAAATTCAAGTGCATGTTAATATTCTGAACGAAGTACATGAACAAAGTGCATTCAGAAAAGGTGCTTCAAAAACTATTGAAAGATTCTCTGCAGGCCTATAACAAAATTGTGTATTAAAACAAAGACTGGAAAACTTGCTTGCCTTTTCAACAACATAGACGGAGTGGGTGTGCTCGAAGGGTCTCGCCTCTTCTGTGCTCGATCGGGATGTTTTGATTTTATATGATAAATGAATCCCAATGTTGAGAAAGTCTGTATGGATGCACCCCCTCTATAAATGTTGGTATTCCATGCTTTACAAACGACTTTCCGTGTGTCAATCTGGCATGTGCAAGTTGCGGTTGTTGATTGCGTCATTGTTTTGGTCGCGTTAAAAAAACGAAAATGCATTTTTTGCCATTCTGGGACCAAATATTCAGTGCATCCCTTGGAAATACAGTAATACATTCATTTAATTTACAGTAATAAAAATAGAGGGTTTTAAGAACAACAAAATGAAAAACACGAAAACACTCGATACGCTCCACAGAGGAAATTCTGGACTGCAGCGTCAAATGGCAGAGGCCAATCAGTAGAAAGGAGAAATAAATAGCGTTTTCCAATTGGCTACTCTCAAACCTCCCACCAGCAACATTTCACCATCCAAAGATGCGCTTCTTTGTGTTTCTTTCCACAGTATCACATAATTTGCAGTTATTTTTATATGGAAATGTATATGAATTTATGTTAATATTTGTGTTATAAAATTAGTAAATTATATTTTCTTAATAAGTTAGCACTAAAATGCATGAATGATATTTTGCCACGATAAAAGCTGTCCGCCACAGCCTCTCGTCCTTGTGCTGGGTTGCTAAGTGCAGCGCTAAAACAAACAACCCAGCCCGAGGACGAGGGGCTGTGGCGGACGAGGCCCGGACGCCACAAAAGCAGTGCAGAGGATATCTGCAGTTTCAGCAAACAATTATTAGTAGGGATGCACCGATTGCAATTTTCTTGGCCGATTCTGATTACCGATTTTTTTGTCGATACTGATTTTTTCCCCAGATAACAGAAAATTAGAGCTGCTGCATGTAGTCGACGACAACGATACAAAAAAAAAAAGTGTTTCAACTTTTTTAATGTAACGTGGTAGTTACTTTCCCTGTTTATTTTTATAATAGTGACATATGATAGTGGCAGCTCTACAGCAAATACAAACAAAAATCAAATTTTATTTAATATAAAGCTTTTTTTTCAAGACAAAATTTAAAATTTAAATAAAAAAAATTTAATGCATAAACAAATAAATAAAAACCCCCAAAAAAGATCGGTTTGAAATCAGCAATACATGCGAGTGATCAGCTGATCACCGATCAGGCCGATCAGGCCAAAAACTGTCTGTTTCCGATCACTGGCCGATCGATCGGTGCATCCCTAGTTATTAGTTTGGTTCTCAGAAAAAAATCTGCATTGGACTGAAACCACGACTGCTGATCTGTATTTAAGTGCAGGTTTACACATAATACTGTGAAAAAGTCAAGAAAATTAGTGTAGTATAACCATGGACATGGGGGGGTTAATGGCGATATTTTTTTTATTGCGCGATAAGAATCTCGCGCAGTTAATGGCCCAGCACTAATATATACATAAATGCACATGCATGTATGTATGAATGTGTATACCTGGCTGGTTCCTGAGCTGTTGCTGGGACTGGATGTTTCTCCCTGAGAGGCGGAGACAGACAGCGCAGAGACAGACTGCTGGGAGGCAGAGCGTGCTGCAAGGGGTGGGGTTAGGGCTATGGGCGGAGCTGGGTGCAGGCTGTCCGACTCCACCTCCTCCTCTTCTTCCTCCTCCTCTTCGTCCTCCTGGTCCTCTGGTGGCTGTAGCTCTGCCCCCAGGTGCCTGAGCACCAGCTCCACCAGGTCCTCCTTCTCCCTGCAGGTATCTGTGCTGATGTTGCGCAAACGCAAGTACTGCCGCAGGTCTTTCACTCTGAGCCGCATCAGACGCCGCCGCTGGAAAGCAGTCCCCCACAGTAGATGACAGGTGACACACCTGCGAAGGTTCTCCTGCAGCACCGAGCACAGCGAGCAGAAACTCTTCTTACAGTCCGAACACACATGCTGCAGAGACCGAGACAAACACAGAGATCAGAATCACATACATGTGACATTACCCTCTCAAAGGCGGGTATTTCTAATGATCTCTCCTTTAAAGATTTTAATGCACCCTCCGCCTCAGTCCTACCTTACGTCTGAAGACAGAGAAGGCGAGTCCGCAGGCTTTACACACAAGCCCGGCGGTGGCAGTGGGGGTCGGGGTGGGAGGGTAGGTGGAGTATCCGGCACTCGGTGCAAAACGGAAGGGGCCAGCGGCCCCACCGAAACCGGGCTGCTGCCCTCGCACCGACCCCGTCCCAATCACCTCATTCAGCAGCCCACAGCAGGACGCCCACATAGAGGACGCCCCAGCCTGAGAGAGAGACAGACAGACAGACAGACAGACAGGGAGATATTAAAGCAATACTGGACAGTGTGCAGGATTGAATTCAGATATTTGCATTCTCACTCTCATTAGGCCCTGGCAGAACATCACCCTCAGACTGCTCCACCGTGCCTACAAGCCCCTCCATGCCTACGAAGCCTGGTACTTGTTGGCACCTGCTTCTCCCCTCTACATGTTTCGCATCCATACTTTGCTTCAGCAATTTCACTAGATCTTCTTAAGTTTATTATCATTCCTTTAATCCTAGCTGGTATTGAATTAAGGGCTAAAATCCAATGCTAAAATGGCTATTAATATCTGGTGTAGTGTGCATGTATTCCGATTTTTGATCAGTTCATATCGATCGTTCAAACACCCTTAACCATGGACGGACTGGTAATCAGAGATTAACACCCGGTGCGCAGACCCCCTCCCCCGGGAACCACACGGAGACACACACACTGGTGTGTACCAGTTAATTCATGAAGGTACTCATTAGAGTACTACAGCAAAAAAATTATGTCAACCCCTGCTGGTAATGCCTCCCTAATCTCTCAAAGTTTCATCGTAGAAATAATTGTGAAAATGTACTTAAATGGCCATTTAATCTGAGTTGTAGCTCTCAAATCTTACAAAAGAATGTCCAAAATAAGTGCTGTTTTCGCCTCTCCTCTGAAA
>JBBPDB010000036.1:366735-378489 GCA_037974465.1 Brachypetersius altus | reverse complement strand
TAGTGGAACAGGATCACTAACTGTGGACCAACCCGACCCTCACAACTGATGATCCCAAACACATTAAGAAGGCAAGAGATTCCACTAATGAACTCTTGACAAAGAACAGCTGTTAATGAAACACCATTCCAGGTCGTTTCCTCATGAATCTGATTGAAAAAATGCAAAGAGTGTGCAAAACTGTCATCAGAGCAATTGGTGATATTTTCAATATTAATCTACAATGTTGCCAATAGTGAAAACACAGGAAATTGTTAAATGAGAAGGTGTGTCCATACTTTTGACTGGTAGTATATATAGATAGATAAATCAATAGTTAGATATATCTGTTTCAATATATCAGTATTATAAACAGTGATCCTTTGCCATGTTAAAATGTCTTTATTCTACAGAGCTATAATTATATGCTACACTGATTGCCCCAGCAGCCCTCTAACAAGCTAAGCTTGAACAATAGTAACCCCTAAATGCAGCTTCATTTAGGCATGCAAAGCAGAAGGCCCTCCACCCCAGCAGCCCATTCTGCTCCGGTGGGATGCACCCAGATATTTGTGTCACGGACAGTGGTTTCCATGGGAGACGGTAAAGAAGACAATGTCAAAAGACTCTGAGAAGTGTGTTGGTGATTGTTCAACATTTTTATACGTGGTTTCGAAGGTGTTTTGTTTTCAAAGCCGTATTGAAATCGTTCCACTCTTACTCATCACCATGTGACACTTAGGTTCAGTTTACTCACCGAGCGCTGCAAATGTGTCTCTCAGGTCATTCTTGTCGATGAATCCGTCTCTGTTCTGGTCCATAATGGTGAAGGCCTGTGGCGGTTGAAAAGGGACACAGAGCGAGAGAGAAACGGAGCTGATGGGGAATTGCAGTGCAAAGCCGTACTCATAGATTTCCTTACAAACACTGCCAACTTTTTCCCTCTCTCTCTCTCTGTCTCTCTCCCTGTCTCTCCCTCTCTTTTCCAGCTAAGGCTGATTCTGTTTTTCTTCTGCTGCTCTCCTTTTTAACTGTTAGGCGTCTGCACTTAGGTGTGTTGGCGTATAGGTTGGTGAGACAGAGTAGAAAGAGGGAAAGTGTGTGTGTATGTGTGTGTGCGTGTCCATCACTGCCATCTCGGATTAGCTTCACATTTATCCTGTTTGTCGTGCTCTTTCCACGGTCGCCTTGATACTTGGAAGAATGTCTGTCCTTCTCTATTTTCCACCCAACTTTCAGACGACTGACAGTATGAGTGCGTGTGTGTGTGCATGCGTGTGTGTGTGTGTGTGTGTGTGTGTGTGTGTGTGTGTGTGTAGAGTGTAAATCACTTCACTGCTCTAATGGCACCTGACAGACTTTGAATTATTCACCAGCGATGCTAAATGCCAACACCGATGTGCCGTACGCAAAGTTCCCTCTGTAGCCTAGAGCTTATAGAGGTGCTCCTAGGAAATAAGGAGGAAACAATGTGAGTTCAATTGTACCAGCAGTAGTTTGTACCTCTTTGAACTCCTGTATCTGTGCTTGCTCAAACATGGAGAAGACATTGGAGTTGGCTCCCTCGGCTCTTTTCTTCGCTTTTTTAGGTGCCTGAGTGGAAGAGAAGTACAGTATTTGATCATTTGTGCCATGGTAAGTCCATTGTGTTCATGTCAAACCGAGTGGCATTTATTTGAAACATTTTATTTAGCCAGCATTTCTTTTTGGCAAAGTTTCAGTTTTGTCATCATTTGTCATCAAGCAGTTAACTGCAAATTTCTACAGATTTTTTATCCAGAATGCCTTTGTACACCTGATAAACACATGCTCCCCTATACCAGAAGAAAACAGGACTAGACTTGGACATCTCCCGCTGCATTACAGTATCCACAACCCATAGGCCACAAATCTGATTTTTTAGCATATCCGATTCGAGCAGGGCAGGTTTCTGTCAGAACAGCATAAAGCCACATGAAATTTAAATCTCAGGACATACAACTCCAGTTTTCTTCATAAGATTAGTGTTTTTCATGTGTTTTTCTCAAAAGGATTTTTTTTTGTACACTGTAATTTTACAGTTTTACACCTGGGGCAGCTGGTAGCCTAGTGGTTAGGGCATTCGCCCTGTGACCAGAAAGTCCGGGCTCGATTCCCAAGACCTCTAGGCACAGCTGAGGTACCCTGAGCAAGGTACCGTCCCCACACACTGCTCCCCGGGCGCCGTGTTCATGGGCTGTGTTCAGGACTGCCCCCTGCCCCCTGCTTCACTTGGTGAATGGGTTAAATGCAGAGGTTGAATTTCGTGCTGTTCACACTGTGTGCAGTGGTGTGTTCACGTATGACCGAATGATCACTTTCACTATACAGTACTGTGGAAAAGTTGTGTGCCACATGCAGCCTTATTCATATTTTTGTTGACATTTGCACAGTACACACAATATATCATGTTTGTGTCTATCATCATTCGTCATGGTGGCCTTAGGCTTACGTGCGGCCACTCCAGAGCATCCATCACTGCTTATCTGTCCACTAGTGCATGGTAAACTTAATTTGTAGATGTCAAAGTGACTAGAGTTGCATGGAAGATTTTTCCTTTAAATAAGAACCTTAACTTGAGGAGATGTAGGTGCTAAGGTTAAAGCATGTGTTGATTTCAAGTTGACTTTACCATGACTAAACTCCATAAGGGGTTTTTGGTTCTGATCATGATCTGCTCATTGATTCTGAGCAACTGCCACATCTTAAACCACCTGCAGATTTAAATTGCAGTGAATTATTCAAGCCTATATTTCCCATTTTACCCTGCCGTAGTGCTGCACAATTTATCATTATTACAAAATCAGTCTCAGCAATACTGATAGTCTCAGCAATATTCAAATGAGCCTCTAACCAATCACAGTGTTTTGACAGACTGACTAATCACAGCTTCAGGTGAGTTACTGGGTGAATCAAGGTCTTTTTATTAAAGATGTTGGTAAATCAGAGCATAAGTGGGTGTGGCTAAAATGCTGTTGCCAGAATAAGATGTATTTAAATGCACTGGTTTTGTGACATCACAAATACATTTAAAAATCATTCATAACTTTCCATATATAATTTTTATGGATGGGTGGAGTAAGTGTACCATTTGATACAATATTTACAGACAAATAATTTTTCAACTCCAGAAAAGTGATATGAGCTTTGTAAGATATCGATATAATGATATTTTGTACATAATTGTACAGCTCTACTTTGATAGAAACACTCATTTGCTGTGTATGTATGTATATATATCATACACAAAAGGTCATTCAATGTGTTTTACAGAAATAGAATACAAAATAAAACAAAATAGAATTAAATATTGAAAGAAATAAATGAACAAATAGAAAATTAGTAATGGAGCACTGAAGGTGCAAAGGCAGAGAAGAATAGTGAAGTTTGTAGCAGCTTTTAAAGCTAGTCTGTATCTTGTTCCAACACGCCCATGCTGAGCCCCTGAAGGGTCTGGGAGTGGGCTGATGAGCTGAATCAGGAAATTAAAAAAAAAAAAATTCTAAATCAAATCAGTGCTTCAGTCCCAGCATTGACCGTGAACAGAGATGCATGCTTGATGCCACACATGCGCGGTAGGGCCGCTGCAACAGAGAATGCAGCACGACGCAGTGCGCCTGCGCGCGGGCTATTTTTAGAAAGTGACGTCACCATTAAATACAACCAGCCCCCCTAAGCCCCAACAACCCCCACCTCCCCACACTACACCCGCCCTCTTTCAGCCTCCCGTCCTCCTTTCTTCCAGCCAGGACGCTCTCAGCTTCAGCAGAAAGAGGAAAAAAAACATTTTTATTTATTTATTTACTCACTTACTTGCCCCCACCATCATCACCCCCCCCCACTTACACTCACACCCTTTCACGTGAGTGGCTTCCTCCTCCTCCTCCTCCTCCTCCTCCTCCCTCCACCACCATCATCACCACCACCATCACCTTCATCTCCTACATCCCTGAGCTCCATCGAGAAGAAGGCAAGAGGGAGAGAAGAAAGGAGGAAACAAGGGGGCCAGAAAGGTCGCTGGTGGTCGTCTCTTCTGTTCTGCACGAGAGAGAAGCGAAGGAGGAAAGAGGGAAAGAAAAAGAAAGAGAGAAGGAGAGAGAGAGAGTGAAGGAGAGAGAGAGAGAGGATGGCAGACAGGGAGCAGCTCATCCAGAGAGCCAGACTGGCAGAGCAAGCAGAGCGCTACGATGACATGGCCTCTGCTATGAAGCTGGTGAGTGATGATGATGATGGATAATCATCCCTGTTCCCTGTTTTTTTTTCTATTTTTCTGTTTTTTTCTTATTTCTATTTATTTATTCATTTATTTATTGATTTATTTATTTATTTATTTATTTATTTATTTCATGATACATGGCTGTGCACACGCCTTGGGGACCTGGCTTGCTCATCCTTAGCCCTAAAAAAATAATGACCAAAATATCCAAATAAGGTGCGAAAGTGTCTTCTAAATAAATAATAATAACAATAATAATAATAATAATTGATAATGGAATTAGAAGAATAGGTGTAGTTAAGCCACTGGCCGCAAGGGGCGCAGCTGACACAATTGCAGACCACTGCTCATTGCTATCCAGCCTATTGTGCGTAAAAAATGATGATTTAAAAGATTAAAAATTGGTGTTTAATGTGTTAATCTTAATTAAATGTGTCCCACAGCTGTTTTAATGGGACTTTGTAAAGGTGGGATGGTGTGCAAAGCAGCAAATGTGCAATGCAGCATCACAACGTCCAGATGGCCATCAGTGCACAAAGAGATGTCGGTGACTCGGTGGAGTCAGTACCTGGACTCAGAGTTGAGACTGACCTTTGGGTGCGATGGCCCGTTTTAAATCGCCCTGTTCTGCTTCATGAATAACCTGTGCTGGATTTGACTGACGAGACGTGCTGTCATTTGCTTGACTGGAACTGATCTCGGATGCAATGGAGGTGCTGTTCCTTCACTGACATTGTATGCAAGGTCAGGAGAAAAGGATCAGAGGACGAGGCAGCAGATCTGAGCATCTCGGTTCCCTGTCTCATTGAGGTGTTTCTTAATAGATTCTGCATTAGGGCTGCACAATATATCGTCTGTTAATCTTTATCACAGTGTCCATCTTTGCGATACTGGTCACCCTGGTTAGAGGCTGCAATATGCAAATAAGCCTCTAACAAGGCTGACCAATCACAGCTCCATGTGAGTTACAGGGTGTCCTGATGAATCAAAGTCTTCATGTAATTCAATTAAAGTCTAATTATTTTAATCTAGTACCATTAAAGACACTCTTTGGGCAAGGTGTTTTTAAAGCGCCCGTATTTTTGATTTTCTTCCCATTTAATTTTTTAATTTTGTGCACCGAAAAGATTTCATAATTCATAATTCATTTCTACATAATTTTCCAACCATAAAATGAAACAGACTGTTTTTGTTCTTTTAAGACTGATATATGTAAATCACCTCTTTCTGATTGGTTGTTCTGTACTGCAACTCATTCAAAAGACAGCAAGAAGCTGAAACACTCTTTGGGTGAGACTAAACTGCTGTAGGCTGAATAAGGAGACATGTGGAATTATGTTGGTTTTATGACATCACAAAAACTGATTTGAAACTGTTTTTTGATCTTAGTTTCCATATATGGACTGTGTGTCAAATATTTAAGCCAGAAAATTACTTTTTAATCCCAGAAAAGTGATACAATGGGCCCTTTAATATACTGAAATGCATAACATTCACAATATGCAGCTGCAAAATTGCAATACTAATATTCTGTCCATATTGTGCAGTCCTACTTCACATATTTATAGGCTTTTTTTTGTAGACGTAGCCGACTGCTGTTGTCTATAAAAATGGTTTACAGGCTTCAGTATTGCTGCCATTGCTAGTTTAAAGTATGTCATGCAACGTCAGGAACTACACAGTACATTAGTTTGGGGTGTTTGTTGATTGTAGGCCTACAATTATTGCTGGGATACAAGATTCCATTACTTGTTATTTGCATTAGTGTTGTAGCTTCTGTGCAAAATTAAAGCACATTTCGTATTGACTGCTGTTTGACGAAAAATCAAATTAACACAATTGTAAACTATACCCAGACGTAGATTACCAAGATGTGTTTGGAGAGCAGATAGTACCATGCAGTACCATGCAAATATCTTGAGCCACCCCTCATTTCTTTATATTTTATCACCTTGTTGGTGCAAAATACTCATATTCATCTTTGGTATACTGAGTAGATTAAATTAAATAAATGAGAGCAAATGTTTTACTGTGACAGGCTGCAAAGTGCCTAAAGATACAACCCTCAGCTTTCAGCACCACCAGTAAACTCTTGCTTGAATTATTCATACGTAGGTCCTTCAGGAAGCCTGGAGAACTGTTCCTCAGACTGCATTAAAAATACAAGAATAAGAAAAACATATGCAGAAATGAGAGGCGGCTCAGGACTTTTCCATAGATCTTCAAAACATTGGTCAACATACATTTAGGACACAGTAATTGGGTTAAATGCAAAGGACTCAAGCAGTGTGTAAAATAAATGAATAAAAAAAAAAGCAAAAACATGTCTTGGCTGATCTGGGGTAGATCTGGGGTCAGTGGGAAATTGTGCAATTCAGCTTTCCCGGAAGGACAACTGGGACTTTGAGGGAAATAATCATTGCGACTTTGCTTTGGTAATGTATTTTTTTTGTTAATTCAGCACCAACATGTCTTCTTCTCAGGTGACGGAGCTGAACGAGCCCCTGTCCAATGAGGACCGTAACCTTCTGTCCGTGGCCTACAAGAACGTAGTGGGAGCCCGGCGCTCATCTTGGCGCGTGACCTCCAGCATCGAGCAGAAGACGGCAGCAGATGGCAGTGAGAAGAAGCTGGAGCTGGTGCGGGCCTACCGCGAGACCATCGAGAAGGAGCTGGAGTCGGTGTGCCAGGACGTGCTGACCCTGCTGGACCAGTATCTCATCAAGAACTGCGATGAGAGCCAGCTGGAGAGCAAGGTCTTCTACCTGAAGATGAAAGGAGACTACTTCCGCTACCTGGCTGAAGTGGCGACTGGAGAAAAGCGAGCGTCCGCCGTGGAGGCTTCGGAAGCCGCCTACAAGGAGGCGTTCGACATCAGCAAGAGCATGGCAGCCACACACCCAATCCGCCTGGGCCTGGCCCTCAACTTCTCCGTCTTCTACTATGAGATCCAGAACGCACCGGAGCAGGCCTGCCAGCTGGCCAAGGAGGCCTTCGATGAGGCCATCGGTCACCTGGACAATCTGAACGAGGATTCCTACAAGGACTCGACGCTCATCATGCAGCTGCTGAGAGACAACCTGACCCTCTGGACCAGCGACCAGCAGGACAGTGAAGGAGGAGACCCCAATAACTGAACCTCAATTACTCCTGTCCTGCAATCTAGCTAGCTGTAGTAGCCACCTCCCCCATAGCCCTCCTGATAAGTCTCCTTGCCTTCTTCTCCTTCTCTTCTCTTCTCTTCTCTTCTCTTCTTATTCTCTTCTCTTGTTCCCTCCTCATTCTCTTCTCTTCCCTTCCCTCATTCTCTTCTCTTCTCTTCTCTTCTCTTCTCTTCTCTTCTCTTCTCTTCTCTTCTCTTCTCTGTTGTTCCCTGTTTTATTTCTGTTTCTCTTCTATTCTTTTTCATGCTTTTCTCATATCTTCTCTTCTGTTCTCTTCTCTTGTCATCTTTTGATTCCACCCGGTTGTTGAGGTTGTTGTTGCCTTATGGACCCTGGCAGCCTTTCTTTGTCTTTGATTTCTAAAAACTCTGTAAGCTTATGTCTCTCTCTCTCTCTCTCTCTCTCTCTGTTCTTGTTTCTGTATACCGTTCCCCTCCTCCTTCCCCTTGATGAGCGCTGATAATTAGCCTACTGGTCTCAAAGTGACATTTACTTAGTGTATTTTCTCTTAAGGACTTGATCTCCATGGCGACTCTTTAATTAACACTAAATTATGGGGTTGGGGTGTTTGAGTTTGTGTCTGTGGCGCCGTACAGTGAAGTTGTTCCACTTTCTTGCCGAGTCGTGTGGTCGTAGCCTCTTCCTCACCTGCCTCCTCCTCTGTGCCCCTTTATCACTGCTTAGCTGTGTTTGTGTGTCCGTTGTGGTCCTCATGCCGCTCTCCCGTTGTGAGCACTGCTAGCCCTGTGAATTGTGTAAAGCCTGCTGATCTCCGGTCAATGCCCGGCGGCTCCAGAGCCTTTTGGTTAAGGTCGCGCGCGACGTGTGAAAGAATGGCATTAAAATCTAAAGCCCACCATCAGACCTCTGGGACTGCGGTGTACGTGTAGTGTTTTATTACAGACTTCTCAAAGTTCACTTAATCTCTCTCTCTCTCTACCTATTTCTACCTCACTCTGTCTCTCTGTCTATTTCTACCCCTCTCTCTTCTCTCTCTCTCTCTCTCTCCTGTCTTTCTCTCTGTCTCTCTCTCTCTCCTGTCTTTATGTCTGTCCCTCTCTCTCTTCTGTCTCTCTTCTTTTTTTTCTCTCCTCCTCCTTTTTATTTTTCTCTTATGTCTTTCTTATTTTCATTCTCTCTCTTTTACCTTTTTCTCCCTTGTTTTGTTTGCTTTCTCTCCTTTTTCTCTTTCTCTCATCGTTCTCTCCTCTCTCTTTCTTGTCTCTCCTTTTCTCCCTGCTTTCTTCTTCATCTGCCTCTCTTCCTTACCCTTTCTTTCTTTCTTTCTTTCTTGTCCTTCAGTCTCTTCACTTTATTTATTTTTATTGTTCTTTTCTGTTTCTCTCCCTCACTCTATTCATTTTTTCTTTCTTCCTTTCTTTGTTAGTTTCTTTCTTTTACTGTTTCTTCTTAGTTTTTTCTCTTTCTTTTTTCTCACTCTCCTCTTCCTTTTTTCTTTTTTTCTGTTGATCTCTTCACCTTTCTACCATTCTTCGTGCTATTTTTTCTTTCTCTTTGCTTTCTTTCTCTTGAATTTTAGCTCTGCCTCACTTCTTTTCTGTCTTTCTCTTTCTTTATTTCTTCCTTTCTCTCGCACAAATGCTTTTTAAACACCACACACAAACATGCTCTCTAGCTTCTAGCTGACCTTTACCTACTGTACATTCAAGATATTAAAAATAATAATAATAATAATAATAATAATGATAATTCTTAGGCACATTTAAAACAAGCTAATGCTATAATCCTTACCTTCTTTGATAAAAACAAATTTCAGAATAACATTAAAACACATTTTTATGTTTTAATAAACATAAACAGATGTGCATCATGTTTAATATTAATATGAAGGACTTTGATAATAATGGATATGAATGTGTTATTGATTCCAGATGGCTGGAGTGAGCTGATGTAAGTGATTAGCTGTAAGTTTGGTCTTTGATCAGCCTGTTCTGCGGCAGAGCTTCAGCCGAGGGTTGGGTTTTTATAGGCCTGAATTGTTGAGTGGTTGAGTTAAAGTTCAGGGTCGTGGTGTGATTAAGGGGTCAGTTCAGAGTCGTTTGTTGGGTAACACGAGGCCGACTGACGAGTCTTCGGCTGATCTATCAGACTGAACCATCAGACTGAGGAACACAGGTCAGTCTCCGCAGACCAGCTGGAAGGCTTGGTAAGAGAAGTTAACCACACTCCACTTCCTACTGAGTGGAGGAAGGAAAAAATCCAGAGATCTCTGCCCTCTTCCCAGAACCAATGTGTCCAAAACATAAACATGTTTTAATCTTTAACTGCTTTAACTGCTTTAAACTGATACAACCTTAAATCACCTTTAAGAGTTAAGTTACTTACAGCAACAGGGATGTTTACAAGTAATTTCAAAACAACAAATCAACACCTTCACAGTTCAGAAAAATATTTTTCAAATCATTATAATAATAATAACAATAATTATTATTATTATTATTTTATTATTATTATTATTATTATTACTAATAGTAGTAATAGTAGTACTGGTAGTAAAATTATTAGTAATATTAATACTCATAATAATCTAACTACTACTACATAAAAACTACTGCGACTATGATATATTGCTATTTCTGCTAAAATTATTTTCATAGTTACAATTATTGCTACTTAAACTGATACTATTTCTATGATTTATTGCTACTACTACTATTAGTACTATTACTATTATTATAATTACAACTGTTGATGATTTAATAGTATTATTACTACTATTAGAATTATTATAATATACTATGACCACTATTATTATTATTATTATGATTATGATTATTATTATTATGTTAGTTTTGATAGTATACAGAGTGCTGTGCTCTACACTGCTGAGAAATTCATCTCACGTGAAGTGTCCCGTTGGAGGAAGTGGCTCTAAGTCTGGGTGCTTTTATTTCTGCTAAGCTCAAATATTGACCGAATGCTTATAAAGAGCCATTCACCAAAAGAGTCCCACATAACAGGCCTGCAGACCACAAAGCCGACTCACACGGAACTAGCTAGTTAATATTAAAGTGCAGCATTATTAATGCTTTTGTGTTAATGTTAGATTTTATAGGTCAGACAGGTGAGTGCAGCTCATTACTTTACTTACCTACTATCCTGGAGAAACACACAGGACCAGAAATCAGACTAAACAGAACTGCAGTCAGACATGAAATCGTGGAAAACAGACCTTCAGGGATGTATGTTGGTCCATAATCAACCTTACAGCTACAGAAGAAATACATTACACTCACAGGCCACTTCATTACAAGGTTGATAACCTGGTGCTTCCACTCACTGGTCAATTTATTAGTGACACCATGTGCTCTTTGGCCACTTTATCGGAAACACCACTTTGTTCTTACACAAACTGGTCACTTTATCAGAAACACTTTGTGCTTAGAAAAACTCATGGACATTTTATGAAAATTGGTTTCCGATAAAGTGGCCAGGGGGTGTGGTTTAGTAGTATCTACAGTCATTTACGTGCCGCTAACTGAGTAACAGATCTGGTCTTTGAGGGTTTAAAGTAAAGTACAGTAGCAAGCAGTACAAAAACTCAACCGCAAGTAATCAGTGACCTTTGACGCCTGTTATCGTGGATTGTTCCTGGATCTCTGCCAGTGAGTCAGACTTTAAGGTGGTTCAGTTTCTAGCTGGTCGCTTGCAGACCCCATTTTGAAGGGCTCAGGGTGTCAGAAGAGAGAGGACTGATACACACATTTGCAGGACTATGAGGTCTTTCTGCAGGATCTGAATGGAATCAGTGTATGATCTCATTTACTGGACTTTTTTTCTTCCTTCTAAGTTGATCATTAATGACTTTGAGTGCTAAAGCAATGATTTCTGACAGGAACGTGTTGTCCTTTATAATTAACCCTGTGAGGGAAACACGCACTGCATCCTTATCTCTCTCTTCTCTCCCTCTCTCTCCGTCGCTCTCTTTCTCTCTTTCACACACACAGCACACACACAGACTTGTTTTGTATTTTATATACATTTTGCATATCACAGAAGATATATATATACATATATACATTATGCACGCAATACAATACATACAATTTAATTAATTTTGTGTATATCAATGCGATTAATCACGATTAACTGCAGAAAACCATGTGATTTATATATATATATATATATATTAATGTAAAAAGCTGTGTATCTTTTGTGTGTCAGTAATAAGTGACAAGAAATACTGAACGTACAATCATTTACGTACAGCATTTGTTCTTTTATGTTTTATTTGGTATATTTAGTAGCATTAATGTGAAAAACACATTGCTCATCTAATCACTTATATACAAGTGTGTTTATATACAAGTGTGTGTGTATGTGAATGTGTGTGTGTGTGTGTGTGTGTGTGTGTGT
>JBBPDB010000036.1:327194-338370 GCA_037974465.1 Brachypetersius altus | reverse complement strand
CCCCCCCACCCCTTCATCCTTTTCTTTGTTTTTTTTGCAATCCGTTTGGAGTCTGTTCTATACAGGATGTTTCACATTCTGCAGTACAGAAGAACGACCCAAACTGGGCCTTTACACATGTACTGCCACACAACACATCACTCAGCATAGCTCTGTGTTAACAAATGAAATAATAAAAGAGAGAGAGTGCAAAATAAACACATTAAAGTGCACAACAAGACTCATGAGTGCACTCAATATATTACCATTAAATATATGCACTGTTGATCAAGTCACAATTCCTCTTTATTACAGTATCAAAGGGCTTTTACTCAAAAACCCATCCATTATATCCGTACACAAAATAAACAAAAGTTTCTCATTAATGTGGATTAGTCAGTAAGATGCATGTGCTTTTATCTGCACCATATTGTATGTAATATATACACATCCAAATATATTTATCATCATATTATATTATATTTAGATGTGGATATATCTATATCAATACATTTATTTAAATATCATTACATAATAATAAAAATAATTTTAATAATTTGTTTAAATGTGTTACAGTTTTACAAATTAAATAAGTTACATCAATATATAATAATACATGCATTATTAAACACCAATAATAATAATAATAATAATAATAATAATAAACATGTAACACTAAATACTTTGTTGTTGTTTAACAATATTCATTTTAGCACTATTTACATTATACTGTATTTTATACTGTAATAACTTACATCTATATGCAGTAATCTATTTGCCTGTTTGTCTATGTCTAGTTATCTATTTATCTATATCTAATTATGTTTGTCTATATGTAGTATTCTATTTATTACAGAACAACAATAAAGCTACAACAACAAAATTAATGATGAAGATGAAAATGGTGAGCATAGTAATAATAATGTCACATTACACTAAATTAAATTAAACATTGCTGGTTAACAATTATTGCCATTATGTAATGTCATGTTTATCTATGCATGTATTAAATTACATTAACATTCATATCTGTATTATTATTAAGATCATTTTAGTTAACAATAACGGTTTTTAATAACTGTTTAGTAACACAATTGTCATATCAAGAGTGAAACAGTGAAAATTATATTTAAAAAAAAAACTGCAAATCCCGGCATGCCCTTCTTCTCACGCCTTCTCAGCCAATCAGGGTGGTTCTTGTTTTGGCGCTGAGCGCAGGAGGTGGAGGGGGGGGCTTTTGTTGGAGCCGTAGAGACCCACAGCAAAAGCTGGAATTAAATATATGGCAGACAAATTTGCCCCGGTCTGCGTCCTTCATACAGCAACAAAACGAAAGAAAGAGAAAGAGAAAAGAGCTAAGAGAAACAAGGGTCGCTCCTGATTTTTACAGACATCAATTCTGAGGGTTTTTTCTTTTTCCAGCATGGGCTTCGATACTGGACTGAGCTAACTCCGTTCTCCCACAGCGGAATATAGAAACGTGGAGACAAACGCTGCTTTATTCAAGCCCTTTGTCTGTGTTTGTACATATATATACATAAATGTACATTTAAACATAGAGAGGGCGTCATATTTATGTTCCCTGCACCCGGAGTCACATTATTTGCCGTATTTGTTTAGGATGGAACACGCTGAAGGTACCGAGATTTTTTATTCAAAACCATTTCCCCCCAGTCGTTTCAATGCTTCGTTTCTGGACTCTAAACGAAATATGCATGCGTTTGTGTGTGTTTTTTGGTCCCAGGAAAAACATTAACTGTTTATACGGGGTGTTTTTAATCGCCACATTTCGGAAGCGTTAAAAATCTGGCCAATTTGATTTAAAGGGGCACCGGCAGCCATGTTAGCTCACACGTCTCTCCTCGCCCCCCCTCAAGATAAAATGCGTTTTATCTCAACGAAGAACGCGGATAGTCGGCGTTAAAAGCGTTTACATTTCACGAACACTTTTATTGCACATCTGCTTCGATCACTGGTCGAGTAGAAGCCATCCAAAGCCCCTCATTTCGTTCCCGTTAGCATGCGTGCTAAAGCCCCCCCATCTTTGGTTTCACAGAGCCTCGACGAGCTGCATTTGTGTCATTTTCAGACACACATTCTTCGTGTTAGGTGCCATTGTTTTGGCCAAAGCCTTCAACATGTTCTTTTATAACATCTAACGCGTTGAAATGGTGACTGAATTGTTTGAAAGGTTCTCAGCTTTGCTTTTATTTCTATCGCCAGCTAATGCTAAAGCTAATGCGGATTTGTTTTTCTTTGACGCGGATTTCGGTTCCATTTACAAAACACCGTTTTCTCCCTCTTGTGTGTTTATGTGCGAGGAATGCTCTAAGGGGGTACAGGACTGCATTTTTAAGCCTTCGCACATGAACCTTAATGTTTGAACTATATTATTTTTCCACCCCCTCCTTAGTCAAGTAGTGGGAGTTTTTGATTCTTGCTAATTCGCATTTGCAACCGGGGGGAGTTTTGATCAACTTGGCAACAAACGCGCCCCACTGTTTATAATAGGACAGGTGGGACACATGTTTATAAACATTAAAACTATTTTGTTCTGCCTCAGAGGACAAATATAATAGGCACTTTGCCCTCTGTATGGGGCATGTTATTGGAGAAAAGCCCCGTGTAGTGTTTACCTTGCTCCAATGCACTTGATTCGCTCATCAGCTAATTGTCAGAGTCGTGTAGAGTCGAGTCAAGGGTGTGCGCAGCTCCAAGACCAAAATCAGAGCTTGGGGGGACTTGGTGGGGTGTGTATTTGGTATTTCACAAATATTTTTCTCTGTTTAGCTTGATAATTTCAGCCCAGGTCAATTAGGAAAAGAACAGTGACATAATTATTGGACAATTAAGTTATCCAGTAAACGGAGAAATCCTGTTCATTTTTTAAATCCGCAGTTGATCGAGCTGTACAATACGAACTATTTGTAGAATATCAGTATTGCGCTTTTACAGCTGCACAGGCCCAAATCACTTTAAAAAAAAAAGGCTTAGTCTGTAAATATTGTTTCAGACGGTACACTTACTCCCCCATCAATACAATCAATTTAAAAGAAGATTCAAAAAGTTTTTGTGATATCACAAAACATTCATTTAAATATACGTCCTTCTGGCTACAGCAGTTTAGCTCTGCCAACTCATCCACCGATTCACCAACACCTTTAAAATCAGAACACCCAGTAATTCATCTGGATTGGAACTGGTCACCCTCTCTGAAACACTGATTGTTTAGAGGCTCGTTTGTATATTGCAGCCTTTTATGATCATAGAGAACAAATATTGTGATGCATAGTTAGTCATTATTTGCTATATGAAACATATTGAGCGGAAATAATCAACTTAACATTAACATTGTCTTAACAACTTAACAAGTATCGTATTTTCTGTATGTTTTTTTTTATAAGATTGCAGTCAGGAACAACAGGTGATATATTGTGCAGCTCTAACCCTGTTTCCAAAACACAAAAGCGCCACAAAACTTTTTCCTGCCCAAAAGTTTATTTTCTACTTAGCGTTAGAGTCCCAGTTCTGCACGTTTACTGTTGTAGACTCCTGATAATTGGCTGCTGAGTTGGACCAGAAGCACCTCAAACAGCAGTAAATATCCATTAATATTGACTAAATTCTCCTATAGATGTGTGTTTGTACAGCTTGTGTTATTTGTGGAGGCTGATTGACTTGTTTGATGTTTTACGGCATTGGTGGGACAATCCAGCCTAAAATGTAAAAAAAAACCCTGCTTGCCTGCGTCTTTGATGAAGTGGTACATAGAGAAAGATTTAAGCCCCCAAAACCCTTTTGTTGATGCATTTTGAAGGTTGGGGTTAGGGTTTGTTGCTGTCTAAGTGCTTTGGAGTTGTTTCTGGTTGGGAGGAGAGGGACGAAATGGAGACAAATAACGTTTTAGCTGGAGATTGGAACATATCGTCTGTTTTTGTATTTCGTAGCACAAAGATTATGTAAATTTGTGAATTCTGTGAGGCTGATCAGGCTGAGGGTTGCACTGCTGCTCTACAGAATCACTAATAACAATAAATGCTAGTTTTAGTTAGGAACGCCTTATTTAGTGCAGCATCAAAAATTAGTGTTTGCATGTACCAGGCATCTAAATGCTTTCACACTACTAGTTAAATGTACCGCTTATCCAATTATTTTATAAACTGCACATTTTTCATTCTTATTTCAACACTGGAAAGTTGTTTTTTTTTTTTTTTTACAAACAAAGCAAATCTTGATACTTTTTTTTCGTGCTTTACTGTTCATTTTTTTTTTCAGATGTTAAATTTGGTAGCAGAAAGACTATCAAACACTGAAAAAAATGTCTAAACAATTTGCATGGGTGACTAAGACTCTTGCATAGTATTGTATGTCAAACACGTTTCCTTCATAAGGTGAAAGAATCGGTAACAGTGCATGTCTGACATTTTATTAACTGGTTATGCGGCGACGCAGTCAAATTATAGACTGTGCTTTAAATGCACTAGTTGTCATCACTCAATAGCTTTTTAAATATCTAACACATATCTGGTAATCCACATTATAATTGTTCGGTGGCTTTTTGTAGGTCCGTAGTCCTGAATAAAATAATGAAAGAACTAAACAACAGAGGGACTCAAATGGTGATCATACTGTTTTTGTTGGCAAAGAACATTGGGCATATTTTTTGTAAATGCTGAGTAACATGCAAATGTAGAAAATTTCAGTGGATGTCAACTTTTGACTAGTCGTATAGCTCAGCTGTGTGTTTTGGCAGTCTTTTGTGGGCCAGTGTTGCTATCCAGTATTTTATTTACACATCTGCTGTTTATGCATAAATGTTCATAATTCAGATTAAATATACTGAGATTGGCAGTAGAAACAAGTATATTGTTTATTTTCAAG
Organism: Brachypetersius altus; assembly: GCA_037974465.1. Classification (NCBI taxonomy): domain Eukaryota; kingdom Metazoa; phylum Chordata; class Actinopteri; order Characiformes; family Alestidae; genus Brachypetersius; species Brachypetersius altus. Next base: position 333,510 of record JBBPDB010000036.1, on the reverse strand, counting down.
GGGTTACAAATGAAGCAACTTAAAAGAAGTGCAGTTATTTTAGCCAACTGAATATTCTTCTTTCAGTTCAGTAAATTCATCATCAAATGCGGCCTGAAATATTGACCAGTTTTTGACACTGATATCAACATGGCTGTAGAAAGTTTGTCAGGGCTGGTAGAATCAACTTTTTAACACTTACAAATATTGACTTGAAGTGTATTGTTACACCCATAATCATTACAATTCCATATTCTGTATTTTTTTTTTGTATATTCATGCACTGATTCACCAACACCTTTAACGGTTAAAATTGAGACTTTTGTTGGCTTACATAAAAACCCAGTAACTCAACTGGAGCTCTCCCTGTCAGAAACACTGTGATTGGTTGGAGGCTTATTGCATATTGCAGCCTGTTGAGATATCAGTATGATAGAGAATGATATCGCAATAACAACTGTGCAGCCCCTTAAAGACCTGTTGTCTCACTCTATTGACCCACATGGTTTGTTCTTTTCTCTGCAGGCCCTGTAAGAAAAAGGGAAACTTAAAGGATGCTGGAGCAGAACAATGGATTTCTCCTTCTCTTTCATGCAAGGGATCATGGGAAACACAATTCAGCAACCCCCTCAGCTCATTGACTCGGCTAACATCAGACAGGAGGACGTGTACGATGCCATCAGTGACCCAGGGGACGAGGGCGGACCTGCGACCTATGAGTCTCCGCTGGAGTCCGGGTTCTCCTACCCTCCTGAAGACCTCCCGGTGGTTGCCAACGGTTACCCATCAGGGATCGGCACTTACGAGCACCAGGCCAAGTTTGCTCTGTACTCGCAGTACCCCAATGGTTCTGCCAATGGCTATGGCGCCATCCGTAACTACAGCGACCATGGCCTGCTGCTGGGGGAGGGCACTGTGTTGAGGACACCAGTGGTGCAGGAAAAGCCGCCGTCTCTCATCTCTTCTCCTCCCCCTCCCCACTCTCACCTCCATCACCAGCCTCACCATCCCCCACACCCCCACCATCAGCACCAGCAGCAGCACCACCACCACCATCCTCCGAACCCTCAGCTGATTCCTCAGCACCATCACCATCCTCACCCCGTTCCATCTTCCCACCTCCTTTCTTCCGTGTACCCTCCACCTCCCCCTCCCCTCCTCCTGCCCACCTCTCCGCCACCCCCTCAGCCCATCCACGATGCCGCCACCTCCTCCAACCCCCTGGCGCCGAAGAAGACCGAGAAGAGCTCGCCAGAGATCAAAATCAAGATCATAAAGACGTACCAGAATGGCCGGGAGCTCTTCGAGTCATCGCTTTGTGGGGACCTGCTGCAGGAGTTCCAGGCCAGCCAAGTGTCCCACAGGAGGCACGAGCAGAAGAAGGAGAAGAGAAAAAAGAGAAGCGGGCGGCATACACCACCTGCCACCGCCTTTCCCAGTCAGGTTGGTCAGGAAAAGCTGGACCAAACTTGTCTTGTCCAGCCTGCCGAGGTCCAGCCAGCACAGGAGCATCAGATCATTCCCTGCCTGAAAATCCCCAAAACAGAACCCAAGGAACATAAGGTGATTAAATCTTATTACTGAAGTGCTCAATGCATATTTTAGATATATAGCACAAAGTCACCCCCCTCTTTTCTTCATATTTTGCTTCCAGAGATCCAGACTTCATTGTTTTTGTAATGTAGTCACGAGGAACAGTTCTCCAGGCTCCCAGAAGGACTTTCAAAGACTCCTTAACCTGACCAGTTTCAAAGGAATGTTTATTAAGACACACAGTGACCTACGTATAAATCATCCAAGCAGAACAAAGCACACCTAACTTGAGGCCTTAATCAGAGAAGAAGTAGGTGTAGATTATCCTTGATGATCAGGTGACGGTCAGTATACTGGTGATGCTGAATGCTGAGAGGTTGGAATTCCTTTATCTAGGCTACTTGTGTCTTTGGAGACTTTATAGCCCGTCACAGTAAGACATTTGTTTCCATTGCTTTCAATTAATCTACTGACAGGTTGACAGGCAGATAATGACTGTGTTGTAAGAACAAGCTTTGGCTTCTCTTCCTCTGTTCAGTGTTTCTGACCCTCAGCACCCATCCTGATCCCCTCTCCTGGGCAAGTAATGCATACATTTTAATAGATCAGTATATCAGTACAGAGGGGCCTGTACGACACAGATCCGTTCCTTTGACAGTGATGTAACCTGAATTTTGGTTTAAGTCGGAACACACCCTAGCCTAAGTAACATAGTTGTAAAATCATTAAAAAAAAACTGTCCACAGAAAAAGAAAAAGGAAAACGCCCTCAAGCGTTACAGCATATTCTTCCACCACTCACAACCAAACTTATTCACCCATGTAGTCTGTAAGTACAAGCCAAACGGTGTAAGCCGAGTGGGAGTGAGCTTTGTAAACTCGAAACGGTGTATGTCAAGACAGTTGTACCTAAAGGACCCCCTGTATTAATATAAATCTCGGTATCTGTTTCTCATAGCAATATCAGTTTCAAAATTACTCCCTGATTACAGCCTGATTTCACCTGAAATGCTTTCTTATTACACCGTCATTACAGTTTAATTGCTGTCTAATTACAGCACATTTCTGCCTGATAGCACCCTAAATGGACCCTGTTTCCAGCCTAATTATTGCCCGATCACGCCTTGATAAGACCCTAAATACAACTTGTTTACCCCTTTATTACAAAATACTTACACCCTATTTATTCCCTTATTAGAACCCATTTGCAATACAATTAACAGCCTGATTACAACCTAATTACAGTCATCACAAAAATTAGGCAAAACTTACACCCTGATTAAACTAATGTCATTATTGAAACACAAGATGAATCATGTCCAACTACTTTATTAAAGTAAAATGATTAAGTAAATAAACACTAATGGCTAGCATTTGCCTATGGCAACCATGACAATTCCCCTTGCAACCGGCTAGCCACCCGAGTCGCCATATTAACCAGCTAGCAACAACCACAATTAACCAGCGCATTTTCTCACTCGTTAGGTGTTTAAAATAAATAATATATATACATTGGAACCAGTTCTGCTGTTGTCATGATTATCACAAATATATGAACTATGATTAAATATATAATGTAATTCAAAATAGTCTGAATGTTATATTGTTATATTGCTATATGTTCAGTTTAGTCATGTATTTATTTGCAGGCACTAAAGAGGTGGAAAATATGCCCATATTTCTCGTTTATTTGATCAGTTATGTCACAGTGTGTCTAATTATCTTGAAATCTTCATTAGAGACTGACAGCATATTTCATTACAGATGGCGCTGAATGTAATTAGCCTCATTAACCAAGTTTATTGCAGCATAGTGTAAATAAAAATCAGTGCTTTTAGCGTTTTACAGAGTAAATGTGGCACAAGTGAATCTTTTCTGTCTTCTGTATTATCAAGTGTCAGAAAATATACATAAAATGCATCATGAAATTATATTGAATACTATTTTCTGCCTGTGAAACTGTCTTGAAATGGGAACAATTGTTTATTGCAAGAGGCTGCAAAGTACCTAAAGATACAAGGAGCATAGATAAAGTTGTTCCAGCCACTGAGCATTCGGCACCACCATTCTGCTTGAATGATTCATACGTAGGTCACTGTGTGTCTTAAACAAAAAAACATTCCTCTGGAACTGGTCACATTCAGAGACTGGACTGAAAATGAGAGGCTCTGAAGGTCCTTCAGGAAGCCTGGAGAGCTATTGCTCAAAACATAGTACTGTTAACAAGGTAGTGGAGGTGGTGGTGGCCTAGTGGTAGGATACTTGCCTCTGGACCAAGAGGTCCTACCTTCAGCACCACCCCTGGGTTCCTGAGCAAGACCCTTAACCCCAAGTTGCTCCAGGGAGAGACTGTCTCCTGTAGTTACGGAATCGAGGTCGCTTTGGATAGAAGTGTCTGCTAAATGCCATGAATGTAAATGTATCATTATTTGAATGAGGGTCTGATATGAGCAGATGAGATTTTGGAGGAACAGACAGAATGAAGAGTGACTCTAACACCTCCGTTCTGAAATAACTCGTGCTGTGTGATGGGACGTAAGCTGCGTTTCAGCTGTTCCTGCCTGTGTGCTGCAGTTGGAGCAAGAGAGTCTGATTTGTGGGTCTTCTTTCACTCAAAAGTATCGTAACCTGCAGTACTGGATGATCCGGAACTTTAGGGTCTTTTCACATATAGTCCTCTAGAAGTGGTAAAAAAGTGGACCAAGAGAAAGGGAAAGTTAAACTAACCATGCCACAGACTTAAAGCAAACTCAGGAGGTGGTCTCAGTTTGGTTTGTTTCAGAGGGGTCTGTGTTCATTTTGCGTGTTCGCTTTAAGGGCTGAAACGGACCAAGTGTGAAAACACCCTTAAATTCTGATACTTATGAATCTGAACCATTAGTAATTTTCCTGTTTCTGCGTTACTTATTCATTTCTAATATTTGTATATCTGTAAACAATGTGTCTCATCTTTCTTTTTTTTTTGCACAACCAGGCAAAATGATAGACTATTTTTATAAAGACTGTTTACATCCACCCACGCACACAAACCCCTTCCACCCGCCCTTACAGTCACCTGTTCCACTCACCCTCACACTCAAACACCCCTTCCACTCCACATGTGGAATTTTGGCTTTTAGAGTTCCAAATAAACATGATTTATTTGTTGAACATTTTTAAAGCTCTGATTCTATTCGCTCATCAGAGTTTCTCTTATGCTCAGCATTTGTTTGCTGTTAGCATCTCTTCCAAGCATTTAAGGTGTATGTTGCCATAGTGACAGTGTCAGAAGATGCACTGGAGTGTCATATGTCTCAGAGGAAACACCTGCTCACCTTCACCCTCCCAGCGTTTGTGTGAAGGTGGAAATCCTGGTCAGTGGATGGAACTGGACATGATTAAATTGGGGGGAATTTGTGACATTATTAATCACAAAAAATGATCAGTCATGTTTGACGCAAATATTATTTCAAAAATATGATCACAAACCAGATGCTTGTCCAGTATAAGATCTGATTTCCCCTGTTTGGGAGGTGCTTCCAACCCGCGTCTTTTTTCTCTCTCTCTCTCACACACACAGTCTAACAGCAGCAGGGCCAGTAACCTTTATTCACAAAACCTTTAATTACGTTCTTTTTTTTCTGAAGGGGGATTTGTGATGGGTGGGTTCTGATTGAAGCCTCCTGCTGCAGTTTCCTCCCTCCTTACTGTGTATGTGTACGTGTGTGTGTGTTTACAGGTGGAGCAGCACTTCCCCTCTGTCATCACGAGCACAGGAGTGTGTGTGGAGTACGAGATCGGGGACCTGGTGTGGGCGAAAGTGGGGACGTATCCCTGGTGGCCTTGCATGGTGTCTTCAGACCCTCAGCTGAAGGTCCACACACGGATCAACACCAGAGGTAGTGACTTAACATTGCCTCTCAACCATCGTTAACATGAGTTGATGCCCTTTTGGTTGTAGCTACATAGAAATAGGTAGGTAATACTATTTGTGTGTGTGTGTGTGTGTAGGTCACAGGGAGTACCATGTGCAGTTCTTCGGCAGCGTGGCAGAGCGGGCCTGGATTCATGAGAAGAGAATAGTGGTGTATAAGGGAGAGAGCCAGTTTGAAGAACTTCAAACAGAAACGTTACGCAAATCCACCAACCCAACGGAGAGGCAGAAGGTCAGCCATTATTTTTACACCTTGCTCAGAGTGAGGAGCTTTTAGTTCTGTAAATAACTACAAATATTTTTCTGATTCAGCTCAATATTAATACACACATACACCTGTGTATGTATACAGTGAGGAACATAAGTATTTGAACCCCCTGCGATTTTGCAAGGTCTCCCACTTAGAAATCATGGAGGGGTCTGAAATTCACATTGTAGGTTCATTCCCACTGTGAGAGACAGAATGTAAAATATATCAGGAAACCACATTGTATGATGTGTAAAAAATTTCTTTGTATTGCACTGCTGCACATAAGTATTTGAACACCTGAGAAAATCAGTGTTAATATTTGGTGCAGAAGTCTGACTCTTTCACACAGATCTCCTCTAGATCTGTCAGGTTGCAGGGCTGGTGCTGAGCAACATGGATTTCAGCTTCCTCCAAAGATTTTGAATTGGATTTAGGTCTAGAGACTGGCTGGGCCACTCCAGAACCTTGATATGCTTCTTACGGAGCAACTCCTTGGTTCTCCTGGCTGTGTGCTTTGGGTCATCGTCATATTGGAAGACCCAGCCACGACCCATCTTCATTGCTTTGACTGAGGGAAGGAGGTTGTTGCTCAAAATCTCACAATACATGGCCCCATTCATCCTCTCCTTAATACAGTGCAGT
>JBBPDB010000036.1:288031-313659 GCA_037974465.1 Brachypetersius altus | reverse complement strand
AACATATGGATGGAGAAGGAGCACACATACTTGTAACTCGAATTTTAGAACACACTCGAACTCGTGTGTGTGTGTGTGTGTGTGTGTGTGTGTGTGTGTGTGTGTGTGTGTGACCCCTAAATGATTAAAACGGGAACATTCAGCCTGTTCTGTTGTGTTTTCCAGGACCGTGTGATTGATGCTGGACCCAAAGGAAACCTCTCTCGCTTCATGAACCACAGCTGCAGCCCAAACTGTGAGACACAAAAGTGGACAGTGAATGGAGACATTCGCATCGGACTCTTCACGCTTTGTGACATCGCGGCAGGTCCGACATTGACCATTCTGCGGTTTGACCATAGAATGCACAAACATTTATTAGTAGTTTATTAGTAGGACAAAAATCTTTTTTAATTTCTATACTGTTCAATCTATTACTTATCGAAGGCTTGAACTTTGAACAGTTGCTGCTTTTGAACACTAGGTTCAGTGTCAAATTTATATTTTATCATTTATATGAAATCATTTTTCATTTTATAACAAATCATTCTTTAATTTTTTCAGTCAGTCATAAAAGCCATAGATATTCATAATTTATCTTTAATTCCAAAAAACTTCAAATAATTCTTTAATAGTGTTCAGAATCAAAAAGGCCTCAATAATTATTGAAATTAAATTATTAATTGAATAAAAATATTTTAGGTTAAAAATACTATCCAGCCTAAGAATACTATCCAGAGTGTCAGGAAAAGGACATAATTTCATTTCATATTCATAATGATCAGAAAATATGGTTTGTGTGTGTTCTGCAGACACTGAGTTGACATTTAACTACAACCTGGACTGTCTGGGGAACGGGAGGACGTCGTGTCACTGCGGGGCCGAGAACTGCAGCGGGTTCCTGGGAGTTCGACCCAAGGTATGTGGGAACGTGTGTCTGTTTTCACTCTTATGACACACAACTCCAGCAGCACTTTGGGTAGTGATGATTCATAGTAACATCGGATTAAGTTCTCTGTGGTCATAATTATTTTGATTTATTTTCAGTAATTTGAAATGATTTATCTATTACTGTAAGTGTTCACAGAACAGAGAAAGTGTGCACAAAAAAAGACAATACAGAGTAAATGCATTTCCAAAAGAAAACACAAAGTGTTTGCTATAAAAGCATTCATTTAGTGCAGTGTTTTACTGGCGTTACGTTCCAAGAGGATACGCGCATTGTGAAAAAAAACGAGATGTTGTGATGTGGTAAAAAAAAAATAAAAGTGTTAAAGGCCTATTTTTATAGTGTAAACCCTAAATAATCCCCCAAATATGCTCCCAAAACATTTTAGACAGTTTAATACATTACTCTTAAAGAAAATAGCAGCCAATCAGCAGCAAGGAGAAATAAATAACGTTGTCTGATTGGCTACTTTCAAACCTCATGCCTCTGAGTACAGACAACTGTGGCGTGCCTCATCCTTGTGCTGGGTTGTTTATGTTTGGGTGCGGGTATCGGACGCTGAGCAGCGGAGGATATCTGCAGTTTCCACGATATATGTTTGGTACTGTTTTGTTACATACTGTTCTGCTTCTGGTGTGTAGAGCGCAGTGGTGATGGAAAAGGAGGAGAAGGTGAAGAACTCAAAGTTGAAGGCTAAGAAGCGGAAGCTGAAGCCGGAGAGCCGCCAGACCCATGAGTATCAGTGTTACTGCTGCGGGGAGGGCGGGGAGCTCGTCATGTGCGACAGGAAAGACTGTCCTAAAGCCTATCACCTGCTCTGCCTGAACCTTAGCAAACCCCCGCACGGTACAGCACAACGATATACACACCACTAACTAACAACAACCTCTACCACAGCAAACCACTGCACTGTACAGACACTTCTACCACATGCACAAACACACACCATAGCAATTTCACACACTTTCACTATAAAATTCAGTGTTTTTTTTCCATAAAAATATCAATATTGTCGAATAATAGATTGCCAAAGAAGATGATACTGATACAATTTTATTTTTTAAACCACCTTTCAGAAATTCAAGTTCACTTTGTAATTGTGTTGGCAAAAGTAATCAAAGATGATTAATAAAATATGATTCTTAAATTCAATATTGACTTAAATAGCCTATTATATATTGATGTGTGTGTAAATGTGTTTTCAGGCCGCTGGGAGTGCCCATGGCACCAGTGCAGTGTTTGCCAGCGCCCCGCCTCAACATTCTGCCACTTCTGCCCCACGTCTTTCTGCCGTGAGCATGAGGGTGGACAGTTGGCACTTTCAGCACGGGATGGCCGGCCCTGCTGCTCCAAACATGATCCCGCCCAGACCGGCCAGGCCAGAGTGAAACAGGAGCCACTGGAGCCCGGAGAGGAGGAGGAGGAAGAGGTGGAGGAGGAGGCAGGGCCGGAAGAGGGAGGGGCAGGAAGAGGAGGAAGAGGACAAAACGAGGGGGAGGACATGGGCGAGTGACTGACAGTGGGACTGAAACTGAAGGGGGCGCTGCTGCATCCCAAAGCATCCGTACAAGTGTTACCTGTATCCATTCCAGGCCAATGGTGGTGGCGTGTTGATTTTTTAATAGTCTCTTCAATCCTCCAGACACGAGGGACAAAATCACAACCAACCCTCACTTTATCTGCAAATACACTCCAGAAACAAAAACAAACAGAAACACACAAGGACTTGATTTTCTGTACCTCATGTAAATAGAAAGGATTCCTATGAGGCGGAGTGGAGTTCAGCACATATTCAAATATCAGCTATCGGTGGTACTTAAAAAAAAGACAAAATAAGACAAAAAAAACCCAAACAAAATAATAATATAAAAAACACAAAAGAGAAGCAGCAAGCGGATGGCTGGGGTTCAGGTCTGCGCTGCCACTTCATACCCACGTGTTTGTGATTTGTAAGATATATATATCATTATTAATATATTTATGACTATGTTTACATCCGCTCACAGTGTACAGTATTGTTCATCTGTATTAGTGAGTTTGATATCACTATTATTAATGTTGTATACGTGCCCTGAAATGATGAGCCCACTCCACTGCTTGGCCTTTTTTTTTTTTCCTTCTTTTTTCCCCCTCCATCAGGTTCACCCTTTTCACACGGGGCAAAGGAAATTGGAGATCGCAGCACTTCATTCTTTTTTTTGGGGGGGGGGGGGGGGGGGGCAAAGACGAGGTTCCCTCAGTGTTCTACCAGCTTTCCGGAACTTTCTTCCAGTTCTCTGGGTCCTCTGTGCTCTTTCGTCCCAACACTGCCATCGTTAGGACTCTGCCAATATGGACATCGACTAGCTTGTTTTTATTTGGGTTGCTATGGTTAGGACTGTTTCAACATTTTTGTTGCTTCCACTGGGATATTTGTAAATACAGTGTCTTGTTCTTTTCAGTGATTTTGCCAAAAGTGGTCACTGTCCGTCCCGTGCAAAAAAAAAAAAAAAAAACTAACTTACAGTTGTACAGTAGTGGTGAATTCGGAAGGTAGAACGTTCAAGGTGTACCTTAATTTTTCCAGAAATCATTTTTCAATGTCTTAAAGCGGATCGATGTTACAGATTTTGTTTTGTTTTTTTGTATCACATTTTGTCTTAAGGACTAAACCAAGATGCGGAGCTGGAAGATGAGCGACGAGCTGAGAGTGTAGCATAAACCTTTTGCGCGATTTTTCTACTTCCTAGAGGTAAATAGAATTTTAAAAAAAACTCATGGCTTTAACGCGGTCCATGTGACAGTGTCGTGACCTCCTCGCTCTGTAGCTCCTGTGGTGTGAAGTTCTGTGCTCGAGAACTTTTTCATGTCCTCCTGGGCCGCATTCACCCTACAGCAGTAGATACACTCGCTGACCTTCGCATTAGTGTGTGTACGTGCAACGTCCAGCCTCATCTCGATGTTCTGATTTTTCTTAAACTAAGTCCACAGTATTCAAAAAATACACTCTTAAAAATAAATGACAAAAAAAAGATTTTTTTGAGCAAACTGATAAATCAGGATAAAATGAGCCAAACTCATATTTTCTATTTTACTGTTAAGTTTGTTTAATGTAGATCCAGTTTCCACCAGAGGGGGCGACAGATGGTGGGTTTTGCTGCTTGTTATTGATGATTATTTGAGGCTCTGACCTTATGCTGTTGTAGATGCGACAAAGGAGTTTAAAGAGGCGTACTAAAGCTCAGAACTGTTTGGGATCCTTTATTTTTAAGAGTGTCCAGAACGAAAGTGTTACTGAGTTTAGTTGAACTTGTTTAGTTTTCTCAGCGGTCCGCTGTTCGATGTTGTGCGTCCAGAGCGGAGAGTGACAAGTGTGAAGGAGTTTCACTGCCAAATGGAAGCTCTGGGGTGCGCCACCGAGCGGCAAGACCGCCATTAAAGCACTTTTGCTTTGTTTCTGTCTCGTGTTGGCCTTACATAGATGATCCTCACAACAGTTTATTTTTTAACTTTTTTCCCTTTTCTATTCCTATTATTTAGCACTTTTTATCCTCGGACCTCATTCCTGTTTGCATGTAAACGGTTTCCGCACTCGTTACGTATCGTATTCTGTATTTTAACACGTTTGGTAATAAAGTTTCCACAGAATGTGTCATCTTTAACCAAACACAGCTAGTGTTACTTCAGGAGATTTTTTTTTTGTACTTTTTCTGCCTCCTCGGCATGAAATACCCCTGATTATAACTTAAACAATGTTTGTTTTTACATATTTTAATTTTGTTTCTCCTCCGGATGCGCGAACGTCCTGATTTCAATGTCGTATGTTTGGACCGATCCACAAATGCCTTGTTTGACCCGTCGTGTTTATCGTCTGCTCGAACTTTTCAGTGTCGTTAATTACACTTTTTTACTCTTCAGTTCTTCCTGAAGCCTTTACTTTTTGCCATATCAGCTGTGGAAGGTTCTGTATTCCCTCCTCAAAGCTGTCCAGTGTTCATGCGCTGTACTCCATGTCTGTTTTTGTTTATTTTTATATAAATATGAGATTTAAAGTGTCATGAACATCTTGTGTTTCTTCACGCATGGAGGTGCCTGTTCTTTAATTTACTTTTTAACGAATCGCCGCCTCACCAGAGCTCGTTAGTGTTGATGTCTTGAGCTCACATTCCTTTCACAGATGTTTATTTTTATGATTTTTAGGGGTTGTTTTGTTGTTTTCAATGCTACGGGACGTGACTGAGTTTGTTTCGTGTGAAGCTTAAGTGTTACTGTAAAGTTCTCACCATTGCGATTTCATTGGATCGAAGTATTCACTCCAAACTAAATAAAGTATAACTGATATTACCTGGGTAGATGGACCTCCTCCGCTTTTCTGAGAGATGTGCTCGCAAGCAGAGCCTTTTCCAGCCGCGTGGCGTCACGTCGTGTACATATTAGACGGCAAGGAACTCCACTGTCGCTGTGCTGTAGTGTCTGAAAAATGCCTGTAAACTTACTCCTGAATGTTTGTGAATTATAGGCACATTTTTTGAACGTTTTCTTTTACTGTATTTTTATTTGGACTTTTGAGATGTTTTTTCTTCAGAATTCATAATTTATTGAGAGTATTTTAAGCGACATTCCACAGATTTACTCAGATTCAGACTTGCCTGGTTTGACTTCAATAAAACTGTACTGAATGTTCAAAGCCAGCCCCCCGCCCCCCTCGTTTGTGGGGTCAGAACTGTCACTATAAGACCCTGAATCAAAGGTATTATATCACTATTAATGCAACTGCAGTGTGTGTTTGGTGTGAAACAATTCATTGTAGACTCCAACACAAACCAAGCTGTTTTATTCACGATTGACCCCCGGTAACGCTCCACGTGTCTGGAGTGTTCATATGGATTTTTATTGAAGGTAAAATAGTGGTAAAAACTAAATCACTTTTCTTTGTGGACTTTTTTGCCTCATGACGCCCTGCATGTATCCCTCCCCCATGAATGGGTTTAGTTTTAGGACCAAAATCTTCTCAAAAGAATGGTTTCTCCAGAACCATTAAATCCACTATATTTATCTTACACTTTTATTTATCGGGGATTTTGGAAAACAGATGGGCTTTCCCTTTAATACCAAGAGCTTGGGGCCTGTTTTTGAGAAGCGTCTCACCAAGAATGATATTGCAAGATGATCTTTTAATGGTTTGAGAACTCATTGCTGAGAGAACTGGGACAGAAAGTCGGGACAGAATTTCATGTTAGGCTTGTGCTAAACTAGTCTGGGTGCTACGGGGGTTTCATGTGTATATCCACAAGCTCACACTGACTACACACACACTCTGAAATGCTGGATTAGTGTGTTAACCCTTAGAAAGGTGTTTTTATCTCTTCAGGCCAAAAGGACAGTGAAGATACAGAGAATGTATGTAAATGTACTTTTAAAACACAGGGGTTGAATCCCAGAATTCTCCTTATTCTCTATAATGGTGGACAAAACAAAGAAATGAGGGGGGGGCTCAAGACTTTTGCACTGTTCTGTGCATAGCATAAAAATCTCTAAAATACTCTTTTTTTCTTTTTTCTTTTTTTTTTACCAAAGCTGGACGGACCTGAAAACAATCTACAAAAATCTTTAAAACTCCGGAGACGAGGCTAAACTCTTTCAGAGGGGCCCAATGAACTACAAGAGTTTCCAGTGGAAAACCTGCTGTAATGTTCAAGTCAAGTCAAACAGGTGTTTACTGTCATTTTAACAGTTACAGTTTACACAGAGAAATAAAACAACAGTCCTCCAAAACCACATCATTCCTCCAGAACCACAGCGTTCCTATAGGTCCAGCGTGCAACATAAGAACAAAAACAGGACCAAACTACACAAGTGCAGAGAGGACTAAATACACAGAATGAAAAGAGAGAAAAAATAAGAGCAATAAAACATGTAGTATCGTTGACAATTAAATGAATGCTGTATTGTTAAAGAACCTTTACACTTTGTGCTTGTTTACTAAAATTCTTCCCCTACAGCTCTGCTTAAAGAACACCCTGTGGCACTTTTTTGTATTACTAAAACATATCCATTTTTGAAAAAGGAAAGTAAGCAATGAGCATAAAAATACATTTCTTCTTTTATTGTGGTTGTTTTGTATATCTGCTGGTCCTGTGTCTTTTGGCCACACCTTCTCTAGCCACACCTGCTTCTCCATTGGCCATACCTGCTTAAATCATTATACTTACGTTTTTAGTGGAAGATGACAGAGAAGAAACTCAGAAAGAAGATCTAATGATCAGAATAGATAAACATTGTAGATGCATTTGCATATTCCAGTGTTTTGAGTATTGAGGTGTACAAGCATACAAGTGTAGAAGTGTACAAGCGTGCACGTGCGCAAATGTGCGAGTGTGTACATGTACAAGTGCACAAGAGTGCTGGTGTACAAGTGTGGAAGTGCACAAGATCACAAATGGGCAAATGTACAATCATACAAGTGTGCTAGTTTACAGGTGTGGAAGTGCACAAGTGTACATGCATGTGCGGATTGAAACGCCCCCCTTCCTGAGAGTGCAGGCTCTTCTCTATCGTGACGTGTCCGCGGGGCCTGTCTCTCCGGTTTTTTCGTGCTGGTTGTTCAGGATAAGGGCTGAAGATCGTGATGTACTGGTTCTAAAGGGTCCTGGGAGATGCTGAAACTGACACAGTTGGTTCTAAGTACATGACAGAACCCAGCGTGGCCGTGCGCCACAGGGTGAGACGAGAACGGAACGGAATCGCAGGTCTGTACGAGAGCGCGCGACACGGAGAGAAGACAGAGAGGAGGAGGAGGATGATGATGGTGATGATGAAGGACGCAGTGCCGTGTTTGGTGCTCGTAAGCTTGGAACACGTGGCTTTTTCCACGTTTATTTAGCTCCGTTCCGCCTTAAATGGTGCTGTTCCATTCGGGCGCCTGAGAAACTGCAGCACGGTGGAATTCAAGGTGGAACGGTGGAATGGAGCTAAAAAAACTCATTTTTGGCCTTTAACATCCAGTACAGTCCACTTTACAGCTTAATCTCTCTCAGTCATTTTTGCAAATTCTTAATTTTCACTTTTTCTCTCTCTCGAACATCATCTATCACTTCCTCACCTTCCTTTCCGTCACTAAACTCCCTTTTTTGGGGTCCCAAGATCCCCTTCCTCACTCAGTGCTCTTTGTCCTGGTTTGGTGTTTAAATGAGTGTTTTTATATTTTTCTTGTTTAATAAACTTATTCTAAAGGCCTTTACATTCAAAAAACCATTTAATCAAATCTTTCCTGTTAAACTGGACGTTTAGGGGTGTATTTCTTTAAAGAGGAAAACAATGTTAGTGGAGGGGTTTGAAGTGGGATTGCTTTACAGTGGAGGCGAATTCAACCAGCCCTCTTTGAAGCAAATAGAGCTCTTTTGTTAACTATGGACCTACCAGTGAAGTGTCATGTGTCTCTGAGTGTTTATATGAATGTTTTATTATGGGGGGAAATAGGAATCGCGTTTCTTTTGGGGCTATTTGGCCTCACAATGCCCTCCATGTATCCCTCCGCCATGAATGGGTTTAGTTTAAGGGCTAAAGCTTCTCAAACCTTTGATAGATCAATCGCAAGTGTCAGGTGGTGTAACTGTAATCATTTGATGGAGCAACTTTCTGTGAGGAGATTTTAGGGGCAGATGTCTGTTTCTATTCACTTCCACTTTAAAGCTAGTTTCTCCAGAACCTACTATCTTTTGGTGGAATACTCTGTGAGTCTTGGGATGAGTTGGGAAAACACTAAAGGGTATTTAAAGGGTCCATATCCTATTTTTTTTGCATGACAGGCTTAAACAGGCTTTATTGTTACTGTTTCTTTAAAAGACCTATGCAAATGAGTTTTGTTGTGATTGGCTTGTACTTCATTCAAACATCATGTTTTGAAACTGACATAAATCTTTAGAATAAGAAATGTGGGCCCTTTAAAGTGGGTGCAGGACAGTTTTTGGGAATGCTTCTCGGTTCTCCTGGATGACCTCAGAATAACCCTGCTGACCTCCTGGCCCTCAGGGTGCAGATGTTGTTGACACCCCTGTCCTGAAGATGAGGAAGAGTATGGATACCAGGTTCATCGCTGAAGTTGTCGTCCGTCTGCTGCTCCTCGCTGTGTTCCTGTGAGTCTTCACACAGCTGTTTTTAATGCACCCAAAAACATGCTATTTATATATACATGATTAAAAACACATTATTAATAAAGGGAGATGAGAATGTTCCAACAGCTCACTTTGTGTGCAGTGATTTACAGCAGCATGTACAAACACACATGTAAATACAGTTTAATCACAAAGAGGGTTTGTTTAATTCTACCCAGCTTTAAAGTATTTGTTCTGATTTCCATTTTGACCAGCGCTCACAGCCTGAACTCTCGTCCACACGCATTCCAGTCATTCCTTGAGATGTTTTCAGAAATAGTTCTCCAGGACATTCCTTTTGTTCTGTTCTCTCTTCACCCCCAGTGAAGCTCCACGTGTCTCTGGGTATTTATTTGGATGTTCATGATTGTAAACAAACAGTGTTTGAGGTGGATCTGCTGTGTTTTCAGGGTGACGGAGCAGCTGTCGCCGTTCAGCCGGGAGATCCAGCCGGAGGAGCTGTGGCTCTATAAGTTCCGACATGTGAAGAACGACCGCGTTCCCACCTCTCTCATGTTCGTAAGTGGGTCTGTTTCTGTGTTTCAGGAATGAACCTTAGTTTAATTTGGCTTCTGGAATGTTCTCTCTGTGTTGTAGAGCATTGCCCTCTTCACGCCGCTCGTCACCATCCTCCTGTTTGCCTTCCTGAAGCAAACCGAGAAGGGGGACGTTAAAGAGGCGTCTCTGGGTGAGTCTGAAAAACACAACCTGCTCCTGGATGGTCAGAATAGCAGATAAAGTGGACTAGTAACACTGGTGGTCCACAGGATCTCTGTTCATAGTCCACTTTTTCTTCTCCTCTGACCATACGGGTGCACAGATTGGATTCTCAGCATCTTCTGTCACACACACACACAAAAGGACTCTGGTCTAGAAGATCATCTGATGATCTTTAATGTTTCATATGTGCTTTGAATCGTTCTAGCTTATATTTGAAAGACTTAATGTGTGTTTTTCCTCAGCTGTGACGTTGACGCTGGTGCTGAATGGAGTTTTCACGAACGCGGTGAAGCTCACTGTGGGCAGGTAAGAGCAGAAACCGTCTAAACCCCTCAGTCTGACCTTTGACACGCATCATAAAAGAGCATTTTTTGTAGTATATTTGTTTTGTAGTGCCTGGTTTGTAGTATTATCTGAGCTGCAAAAATGGCTTCATTTGAGTTTGTCCCAGATATTTGCCTCCAGTCTGCTTCATTTCCATGGTGATGGGGAGAGATGGCGATCAGAGGAGAGATAATTTACTTTTACTTGGTCACGGCTGACCCAGCTTCATAAATAATGTTGATTTGAATGATTTGGGGAAATTTGAAAGGAATTGTTGAGTGCAGATGTGCATTAACTGTGCGTGGCTCTACCTGAACAGTTTTAGGGACTGGACTGAAAATGAGTATTTGACAGTCCTTCAGGAAATGTTCCTCAAGACCACTTTAAAAATACAAGAAAGAGCTGCTGAAGATAAGCCCCGAAAGAACTCAGGGTTTTCTCCTCTGTACAGTGATCTGTTTGGTCTCTCTCCTCCTCCTCCTCCTGTAGACCACGCCCTGACTTCTTCTACCGCTGCTTTCCGGATGGTCAGATGAACCCGGAGCTGCGCTGCAGTGGAGATCCAGAAGTGGTTATGGAGGGCAGGAAGAGTTTCCCCAGCGGACACTCATCCTGTAATTACACGTTCACTGCTAGTTTAACATTAGTACACACTCACTGGCCACTTTACTGGAAACAGCCACCTCATGCTTCCACTCACTGGCCACTTTATTAGAAACCAGTTTCTGTCCACAGAGCCGCTGGTGTGCAGATGTTATTGGGGTGGTGCTCAGAAAGTGACCCCTGATAAAGGTCTGGAGAAGCACACACTCACCAGCAGGACAGAATTACAGGGGGGTGGTTTCCGATAAAATGGCCTGCAAATGTATCAGTGATGAATAGGATTCTGTGCCTGGGCTTCACTGTTCTGAGTTGTAAATCAGAATCGGGAAACAATTTCCTAGATAACTGCACAGAGACAAGAACAATATAAACTGTAATGTATTGAGTATTAATACATCCAATATGAAATATAGTACTATATTCACAAATGCGGAGTATAAATACTATAGATAAATGACAGTGATATTACTAGCGATACAAATGGAGATCAGTAGTAGATCAGTGATATTGACATGAGTACTGATATTTCACTTGGTAAGACTATTGCACATAAGAATAAAGAGTGATTCTTCTCTGTTCTCTTACTGTGTTGTTCTCTGCCCAGTTGCGTTTGCGGGTCTGGGCTTCACGGCGCTGTACATCGCGGGGAAGCTGCACTGTTTCAGCCCGGCCGGTCGGGGCCGGGCCTGGAGGCTCTGCGCCTTCCTCACGCCGCTCCTCTTCGCCATCATGATCGCCCTGTCCAGAACCTGCGACTACAAACACCACTGGCAAGGTGAAGAACCCCTCGGCATTCACACCCACAGCTCATTTAAAGACATAGTTTGGCAAAATGACAAATGGCCAGTTTTTCCCTGCCTGGAATGTCTTTAGTGCTGGAGCTAATCACATTTACCACACAGAGGTGCCTTGCAGAAATAAGCTCAAATCTAACCCTCACTCACTTTCTTTAACCACTTATTCCTCACTAGGAAGCCTAGTGGCCTCAGCAGGTGGCCTAGTGGTTAGGGAGTTGCCTCTGCAATCAGAAGGTCATTAGTTTAAATCCCAGGACTACTAGTGGCACCACTGATGTACCCATGAGCGAGGTAACATCCTCGCTCAAGGGTACATCAGTGTTCCTGCCTGCCTGCTGCTTCATTTGTTGAATGAGTTAAATACAGAGAAAGAATTTCACACTGTTTATACTGTGTGCAGTGGTGTGGTGTGTTCACTAGAGTCGCAGGTACCCGGTGCTTATCCTGGAACTAATGAGTGCGTGATAGGGACTCCAAAGGACGCACACACCATTCAGTAAAACTAAAATTAATATAGAATAAAAGTAAGATTTTATTTAAACATTTTTTATCCCAGCCTAGACATGTTTTAGTGCTGAAGCAACTAGACTAAAGCTAAAATAAAGTAATACGCAAGAATACAGATAAATGTGCAGGATTTTTGTGCAGATTTAACAAGTAAAGGAACTTATTAACTTTGTGCTTATTATCTTACAAGTCATTGAAACTTGTGCAACAAAAGTTAGCACTGTGCTAACTGCCGGCATATTTTACATTCAGGTATTTATAAAAATGGACAAAGTGTGTTCATATTTTAAACCAGCATCCTGAATTTGACAGTGTTTGAGTATAACTGTGTTCTGACAGGCTGCTCTGATCTGATTGGTCAGCAGGTGGCACTTCATTCCTCATTACTGTTCAGTCCTGACTTTCACATTCACATCTGTATTTTTTTTTTCTCCTGAACAATAAAATGATTAATAATACAAAAACAAAGTAAAACATAATGTACTCTGTAATAGACCCACAAACACACACCTGACCTGAACTTCTTACTTCTCCGAACATAAACACATTGCACTGTTCTGCCTTAAACAACTGCTGGAACTGCCATTGTAAACACCTGTTATTTACTATTTACTGCACTTTCTCTGCCCGCTATTGCTTGCATGATTATCTATTTATTACTGTGCATTTTTTCCACATTTAATGTCTCTGCTGCTAGAAAACAGTATCATACTGTATTCATTCAACCTGTACTGTGGCCGCTTTTGTCAGCTGCACTAAATGTTCTGTTTTTCTTGCTCTCTTTTCATTCTGTGTGTTTTGTTTTGTCTGCACTTGTGTAGTCTTTTTTCTGTTTCTGTTCTTTTGTTGCTCCATGGTCTTGGAGGAATGTTGTCTCGTTTCACCGTGTCTTCTGTGTGTATGTGGCTGAAAAGACAATAAACCTAATTGACTTGACTAGATGATGTAAGTACAGTAAACCCCCAGCTTTAGATTTTTTTTGAGAACTGAACTCAGTTTTACGTGGAAATCCCCACAATAACGCATAAACTGCAAATATCCCCCGCCTTTATTTTTGCTTTTTTGTGGCGATAAATATATTTTTTCTGGATGTTTTCACACAAGGGGACTCAGGGCAGGCTGTAGCCGACCTGGAGACACTTTTTTCGAATTCCATACCAGGGTTGAGCCCCTGTGCTCTCCGTGGTCAAACTCCAAACTCCACTTCAAACACCACAGTTCGATTGATTTCTAGGAGACCTTTCCAACGAGCCCTCATTTGTATTTTTAGCCCAAGTAGATCAGGGTTATTCCCCGACAACCGTTCACTTCCGAATTGCATATCTCGGCAGGGGATTTAAAGTAAAAGGTGAATACAGGTTTACCTTTACATTTTCTTCTTGGGTAATGCAGTAAACTGAGTTTAATATGAAATTAAAGTGTTCTGGGAGCATATTTGGGGGCATTTTTAGGGTTTACACTATAAAAATCGGCATGTTTAGACATTTTTTACCAAAACAGTTTCTAGTTTTCACTATACTATACTATATTCACCATATTCATATTTCACTTCACTATATTACCTGTATAGTGTACACTGATCAAGGGGGTCTTTATTTACACTCCACATCTCCATTAACACTGCCCCAGTACAGACCAGATGTTTGGCCCACCTTCAGATTAAAAAAATTAAACAAATGTTACTGATTGGTTTTCAGTATTTTATAGTCTACAATAACATATTTAACTACAAAGGCTTCAACTATAGGTTTTGAAGAGAAACAAGGTCTGTCTTTAGTGACTGACATTCATTTTGTGTTGATCATGAAAAAAGAAAAATATCACTCAGTTTTTCAGCATTACTCAATTCCTTCTGGTTCACGTATCACTGAGCAAAAAACAATCTCAAACATTCTTCAGATTTGTGCCAAAATTATATCCAGTCTAAAGAAAAGCAGAACGTTTGGAGAATTATGTCTTGGCCTCCCCAGTCTCCAGATCTTTCTCCCACTGAGCTGTAGGGAAGAGCTGGACCCAACAACTCACCTTAGGCAAATGAGACCTGTTTGACTTGGAAAGGTGCAATTCCAAAAATTGCCATGAAGGGTTTGGTGAATCTGTGCTGATGTGGTAAAGTCAAGAGGGGATATTTTGATAATTTCACATCCATTAAACTGCACTTATAGTGAATATTGTTATACTTAAACAGTTATATTTGTTTTAAGTTTTTTTTTTTTTTTTTAAATAAAACATTAGAAATATATGAAATCTGATTGTGAGCCTAGACTTCTTATCTGTAGTGGACCTTCACATTCGCTCTTCAGTCTAAATGATGGTTAGAACTTTCACAGATTACACACAGACACCAACACAGAAGACTGTGTGTGTGTGTGTGTGTGTGTGTGTGCGTATCTCTCTCTGTATGTTTGGGTAGCTGTAAGGACACAGATGTGTGGTCCTGATCTCTGACTGCTGTGTTTGGTGTCTGGTTCCTGCAGATGTGTTGGTGGGATCTCTGCTGGGCCTGGTGTTCTCGTACCTGTGTTACCGGCAGCATTACCCAGTGCTGAGTGACCCGGACTGCCACCAGCCGCTCCGCCTCCGAGAGACCAGCTCGCAGGACCGCAAGCCGACCCCTGGCTACCTCCTCCCTCTGTAGGACCCCTAAGACCAGCCTCAGAGTGAAAACATAAAATATCAGACTGTGTCGTAATGTTGCAAAATTGATCCTGATGCCTTTTTAACAAACTGTATGAGGGTCGGTGCAGAGACCAGGAAGCTAGTGCTGCCAGTTTCTTTCCTGTGTGTGTGTGGCTGCGGCTGCCTATGACATAATGGGACCAGTTTCTGTATTGGCCTTCCTGAGATGTTACGGACATTGACCTCACCGCCGCCCCTACAGGCTCTGCCCACAGATGTTCTACTACATCTACTGGTGGGGTTCATATTAAAGTCCTGTTTAGCCTACCAAGAGGAACCCCCACACCCCCTCTGCCCCACCTCCACTCAGTCTCCATCTGATCCCCTGCTCCTCCAGATATTCTGCATAGCCTTGTTCATTTACCTTAACTGGGTTAGTTCCAACCTTTCTAGAAAGATCCAGCTTACAGCAGCACAAAAGGAGCATATATGGGATGGGGGGCAGCTGGGTTATGTATTATAAAAAGTAGTCTCTTTGAATTTGTATTGGACCATGAACGTTCTCAGGGAAGCAGCATTTCCCAGTTTAGCCAGATAGCTAAAACACAAAGGTCAAGCCTGTCCAATGGGAAAAGGGCAGAGGGACCTTCCTGTTGGCTGATCCTCAACCCTGAAGTTATCGAACTGAAAAATCCTGCTTTTTAAATACTCTGTTTTAGATAGCAGAGTGTGGGACCTGAACATATGTGTGCGTGTGTACAGCATAAATGCCCCTCCATCACTGCTAATGAAGGTGTATGTTAATAAAGCTGGTAACAGGCCATCTTCTGATTGGAGCTTTGTCAATTAGTCCATATGTTTTACTGGTGAGAATGTCAGTACTCCATTTGAAAGGGTTACCTTAAATGAGACCCCCCCCACCCCCTCCCAGGGTATTTCATTAGATAATCAGAACATGTAGCACTGGAGCTACAAGGCTAACCAACATGTTGTTTAAGGTAAAGCTGAAGATGCTCCAGACACTAAGTGTGTATTAGCTGTGTGTAGTTATTTGTTTGGTTTTGGGATCACTGATTAAGACCTGGTGAATAAAGTCACGCCCGCTCAGCCCTGTCCAAAAGAAAAGGCCTCAGAACCGCACTTTGATTCGTCTGCTCATCTCCAACCATAAAGAGCCAATAAATCTGACCTCATTCAGATCACTCACGTTTTTAGGGAATACACAAACATTGCAGGTCAGTTGTTCCTCACAGCAGCTGAACACATTACTATATAACCACAATATTGTGATCAGATACTATAACTTATTGCACACAGGTGGAGAAAAATGCCCGATAAAAACTTCTTACAATTTAGCTGCCTTGACTTTATACTTGTATAAATGTAAGTTAATTTACTGACCTGTAATCATTACTTAAAGGGCCCATATGGTGGAAAAGTGTTCTTTTTTTTCTATTCAAATATGCACAGTTCTGTCCCCATGAGGCTTGTACAGACCAAAAAAACCATTTTTGAATACACTTTCTGTAATGTAAGAAAAAACATCATATTTGCATTTTCATATCTGTATATCCTAGTTTAGCACTACCCATTTACACTGAAGTAGCACTTAAGTATTAAAGTATTAAAATTCCTGACCACTACGCCAACAAGGACTGTAATGACATTGCAATGTGTGTCCATTCATTCTGTAGGGCAGGGGTCACCATTTCTAAACAGAGCTACTGCACGGGTACTGAGCCATACGAAGGGCTACCAGTTTGATACAATAGAAAAAATTTTACTTAAATATATCAACTTTGTGTAATAAAAAACATGTTTTAAATGCTTTTTTTAGATACTGTCAAATCTATATAAAAGCAAATGTGATTAAAGAAGAATAGCAACAGGATAAAATTAAATGATGGATGCTGCTGACTGGCTATTTTTTAGAACCGGTCCACAGGCTACTCCTGTGGTCCCTGGGGGCACCCTGGTGCCTGCGGGCAACACGTTAGTGACCCCTACTGTAGAGCCTTTATGAGATCAGGCACTGATGCTGGATGAGAAGGCCTGGCTCACAATCTCCATTCCAGTTCATCCCAAAGGTGTTGGATGGGGTTGAGGTCAAAGCTCTGTGAGGTCAAGTTCTTCCACCCCGTCATCCAGCCATGTCTTTATGGACCATGCCTTTGGCACTGGGGCACAGTCATGCTGGAATAGAAAAGGTTCTTCCCCAAACTGTATGTCCTGAAGCATTAAGATGATCCTTCAGTAGAAGTAAGGGGCCTAGCCTTTTATTTCTATACACACAAATGCATTGTGAACACTATACATTCTATTCCAAAAACGAAATATGAAGAAATTAATAAAAATGTTCTTATTCCTTTACAGAAAGTGAGGAAAAGTACATTTTAGGCTGTTTAAAGCAGTGTGCATTCTTCTTTACAAACTCAAACATTCCTTGTAAAAACTGAAAACTATATTTTGCTTTCTTTTGAATCACTGAACTAATATTTAGTAGCATAACCACTGTTTCTGAGAACTGCTGGACATCTGTATTTTGTGATCGATTATTTTGTCGATTAACTTCTGGCACCTGTGATCGGGTTTTCCAGCCTTCTCTCCACGAGTCTTCTGCATTTCTGGGTTTTGCCTCAGAATTAATTCACCAGTTTCCTGTTGAATTAAGGTCCGGAGATTGGTTTACTGATGTTTTTGAGGTCATTTGGAACACCCATTTCAAGGGCATTTCCTCTTCGACATAAGGCAACATGACCTCTTCAAGAATTTTGAGGTATTCAAACTTATCCATGATCTCTGGTATGCGATAAATAGGCGCGACACCATAGTATGAGAAACATCCCCATATCATGATGCTTGTGCCACCATGCTTCACAGTGTACTGCGGCTTGAATTCAGTGTTTGAGGGTCGTCTGACAAACTGTGGCCACTAGACTCAAAAAGAACAATCCTACTTTCATCAGTCCATGAAATGTTGCGCCTTTTCTCTTTAGGCCAGTCAATGTGCTCTTTGGCAAATTGGAACCTCTTCAGCACGTCTTTTTTTTCATCAGTGGGACTTTCGGGGACTCCATGCCAATAGCTTGGCTTCGCATAGGCGTCTTCTAACTGTAACAGTACTCACAGGTAACTTTAGACCTTCTTTGATCTTCCTAGAGCTGATCATTGGCGGAGTATTTGCCATTTCGACAATTCTCCGATCCATTCGAATGATAGTTTTTTCGTTTTCTTCCATGCCATTTGAAAGCATTTGCCATCATTTTAACTGAGCATCCTACCATTTTATGCGCTTTTTTATGTTTTCTCCTCTCCAATGAACTTTTTAGTGAAGGTACACTGTTCTTCTGAACAATGTCTGGAACAACCCATTTTCCTCAGAATTTCAGAGAGAAATGCACTATTACCACCATGTACAACATTTGCGGCCTTCCTTCCTTAAACAAGGGCAATAATTGGCACCAGTATTTTCAAAGAATGAATGATCTCACTACCTGAACTCCACACTGCTATTATTTTGAACACGCCCCTTTCAATTAATGATTCACTTACAAAGAACCAGCGGCGTGTATTTCATGACTGTTGGGTCTGTTGGTTTTCTATTACTCTACTCCACCTACTAGTAAATTATTTACCATGTAGAAATCTACCAAAAACAGTGATTGATCGGGTTAGTGATGTCTGACTGCTATTAACACTCTTGTAATGTTTAATGCAATAACTCTGGTATGACTTAATCTTGTTTATGTTTTTAGTGTGTGACTCTGACCTCTGGCCCTGATTGACTGACTCATTGATCCAGGCTGATCGGATGATCTCGCTGGTGTTTCCCCGGTTGTCGTGGTAACGCGTGCTCTTATAAGCTCGCTGTCGTCGCGCGGCGCTGTTCTCACAGCTCTCCGCATTCCGCTCTGTTTGTCCCTGCTGAGCCTCCGTATGTCTGGTCCGGACGGTAGGACTGTTTACTGGCATCTTTACTGTAACGCTTAAAGTCTGTAAATATCAAAAGCGCTGAGAAACGGGCCGCACACTTTAACCAGAACACTGTGTGTTCATGAGCGCCTGCAGCGGGTTATATTTCCGTATTTCTGTTAGTGTTCTCTGTTTATATTGCGTGAAGGTCGATTTCACCTCTATAATCATAATATTATTGGAATTCTAATGTTAAAGTCTCGGACAAAGCCACAGCAGCTGTTTATTTTACTAATCTCTTTATTTTATTAATCTGTGGAGTAGGCAGGCTGTTTTAGGGGAGTGATGTTTATTTACTTTCTGTAATAGCTTTTAAACATTGTTTTTTTTTTATTTGTTCGTTTGTTTGCATTCCAGACAGCTCTTAGTCAAAAGCCAAAAGCCAAAAGCCAGGCTGGTCCAGTAGAGTGGATTAATACTGAAGAGTCCTCACAATGGGATTAAACTGATATGCCGATGGTTTAGGATTAAAATAATTTGATCTTAAAGTCATTTACGTTGAAGGCAGGCGTTTGGGTTTAAGGTGATGGTATAGGGTTGAAATTATACTTTTTGTTCAAACTGATGGTTTGAGCTAAAAGTAATTAGTGTTTAAAGCAACGGTTAAATATTTGCCCACAATATATTTGAGTAGTCTGGTATATTACTATTAAACAATTGTCATGTTGGGCTTAAAGGGATAAATGATAAGTAATTGTTTGGAATTGATTAAATGTTTACCCCTATTTATTTGACCACTAACATTTTTGCCTCTGAAGTATGTTTTCATCAGTTTTAGCAGTGGCGTTAATGGTAATGGAAACGTATACTTCACCAGTTAGCATCATCTGTGGTTCTGGATAAAATAATGTGAAGTGGGACCCCTGGTTATCTAGAACACTTCTCTGCTCCTCATGCTGGCCTTTTGTCTTTCTTGGCCAAATGTCAAACATCTGATGATCTCATGAGCTACAGTCTATTGCGTAAGAGCCAAAACACCCCGTGTGACGTGACATGATTGCATTGAGGGCTCTGACCCTCGACCTGGAGCTCAGACCCTCTTACCCAACCTCAGGAGATGTTCTTTAGCAGGCCAGAGAGCTGTAGTCAGCACAGTTGTGGGTGGGGGAGGTCTCTAATTCCAAAAACGTTTATGGGCCAAAATGGTCTGTGCTCATCACCTGCGTTTAAAACAATATTTTTAATTGACTACTTAGCCCATATACAACAATACATGTCGGGATGTTTTGTTTTTCTGAGGATTGGTCAGTTGGTACAGACTAAAAGCGGCAGTGTCACATTTAAAATCTATTTTTAGGGATGTACAACAAATCAGCAGGACAGCCTTCAGGACTTACTTCAGTACTTGATATTAGCATTGAACTGCTGTGCATTTCAAGATTTTATAGGGCCCAAATAATCACTTTTCTGGACAATCAAAAATTGTTTTAAATGGTTCTTTTACTCCTTCCATTCATGCAGTCCATATATGGACAATAAGAGACAAAAACAACAGACATTTGACATATTTTTTGTGATGTCACGAAACCAACACATTTAAATTGTATTTGGTTCCAGCAGTTTAGCTCCGCCCACTCATGCTGTGATTCAATAACACATTAATGTGTGAAAATTAGACTCTCCTTGGATTACATGAAGATCCCCATTCATAAGAACAACAACTAACTCACCTAGAGCTGTGATTGGTCACCCTCTACCCTGTCTGATTGGTCAGAAGCTCATTTGCATACTTCTGTGATATCTGTTATAAAGATTGGTATTGAATATCGGATTATATACTGTGGAGCTCTAGTTTAGTCCAGGGTTCTAGATAACTAAGGCATACAGTGTCAGAAACCACATATCCAAGTCTAATCGAAATAGGTTTGGCTGTCACTCTCGGGCAGTCATGCAGGGCAAAGGTCGTGTGTGTGTGTGTTTGTGTGTGTCTAAATCTGCCCCAGTTTAACGGTGTTCTGTGCTGAAGTTTGGCAGGTCAGACGGCCTTTAATGATTAGTGGCTCTGACTTTTTTTTTTTATGATTTATGTAAATATTTCTTCACTTATTTTTGGTTCTGTGTATTAAGCTCTGTCTCCAAGGCCTTGGACCTGTCTGAACTCAGGGTCATTCTTTATTATAACAGTGTATTCTTTGTCATTTTTAGAGTAACTGACTTTATTAACATTTAGTCAATGTTATTTAGTATGTATTAGTTAAAAAGTTAATTTAAAAGTTAGTTAATCAGCCACAGATGGCTATAGTACTTCACACATACAGAAAATAATAAAAAATAATGTTTCCAAGCCCATTTACAGAAACCTCCAGTATAAATATTAGTGCCAATAGAGACAGCGGGATTAAAGTCAGAGGCCCACTTTCTCCCCTTTCAGGTGTTTGAAGCCCTTTTTGGACCAAAATAGCTTTAATAAAAGTTTTTATCTCAAGTCTGTCAAAGAAAAGTGTTTTAAAAGCTTCAGATGTTGTTCAGCGCTCTGATGGTCCTACATGTAAGCATTTGATATCAACACCTCCCCTAAGTTCTCACACTGGAATGTTAACAGGTGGGCTGTGTTTCAGTTCCTGTAGGTCCGGGAGGAGGTGGTGGTCCTGACTGGATCATGATCGAACCCCCTGAACCATATGAACCTGTTCAGCATCACTGGTTCTACAACCAAAAGACGGATGGCCGGGACTGCTGGCAGCCCTTCAGCTCGGAGGACTCGCAGAGACTCGAGGAGGCCCTCACTCGTGGTCAGGGGGACTTTTATTATGGAGATTTACACTTTTAAATTCATTCATGTTCTTTTAATTGGTAACTACATTTTTAGTTACCAAAAATATAATGTCATGTAACGTTTTAGAAATAAGTGTATGTGTCTGTGTGTGTGTAGTGGGTGGGACTGAAGAAGTTGTCGTGGCGACAGAAGGACGACGGTATGATGTGTGTGTGAAGGAGAGACGCCGTTATGCTGTTTATTGGGACCAAACATCTTCGGAGGTGCGGCGCTGCTCCTGGTTCCATAAAGGCAGTAAAGAGATGAACTACACTCCACACACTGAGGACATCAGCGCCCTGCTAGAGGTACACGCGTACACATGCACACTCTGTCTCTGTTTCTCTCTGTCTCTCTCTCTCTCTCTCACAGACACACACACTCTGAGGACATCGGCACCCTGCTGGAGGGACACACACACACACACACACACACACACACACACACACACACACACAATAATAATACTAGTTTTTTATTATTATTATTATTAATAATAATGTTGTAACAGGGATATTAGCTTTAAAAATACTAATATAGTAATCATTGTCATTGCTGAATAATTAGAAGTGATTGTATTAGTAACATCTTAATAATAACATTAATAATTAGATAAAATTTCCATGAGAATATGTGAAGTGTGATAGCATTGTTGCTATAGAACCAGTGTTTGCAATCTAAAATATTCTGAGTCTGCTGTGTCTTTTCCTCCACATAAGAATGATTTGTTCTGGCCGCCATAGCCGTGATCAACTGATCAAAAAGCTGAATACACGCGCACTGCACCAGATATTGTTTAAAAAATTGTAGGAGAAAAGCCGTCAAATTCCAGAGAGTGATATAACTGGTGTGAGCTGAGGCAGTAGCTCTTTTCCTAAACTCTGATCTGTTAAACAGGATGCCTACATGATCGCTGTGACTCTGCAGGAGTGGAAGAGGAACCTAGAGCTTCCCACAGGGGAGACAGTCATCCTCCACAACCCCAAGGTACGGGTCCGGGTCCGGGTCCAGGTTCTGTTTGTTTCTGGGTCAGTCTGATAGATGTTAAAGCCACCACTCATTAAAGCTTCAGAAGTGGATTGAATTACAGTGCACACTTACTCAAGAGGGTTTTTATTATTTTCTATATATTACGTGGAGCTGCACAGTATATCGTCTGTTGCTACTGATACCACAGAAGGCTATAATATGCAAATGAGCCTGTAACCAATTAGTGTTTCAGGGTGACCAATCGCAGCTCCAGGTGAATTATTGGGTGTTCAGAATCAAAGTCTTTATGTAATTTAACCAAAGTCTAGTTATTTTCATCTTTAACAATTAAAGCCCCTGATTGGCTGAGGTGTTTTTAAGGGGCTATATTGTACATTTTCCTTCAGTTTCATTTTTTTCTTGACCTATGATGCATGGTGTGGAAATGAGCAACATGCTGGCAATAAACTAGCAGAAACCCTCTGCATTGTGCAAAAATACATACATATACAGAATAAAATTTGTATATTTATATAATAATGTGTGTAATGCACAGTTTAATATGTCCAGTATCAACTTCACTGGATTAACTTCACTGTCTTTATTCATGTCCTGTACATTTCAGTCGTTTAGTCAAACTAATGTCAAACAGACTGTCCAGCAGGTCCTGACCTTCTATAGCAGGAGGAATAATTTGAGGTGCCTGTTCTCTCTCAGATGATGACTCAACACCCGAACTTCTGCAGAGATTTCCCTCCGTCCCCCAGCGAGCGTAGTCAGACCAGGACCCTGAAGAGGGGGATCCGGAATATTCCACTGGAAATCCCACAGGGTGAGAAACCCCAACCCCTGAATCACAGGCCGTGCCACAGAAACAATGTCTCATTAGCATATTTTAGCATATTGCTGTTACTGACTGAAACAAAACTGTATTTTCTGTGTTTGAAGCGATAGTTTCTTCAGTTTTGGCATTCAAGGTGGAATGGTACAAGAAGGTGGTGAATAGAACGCCACTTTCAGCTTCAGCTGTGAAACGGTCACTGCTGCTTTTAAAGAAGGTGTTCATTTCAATTCAATTTATTTATTTTATTTTTATATATATCGCGCTTTTAACAATGGTCATTGTCACAAAGCAGCCTTACAAAATGAAAAAAATGAAATAAATGTGTGTGTGTGAATGTGTGTGAATGAAATGCCTCTGATGAGCCAAGAGTGACGGCGACAGTGGCAAGGAAAAACTCCCGAAGATGGCAATAGGAAGAAACCTTGAGAGAGACTCAATCAGGGAACCCATCCTCATTTGGGTGATAACAGATACAGATTATAGAACTTCATGTGTGATCTGCAGCAATATAACAGAAGTTTAAGTTAACATGAAGTCCAGATCAGCGTAGGGATGAGTCAGCGGGTGCAGAAGGTAGAGGGGGTCTGAATCCTGGAAGCACGGGGGAAGCAGGTGTAGCTCCAACAGTCATAAAGCAGGAACCTTGAAGGGTTGGCCTTTATCTACTTGAGATGGCACCATCAGGTTTATATATTTTATATGTAACTGGTTTGAAATAAAGAGCTGTGAGCACTGATGGAGGCCGACTGTTGTGCAGGAGAGCCGGAGACGGTGGATCACCTTGTGTTCATGGTGCACGGGATCGGACCGGCCTGCGACATGCGACTGAGGGGAATCGTCCAGTGTGGTGAGCTCACACACATCACACACATCACACACAGCCTGTCATATGTCTGGACACTTCTACTTACTTTCCACTTTTTCATTTTTGTAGGTTTGAGAGGTTTACCTGATGGAACTGCTGTGCCTTAATGCATCAGAATCAGAAAACTTGATTGATTGCTAACATTTTGCTGCACAGACACACAGACACAAAGATAAAAACTATATAAAATATAGTATATATTATATACACAATATATCAAAATAAACTTTTCAGGAGTATACACAAAATGCTGTCTTATGGATATGAATAATAAAATTAATACTGAAGTAATTTACTAATGGTCACTAATGGTGGTTTGGACTCATGATAGGACTGCTGCATAAGTAGTAACATAAGTAATGTTATTTCGCAGTATCCTCCTTGATCTGAAGAGCAGCTTTAAAATAATTTGAAGGCACTAAACTGTCCTTAAAAGTACTTAAAAGGCCCAGAGGAATGTGGGCTTGGCCTTTGGCTTTATTTCCTCTGACAGTAATATTTAATGACAATTCTCCTCTAAGTAAACCTGTTTAAATTTTGTAAGGTAACTGATGAAGAAAACATTATTAAATATTATAAAACTCATAAAAATATTGTGCAGGTGCAGGCTCCAATTAATTATTCATGTTCAATTTAGTATACAGATTTAGAGGCATGACAACTTTTTTAGAACGTTTTTAAAAAATAAGTCAAACTAAAGTGTGCCTTCTCGGCTATAAATGCGTAAACAGGGATATGAGAGTATAAGACATCAGAGTGTGGCTCCAGAGTATAAGTCATATGCAATACACAAACTCTAAACTAGCAGTAAAAGTGTGCAATTTAGTACAAGGGAG
Organism: Brachypetersius altus; assembly: GCA_037974465.1. Lineage (NCBI taxonomy): Eukaryota > Metazoa > Chordata > Actinopteri > Characiformes > Alestidae > Brachypetersius > Brachypetersius altus. Next base: position 288,788 of record JBBPDB010000036.1, on the reverse strand, counting down.
TTTCTCACATTTAAAAATTGGACAAATGTTCCATCGGCAGTCCAGTGGAAAACAAGCAGAAACTGGAATGTAACTGTGTGCTTTATATGTGCAAATGATCAGCAGTAGTTCAGTCTGTCCATAAAAATACAGAAACTCTGACCCAATTTGTCCAAATGTGTTTGTGTGATTTTGTTGTTTTACTGTGTTTTAAAGTTAACGAGTTCCGCAGTGCGTCTCTGGCGCTCATCAGCAGCCACTTCAGCTCCGCCGTGGACCAAAACGTCATTGGACGTGTGGAGTTCCTGCCCGTCAACTGGCACCGAGTGCTACATGGAGAGACCACAGGAGTGGACAGGTCAGAGCCATAGTTGTGCCGCTTCACTACTTTCCATCAAAGCGTAGCATCACACTGATGATTTAAAAAAAAAAACCTCAACATCAAAAAGACATCAGGCTGTCATAGCCTGTATCAACAGCCTAAGGCCGTGTCCACAAGTACACGGATGTTTTTGAAAACTGAGATTTCTCTATCCGTTATGGCCTTTTGTCCACACGTAAACAGCGTTTTGGGTCATTTCAAACTGAAAGTGGCAATTTTGAAAACAAATATTTTGAAAAACTGATTGTTTTGCATCATACTGTACTCACTCATATGACGTCACGGTATGCGCCATGTTTATGGAAGGTTTTTATCTACAATGCCCGGTGGCTGAATAGTTCTACTGCTCTCGAGGTTGGTAGAAGTTTTGGCATGTTTATACTCATGAGGTGCTTT
>JBBPDB010000036.1:272846-284260 GCA_037974465.1 Brachypetersius altus | reverse complement strand
CACCTGGGGGGGGGCGCACAGAGAGAGAGAGAAAAAGAGAGAGAGAGACACTATAAACTTATTCAGCCCCTTAAAAGGCCCTGGTCTGGTCTGGTTTTGTGGAACATCTACAGACCAACGGGACACACTAAGGACCATTTTGGTGGTCTCGGGATGCCTGAATCGTGGTGAGTGTGAGCATCAAACAACCTCAGACTGCTGTGACTGAGCTGAAACGCAGACGGGTTCTGAGTACCATTTGTCAAAGGATTGTTTTGGGCTCAATGCGATCCTGTCCAATCCGGTCACATTTCATGGTTTCAGAAGCTCAGAGCTCATGGTACACAGTCACAAGGTCACACACATGCATTTTCATGCGTGTGTATGTGTAAGAGTTTACATTTTCCAGATCAAACATGTCGATTTTCTGAATAAAAATACATTTGCTGTGAAATACAGTAAAATAAACCTTATTCAATCAAATGCAGCACAGGGACACACAGCGCTCACCTTCTCCCCTTTAAAAACATGATACCAAACCGAGGTCCCACCAAAGTCAATGTGGAAATCAGTGTAACATCCTTTAACACTCATCAGACAATACCTGCAGAAAGAGAGAGCGAGAGAAAGAAAGAGAGAGACAGAGACAGAGAGAGACACAGAGAGGGAGCGAGAGAGAGACACAGAGAGAGAGGCGAGAGAGGTGGGGAGACAGAGAGAGGTGGGGAGACAGAGAGAGGTGGGGAGACAGAGAGCGATGCAGAGAAAGAGAGAAAGGAGGGACAGATACAGAGATGTAAAAGAGAGTGTGTGTTAATGTAAGATGTGGAGAAGCCTGAAGTGCCCTGCTGGCTGTGTGGAGAGCTGCGGATTCACCTCTGCACTTTGGGGTATTTCATCTCTGAGATCACGTTTGTGGATTCGGTTTGTTTCTGTTTCAGATGAAGCGGCCACATGTTGTCCACCCAGTCCACCAGATCCACCTGCACACCCACCCACACACACACACTTTACACATCTAAACATTTTAAAGCAAACAATATCGTCAGTTCAATCAGATCAAAACAAGGCAGGTGAACCAGAACTATGTGTGTGTGTACCACAGCAGGTCTCTGGATGAGGTTCTCCAGTTTAGTGTGACTGAACTCCAGACTGATGACGTTGAACAGTTTCTCTCGTTCATCCTCCGGAGTCTCATAATAACGAACAAATTGAGCCATGCTCATCTCAGAGCCTTTTTGAGTGCTGACATCCATCACATCCACCGTCCGCCGGCTTCCTACACACACAAACGCAATGGTTGCCAAAGAAAAGTGAATTCGTTTAGATTTGACACTATTTTACCATCATCAACATCCATATAAACACAGAGAGACATGTGGGACTTCACTGGGGGTCGAAAGTGAATAAAACAGCAGTATTCACCAATTCACCTCCACTGAAAGGAAATAAGAGTCTCTACAATGAACTGTTTCACACCAAAGACTCTCAGTTTATAAACACTGAGTTATGGGGGAATTTTGGAAAGTGAGTGGAGTTCCCACTGCCCAATGGGAATTATTCAAGCTGTTTGGGGCACCGCTGGCCTGGGGAGGAGCTTACAGATGAACTCATTTCATATTTTCAGATTTTCTCATCCTTAAGGACCCTCTGTGTATGGATTAGGTTGACATCCAAACAAAAATAAACAAACTGATAGTCAGATACTCACCGACCAGCCCTTTAATCTCACTCACAGTGAACTCTGGCTCAGGCATCCTGAAACAGAGCAGCACTGCAGCGAGTCTGAGACTGTGTGTGTGTGTGTGTGTGTGTGTGTGTGTGTGTGTGTGTGTGTGTGTGTGTGTGTGTGCACGCACGCATGCAATGTGTTACCTGATTCCCAGTCCGTCTGTGGTTGTGAAGACCAGCGGGGCACGCAGGGCTTCTCTCTGCACGTACTCATAGGTAAAATCTGTTCACATAAAAAAACTGTGTCAGAATCACTGGAAAGGACAGACAAAACATCAGCGCTGAGATTTTACTGCTACATGTTGCGACTATGATTCCTTTCAATACAGTAAAGAGCCCAAATCAACTCTTTTCTGAAATTAAAAAGGCTGTAAATATTGTTTCAAATTGTACATTTACTCCCCAATCCATACAGTTCATATATGGAAAACAAAATCAGCACATTTTCAAAACACATTTAACCACATTTCCTTATTCTGGCTACAGCAGTTTAGCTCCGCCCACTCATGCACCAATTAACCAAAACCTTTAACGGTTAAAAATGATATTTTGGATGGATTACATGAAGAGCTTGATTAATCAGAACAGCTAGTAACTCACCCGGAGCTGTGATTGGTCACCCTGTCAGAAACACTGTGATTGGTCAAAGGCTCATTTGCATACTGCTGCCATCTGTGATCTCAGATGATATGTTGTGCAGCCCTGTTCTCTGAACAGTGAGGTTTCAGCTCTGTAATTCCTGCACACTCCTTAACCACACACACACCAGGGGTTTCTACAGAAAGATCCCAAACACTGTAGGGGCTCTGCCTACCTTTCCCCTCCATGAAGTGCACCAAGCTGCTGCTGTAGCGCTCGCTCTGCAGTTTGTCCTCCAGGCTGAAGCCCCTGATGTTCGCGATGTCCTCCACGTCAGACAAATCCTCTTCTTCATCATACATCTTCCTGCAGACGGAGCGCTGCACACGCACACACATAACAACAACAGGTACAGGACAGGCATTAAAAAAAACTCCATCCATCTCTCCAAAATTCCCCCATATATAAACAGAGTGTATTCAGAGTGTTTGGTGTGAAACAGTTGAGGGAAGGGACTCTGATTTCTCTACAGTGGAGGTGAATGGAACCAAACGTCTCCAACACACTTTAAGCTGCTTCATTCACTATCCTTCCCCAGTAAAGCTCCACACGTTTCTGGGTGTTTATATGGATGATGGTAAAATAGTGCAACCAGATCAATTTCTTTGGGGACTATTTTGCCTCACGGCACCCTGCATGTGTCCCTCCACCATGAATAGGTTTAATTTTAGGACCAGAATTTTCTCAAAACTAGTAGAACAGCGTCTCAGGCGTAAGGTGGCACAACTATAACCATCTGAAGGAATACATTTCTGTGGGTAGGTTTTCGAGTCAGAGGACTGGTTCCATTCACGACTGTGAACTTAGGGAGTTTCACACCAAAAATTTATAAAGTAAAGTGGTCCCTTATAGTCACACGTGAACACACCACAGCATACAGTGTGAAATTCCTATTCACCAAGTCAAGCAGGGGGCTGCCACCAACTAGGGGCGCCCAGGGAGCAGTATGTGGGGTGGTCCCTTGCTCAAGGGTACCTCAGTGATGCCACTAGTAGTTCTTCTGATCTCAGGAGCAACTCCATAACCACCAGCCGCCCACAGTGAGATTTGGTGGAGTTGCCCTTTAACGCAGGCTCTTTATGCAGGGCCATAACCCTGCAGTGGGTTAATAACAATAATAACCGCCATCATGTAAACATATCAGAACATGCACGCATTGGGGTTTGTGCACGTGGAGGTCAGCACGTTCCTGCTGTCCTGCAGGCCTGCTCGAGAGCGCGTGCACAGTTAAGAGAAAATCAGACATGTAGCAGCTCGAGGTTTATGCAACTTTTGCACGAAAGTCTTGAGGACACGACTCTGTATGTGTGTATCTGTATAAGGGTGTGTGTGTATGTATGTGTGTGTTTGTTTGTGTGTATTCTTGAGTGTGTGTGTGTGTGTGTATCTCGATACAGAATGGTTTATGTTCGTGTTTGTTTACATCGAGTTCACCGCGGGAACAGGAAGTGTGAACGCGCCCCAAAAACAAACCTGCATTGAAATGCACGCGCGCACACAGACACACACACACACGCGCGCGCACACACACACTCCGTGTCCGAGTGTGCAGTGCGCGTGGTCGGAGCTGCAGATACACACCAGCCTGCGGCCGCTCTCCTCCATCCTGCTCTTCAGCCGCGCGCGCCCATCCTGGAGCGTGTGTGTGAGTGTGAGAGAGTGTGTGTGTATGTGAGTGTGTGTGTATGTGTGTGTGTGAGCAGAAGAGGAGAAGACCATCAACACACACTCTGAACTGCAGGAACCATCTTTCTCGCGGAGCGGCCCCGTGACGTCACGGTCGACCCAAACCAAAACATTGCGTCACGCGCTTTCGGTTTAAGGACGTCTCCCGCTCATTTATTTACTGCTTTCTGTAGATATTGCCCAAAAAAACATTTTTATTTTTTATTCATGTTTTTTTATGTTTTTTAAACGTGTACAAATATGATTTGTGTTTATTCCCCTCCCTCCCCCGGCGGCGCGCGGCGGTACTGCAGGGGGCGTTTCTGTTTTTAATCATAAAAAAACTTTATTGCAAAATTAATTAATTAATGTTTTAACACTACAGAAATGAACACATACATTCTCTCTGTCTCTCCCTTTCTCTCTTACCAAGTAGTGTCAATAATAATTATCCTAAAGTAGCAATATCAGTCATTATATCACTGTTAATAAAGTATTATTATTATTATTATTATTATTAATAATAATAATAATAATAAATAATAATAATAATGCAAGTGTAGTATCATAGGAATGAAATTAGTACAGATGAAAAGTGTAAAAAACACAACAGGTTAATAAACAATAAACAATGTTTCTTTCTGTCTCAGGTTGTGACAGATAGATACAGACTGTTCTGCGAGCATACAGCCCTTTCTCCTAACAGGATTGGGCAGTTCCTCATTGTTTGGCAGTTTGGCAGTGTAGGGCAGTTTTTCAGTGTTTGGCAGTTTGTAATTGTTGGGCAGTTTGTCTGTGTTGGGCAGTTTGTCAATGTTGGGCAGCTTGTTTGTGTTGGGCAGTTTGTCAGTATTTGCCACACTGTGTTAGGAAGTGCAGCTCTGTGTTGGTGTCACACTGTGTGCAGATTCTATGCTTGGAGCCAGGATTTCTGACAGTGGCCTGTCTCTGTGGCCAGAGTGTATGCACTGAATCTGTAGTTTGTAAGTGGGGTTCTGTCTTTATGTTTGTGTGTGTATGTGTGTGTGTGTGTGTGTGTGTGTGTGTGTGTGTGTGTGTATTTCTAATAGCAGTCCATCTCTGTGGTTAGAGTATGTGTATTGAACCTGTACTGTGTTAGTGGGGTTCTATCTATGTCTGTGTGTGTGTGTGTGTTTGTATTTCTTATACACACACACACACACACACAAATTCCATAAATGTAAATGATAGCAGCCCATCTCTGTGGTCAGAGTGTGTGTACTGAGCCTGTACTGTGTTAGTGGGGTTCTGTGTTCATGTTCAGTCACTGTGCTAAGGTAATCAGCTACAGTGTGTGTGTGTATGTGTGAGCACTGAATCTGCACTGTGTTAATATGGTTCTGTGTTGGTGGTAATCAGCTACAGTGTTTTGTCGCTTTAGGGACAGATAGAACAGCATCTTGCTTTGTGTTTACGTGATACAGTGGTTGATGTATCTGTAGTGTTACATTTTGGTGGGGCCTGACTGTTTTTGTGTCCTACTGCTCTTGATGTTCCCTCCATGACCCCCCCCCCCACACACACACACACACACACAGACACAGCTATGGTCCCGGAGACGAAGATTGAGGCAGGTTTCTCCATAATAATTATAAAGACACACTCACACACACCGATTGTTGTTTGTTTGTTGTGTCATTAGGCACAGAAAGTGCTGTTAATGCTCTGTGTTGTTTTAATTTGGTTTTGAATACAGAATACAGAAATAGAATACAGTATAATAGAGTTCATAATATAATACATATACATATGTTATTCTGTTATAGAGTTGTGCATTATGTTGTAATATATTATCATATATGTATATATAGATATAGATATAGATATTATCTGATCTGTAGCAGGATGCGGTTGCATCTCGAGGTGCATTGTGGGTAGTGTGAAGTCCAGCCTTCTGTTGCAGGAGCGCGCTGGTGTGTGTGTGTGTGTGTGTGTTTCTGCGCATGCGCCTCCCGCTACCTTGGCTCGGGACTGCGGCAGCAGCACGCGTACCGTGTTGTGGAGCGCGCGAAGGATCAGGATGAGCAACGCGCGCTCACTGCAGGTTCTGTCCTGGAGAAAGCTGTACCTCAGCAGAGCCAAACTCAAAGCCTCCAGCAGAACATCTGCACTGCTGTCAGGATTCGCCATGGTGAGGAAACAAATATACACATACACACACGTTCATGCACGTATACACATACACACGCGCGCGCGCCTCATCGTCAGAACATCAGAATTCACCATGGTGAGGAAAAACACACACACATCTCCACCACTGTTAAGATTCGCCATGGTGAGGAGATACACACACATACACATACTCTCTTCCATATTTCACATCTCTGTATGCAGCTCTGCAGTGAAAAACACTGAAACCTGCAGAGACAGACAGAGAGAGAGTGGGCGAGAAAGAGCGTCTCCTCTAGCAAGTTTTAAGGTTTACTGGTTTTTGCAGCTGAACTTCAGTGAGAGACCCCACGGAACCCCCCAGACTGGCCACTTTATCAGAAACACCTGCTCCCTCTCACACACACACACACACACACGGACAACAGGCAGGTTGCGGTGTCTGACTGTACACCAGCAAAGAGGAGGTACAGTTGGCCGGAGGCTGGTAGAGGAAGAGTATGGTGAAAAAGAAATCAGTCCCATTTGGGGTCCAAATGTATCTTCTTTAGTGCAGAGCACGAGCTAAGAGGTTAACATCGCTAACACTAGAAGTCACCCAAACCTTTTACCATAAACACAAACCCAGAACTCTAAAACCACATCCACACTCTTCTTTTAGGTGGAGCAAACTTGTGGATGTCGTTTAGGGCACAATGTGACTTACTGTGAGCTGTAAAAATGAACTGACCTTCTTCATTAAGGTGGGTCAGACATGGATGTCGTTTAGGACGGTCTGAAGCACTTTTGGTTGGTACTGACCACCAAACGGCACGGACCTGAGGAGAGCAGTAAGTCTGGAGAGGGGACCCACCAAGATTTGTACAATGTGTCATCTGTTAGATAAAATATGCAAAAATACTGCAATATGCAAATGAGCCTCTAACCAGTCACAGTGTTTTTGACAGGGTGACCAGTCGCAGCTCCTGGTGAGCTGTGAACGTTAAGCCTTTTTCATTCCAGAAAAATGATATCAACCCTTTCAATCCCTTGAAAGGAATTGCAATTACAACATGTAGCAGTAAAATCACTGTACTAATACTGTACTAATATTTTGCATGTATCCTGCAGCCCTGGTTTCAGCTGAAGTTCAGTCTTCTTCAGGACTGTCACTCTCTGTGTATGATGTTTAGGTGGCGATGGTTGAGGTGCAGCTGGACACCAATCATGACTACCCCCCCGGGCTGCTGATCGCCTTCAGCGCCTGCACCACGGTTCTGGTGGCTGTTCATCTCTTCGCTCTGATGATCAGTACCTGCATTCTTCCCAACATCGAGGCTGTCAGCAACGTCCACAACCTGAACTCGGTGCGTGAGTCTCCTCACGAGCGGATGCAGCGCCACATCGAGCTGGCCTGGGCCTTCTCCACCGTCATCGGCACGCTGCTCTTCCTGGCCGAGGTGGTGCTGCTCTGCTGGGTGAAGTTCCTGCCCGTCCGGCCACGGCAGCAGAAGAATGACACAATGCCCGCCGGGGTGGCTGCCGCCATCACCTCCACCTCCATCATGGTGCCCTTCGGGCTCATCTTCATTGTCTTTGCTGTCCATTTCTACCGCTCGCTTGTGAGCCACAAAACCGACCGCCAGTTTCAGGAGCTGGAGGAGCTGGAGGACCTCCAGAATGAACTGGACCAAAGGGAAGATGCTTCAGTCCTGCAATCCCCAACCTCTCAGTGACCCTGAAGCCCCGGCAGAAGATGGGTTGTTTCCCAGAGGAGGTGCTGTGTCAGCAGGGGTTTATGATGGTCCCTTAAAGAAGGTCAAATATCAGCTGTGGTTTTATTCATCTCATCTCCTCTGGTGTTCTGCTGTGTTAATATGGCAGTTTTATCAGCTAAAATAAGAAAGCCCTGAATCACCAAGCAACCAGGCCAACAAAACCCCAAAACTATGACCCCCCATCCCCGAAAACCACCAAACCTAGAAGACCAGACCAACGGATCTTCAGATATTCTGGGCCAAAACAACAGATCTACTGTTTATTATTTAATATTATTTTATCGTTTTTATCTGCTCTGTTTTTCCTGGACTTTTCCTGGAATTTCGTATCGTGGCACAAATACTGGGATCGAATCGTATCGTTGCCATTGTGGTTACACAGATTAATATTTTCCTCTAATCATTCCCTCTAAATGTAGGGTGACCTGAATGTGACCTTTGACTCTGGCTCTGTTAGATAAATTACACAGATACTTTATCCCTTCATCCCGATCCGATCGGCCAATCAGATCCCGCACAGCCCGTCATATTACCCAGACTCCTCTGCAGCTCCTCTGGGAAACTAATCCTGTTTCATAACTGGCCCACCTCTTTCTGCATGCGCATATTTAACATCAGACCTTCTATATTTGTGTGTGTTTGTGTGTATCGGTGTGTTTAAGTCTGAGGCTGCGTTCACATTGCAGATCTTCCTGCTCAGTTCTGAGTTCTGAATGTTCTGTTCTGCTGGTTTTCTCTCCTGTGTGGGTCAAAGTTCCAGTCGCATGTGTCTCCGAGTGTTTATATGGATGTCGATGATGGTTACATAGTGAATCTGAACTAGATCACTTTTCTTTGGGGGCTAACACAATGCCCTGCACGTGTCCCTCCACCCTGAATGGTTTTAGTTTTAGGACCTTTACAAAACTTTTGTAGAACAACGTCTCAGAAACTCTAGAGTGTGTGCAGAGTAACGTTTTTCATCATAGAACTGCCCCCACCTCTGGTAGATCTGAACGTAATTGGCCAGTTCCTCTTCCTAATAATGTGGGTGATTAATTCAGTTCAGCTCCTGAAGCACTAACCAATGAGAGAGTTTGTTTAGCTATGGCTGCCTAGATCCAACAGAGAGAAACGTCCTGATTGGATCGTTTTCTGTTTAAGAATTGAACAAAATTGCATAATGCAGAAAAAAAGACAGTTTTTACAGTTCTGAGGATCCTGTCCGATAATTTACATCCAAGAATCAGACCAGCACAGTCCTGCAATGTAAACGCAGCTCTATAGATTGTCTACTGCTGTAAGGATGACGATGGTGATGTTTACAGGTTCAGCAGAGAAACACTAGGGCTAACACAATGCCCTGCACGTATCCCTCCCACTGCTGATGGTTGTTGTGCTATTGTGTTTATTTTTTCTTAATCCTCTAGACAAAATTTTATTCCAGAAGCATCTTCACTTATACCTGCATTTTTTATTATTTAATATTGTCTCTATTTCTGGTTCTATATCGTTTGGTATGTTATTGTGTAAATCTTCACCCATTTGTTGTGCTTTTGTTTATATTTCAATTTCTTCAGACTCAAACCTGCTTTGCTCAAGTCCTCCAGAACCCTCAGCTCTCTGCTCTTATGAATATTGGTGCCAAACGACTGATCGTAATGTTTACTGTTTGTACTGATTTTATTGATTCTTGATCGAGAAGGTTCAATCTGGCATGCACTTTATCGAAGGACAGTGTTTACAGAAGCATTTTGATAATGTGTAAAAGACTCGTTTTGAAAAACAGGGCTAATCATGCGGAAATTCATTTAAGTGTAATTTAGGTGTAACACTGACATCCTCTTTATATCTGTCCTAAATTATCTTCATCAGAAGTTCATCAGTTCAACCCCCACAGCAGTCACCTCTGTATAACTGGCCTCTCTCTCTCTCAGCATGGGTGGGGTGGTCCTCCTTCTCCCCATCACTCAGTATAACTGTCCACTGTGTGTGTAAAAGAGAGGAGGATCTGGCAGCACAGTGAGTTTAACAATAATTTTAATCAGTGTGATAATGTGGCTGTGTGTGTGTGGGATGAATGACCTGAAAACATCTCTGTTTACATGATCCCGTGGTTTTTACTGCCAGAAGCAATTACAGTTATTACTGTTTACATGAGCAGTGGAGCCACTTTTGTACTGTTTGTGTGTGTGTGTATGTGTGTGTGCATGAGGGTGATGATGGAATAGCTGTAACACCTTTTTCATTCATTTATCATAATAAAGTGAATCTGATGTGGAGGCGTATTTATATGTGTGTGTTTCTGATGGACAAGAAAACCATCTAAGAGCAGCTCTAATCAATTAAACGACTGAATAAAACGAATAATCAGATCATTAATCATTAATCAACATCTTTTACTGCATTAAACATGTCTGTGATTATAATCTGTTCACTAAAAACTCTTACACTTAAAATCTGAACAGTAAACAGTGTTTTGGGGACAACATAATTTATTTAGAAGGTTTATTTTTTTTATATGGACATGACAGGATTAATGAATGTGTATGGATGTATGAGTTTGCATATGTGTGCGCATATATGTGTGTTGACAGGCTGTTCTGTCTGAATGGTTTTATTAATCCTCTCTGATCTGATCAAGCGACTTTGAGTATCTTGAAAAGCGCTTTATAAATAAAATGTATTATTATTATTATTTTATTATCTGAGAGCAGCTCTCCAGCCCCTCCCTCAGAACACACTCGGGGTCCTTCAGCTGCACCTGAGAATAGAACACAGTTGGATCACACACACACTCCAGCGCCGTTTCCCTCCGGTACAGGAGTGGTGCAGTTCTAGTTCTGAAGGTCTGGTGTCCAGGACAGTTTTGTGGTTCCTCCTCAAACACTTTCATTAATCCTGGAGAGGAACAAGTGAGATGATCCAGGTATGTTTGAACAGGTAAATCTCCAACCTGTGCTGAACAGTGGACTGGGGTTGAGGACTGTGTTCCTGTGACCCTGAGCTCCCTGTATGGTATTCCAGTCGATCAGAATGACCATGATGATCATATGAACATTCTACTCCACTCCTGAAGGTCCAGCACATTTGGTTCCTCTTAAAACACTCACTAAACGTGGTGAAGAACAGGTGAGATGATCCAGGTGTGATTGAGCAGGTACATAACCAAACTGCTGAACACCAGACCTCCAATAGCAGAGCTGGACACTCCTGACCTACAGACACCTTCACCTTTAACCCTCTGCAGTTTTCCTTTTGTGTTCCTCCATTAAAGTGTAAAATAGAACATTTATTGTAAATGTAATTTGGATGGAGTTACACTGGTGGACATGGTCTCTGCAGTGGGAGGCAGTGGAATGTCCACACCTGAGAAAACACTTGTATCTCTGCCACACCCGTCTAAATGTGAACCTACACCAGCAATGAGTAGGGATGGGTATCGTTTGAATTTTTTCGATTCCGGTTCCACTTAATCGATTCCGGTTCTTATCGATTCCCTATTTCGATTCCACAAAGGTATAAAAAACAAAA